>OX451740.1:443815430-444270430 GCA_948472305.1 Vicia faba
TTCTTGTCTAAATATCCCCCCATTTGAACATTTGTACCCCCCTTCCCATATTGTGCTGTAATAGCGTAGGAATTTTACTTTTCGCGCTTTAAATGCTTTCTAAATATGCCATGCTAGAATTAGGGTTTGTATGCAAATAAAAAGAACAAAATAGTTTGACCTAATTTCAAGATAAACAAGCATGAAATATGGACAACACATATCACACTTGCACCCCTAGGGTATTCCACTTTGTTGCCTTCAAATAAATGGGCCATATTGCATGTTAGGTTTCTTTGGGTAAAACAAACAATCAAATGATCATAGTCCCTCGATGACGCTTTCGAAAAGTTGCCTAAAATGATCAAGTCCCTTTCAAAGAGAAATTGCCCAAAGATATTTAGCACTATTGCAATTATGGTCTAAACGATGACCCGCGCCCGTCCCTTTCACCTCCTAATACAAGATTGTCCACCAAATGCAATGGTGGAACAAAATTGTCAAAAGGGTTAAAACATAACAAAAATCTTTGAGAACTTTAGGGTAGATAGCTCTTAGGTACTTGTCAACTTGCAAAACAAAACACTTGCCTATTTTCAAACCACACTTCACAAACACTTTCAAAACAAACTTTCAAAAACCTTGGAACATCTTTTCAAAAGACAAAACACCTTTTGTAAAACATTCGAGTAAAGAATTGTTACAAGGGTAGCCTATACAAGGCATCTTTTTCAAAGCATTTTCAAAACCACACACCAAGCACCATTTCAAACAATTGAAAACCAAGGCAAGTTGATCTAAGCAAGTACCTAAGAGCCCATGGATAACCATGGATAGAAAGGGTGCTAATACCTTCCCTTCCTATAATCTACTCCCCGAACCCAAGAAAAATCTCAAAGGTTTTTGCTGTGCTTTTTAAACCTTTCCTTAGGATAAAATAAAAAGTCGGTGGCGACTCTTGCTCAACCGAAACATTTGCGAAAACAAACGCAAAACCATAGTCAGTTCTCCCACCGTATCACAACTGCATATACAGGTATCATTACAGGCTTCTCATCTTCTTCGTTATTTATTTCAGCAGAAATGTCTTCTGAACAAAGCATCAAAGATCTTCAGGCACAAAATGCTCAATTCCAACAGATGTTCATAAATTTGGCGAAAGGGCAGGAGGATCTGAAAGCCCTCATCCTGAAGGAGAAAAAGAAAAAGAAGAAGGTCTCTGGTATTCTGAATATGGGCAGAAGGTTTGGGGGGCCGTTAAAGCAACCAGTTGATCTGACCTCTTCATCCAAGGAAGGGGAGAATCAAGAAAGAGAGACAAGGGAAAAGGACCCCAGTCCTGAAGTTTCTAACAATGATACAGACTACAATGATAAGCAATATCCTCCTACTGAGGATAGATACAAGCAGTTGGAAGATTGTCTGAGTGCTATGGAAGTCAAGAGGATACCAAGGTTGGATTTAGAAGAATTGGGATTGGTGTCGGGAGTGGTCATCCCACAGAAGTTTAAGGATCCAATTTTTGCAAAATACGATGGGGTGTCTTGCCCAAAAATCCATCTTTGCTCCTATGTAAGGAAGATCCAGCCCCACATCGCTGATAGAAACTTGTGGGTTCACTTCTTTCAAGAAAGTCTGTCAGGGTCTCAGCTTGAATGGTTCTACCAACTGGGAAGATCCAATGTCTGAAACTGGGAAGATCCAGCTGCTGCTTTTTATTAGTAGTATTAATACAATGCCAACCTTGCTCCTACTCGTACTTAACTCCAGAGTATGTCCATGGGTGCAAGCGAAGGCTTTAAGGACTATGCACAGAAGTGGAGAGACTTGGCTGGAAGAGTCCAAACCCCTTTGTCTGATAGGGAGTTGGTCGATATGTTTCTTGGGACGATATCTGGTCCATTCTTTAATCATTTGATCGACAGCTCGTCAGCTGGTTTCACCGAGCTGATTCTAATTGGAGAGAGGGTAGAAGCTGGGATTCAGAGCGATAAGATACAGAAAGATGCCTCTTCGAGTTCGGTAAGGAATCCTTTTACTAGTAAGAAGGAAGCCAGTGCCATCTATAGCCCGAGAGGCCAAAGCAGAGCTGAGCACTGCCAAACAGTAAGTGCTGTAATGATACTTAGACCCGTGGCTGCTCCATAATGCAACAATTAAAAAAGGGTGGAAAGACCACAATGACAGTTTACCCGGATTAACATGACTTTGGATGAAGTTCTACCCCATCTGCTGAGATCCAACTTGGCAACCTTGAAAGAGGCTCCCAAGAATCTGAATACCACATCTCCTCGGTACAATCCAAATGCTTGGTGTGCCTATCATTCTGAGAGTCCCATCCACAATACAAATGACTGCTGGGCTCTGAGAAATAAGGTACAGGATCTGATTGAGGCCAAGGAAATTGAGTTTGATGCTCCGGAAAAGCCTAATGTCATAACTGCTCCCATGCCTAAGCATAATCGTGGAGTTAATGTTGTTGATACCGATCTGTTTATGACCTCAATTGATGAAGTTTATACTGCTCTGATGACAATTAAGAAGAATTTGTTGTTGGCCGGTTTATTTCCGGGTTATGGTGAAGGTTGCCACATGTGTTCATCTATGCCTTCCGGTTGCCATTTGCTGAAGTCAGGTGTTCAGCGCCTGATGGACAACAAAGAAATTTTGTTCGAGAAAACTCTGATTCCCATTGTCCCGTTTGAATATGTTGCTATTATAACCATTTCCGCCAATCCTTCCAAGGTCTCCTCGAGAAGACCTATTAGGATTACATCTGCTCCAAGAGTCGCTCCGTTAATAATCACCCTTCCTGGTCCTGTCTCGTACGCCTCAGACAAAGATGTCCCTTGGCATTATGGTGCCGGTGTGTACTATCATGGCATCAAACAAGATCTGGAGAATGAAAAGGTTGATCCTGATGTCAGTAACATTGTCGGGACCAACAAGGTTACCAGAAGTGGATGGGTTTTCTCTCCCGAGATTTCCCCAAAGACTGTCAATAAGCCTGTTGTTATTCCGTCTGCTATTCCTACTGGTACTTTAACTACTACTCCTATGCTTACTCCAATTATCACCCCCGCCGTCGAGTCATCTGGGATCCGAGGCAAAGAAGTTATAAGTGAGCCTTCCCGGACGGAGGCACCTAGAAAAATTATCGTAGAAGCCTCTAAGCGAGAAACAGAGGAAATATTGAAAATAATCAAAAAGAGCAACTACAATGTGGTTGAGCAGCTGGGGAAGACTCCCTAAAAGATATCCATGTTTTCCCTGCTATTATGCTCTGAGGCCCATGTGAAGGCTTTGATTGCATTCCTCAAGACTGCGCATGTGCCGCAAGAAACTTTCGTCGATCAATTCAAAGACTGTGTGGCCAGCTTGACTGCTGACAATGGGCTGGGTTTTTCAGATGCAGACTTGACACGGAAAGGGAGGAAGCATAATGATGCTATGCATGTCTCGATCGAATGCAGGGGCACCACTATGGCTCATGTGCTGGTAGGTACTGGATCCTTACTGAATGTCCTGCCGAAGAAGGCTCTCGACCGACTAGATTGTGAGGGATTGATCTTAAAGCCTGGTAATATTGTGGTAAGGGCTTTTGATGGGTCAAAGGGAATGGTGCATGGGTAGGTGGACATCCCTGTCAAGATAGGCTCTCAAACCTTTGAGTCCACCTTCTATGTGATGGACATCAGGCCATCACACTCTTGTTTGTTGGGTCGTCCTTGGATCCATGAAGTTGTGGCTGTTACTACTACACTGCACCAAATGCTGAAGTATCCAGTGAAGGGGAAGATTGTCCCTGTACATGGAGAAGAAGAGTATATGGTAAGCCACCTCAACTCCTTCAAATACGTAGAGATGGACGGGGAATTCACAGAGACTCCTTGCCAGAATTTTGAAGAGGTTCCCCAGATCCTGGCATCGACTGAAACTATTACCAGTAACAAACCTCCTCTAAAGATGGCTTCTCTCAAAGACACCAGAGTAATGGTTGAAGAAGGTGGGTATACCAATTGGGGACAACTCCCTGATTTTACTCACAAAACTAACAAGTTTGGTTTGGGCTTTACTTCAAGAGCTCAAAGGGCTGTTTGACGTGCTCGAGCTGGAGGACCCCCCTTACGCATACGCAATCGGGGAATTAATGCCATTGAAGACAGTGAGGAAGACTCTGACATTGATAGCTGGATCTATCCAACTACCAATGGTGGACCGAGTAACTGGAGGACTAGGATATTTATACCAGTTTCTTTTATTCCGCAGTAATTATCTTACTTGTTTTGAGATTTGTAATAAACAATTTAAACTCTAAGGCCTTGTGCCTTGCCCGAGGCACATTGGCTTGGTTTGTGAGGGCTATTATTTGTCATTTTATATATCATCAATAAAACATTGGACGTTCCTTGCATACAAATTTTGTGCTCTCTATTTTTCTTTTCTGTTTTACCTTTATCAAAACAGATATGCTCTTACACACACTCACGTATCATACTACAGATCCAGATCCACTCTGGATCCCATTGATAACAACTCTGCTACTGCCAGTTATGACTTCGAAAATCTGATCAACCAAGCCGAAGACGAATGTGAGGATGATTGTGAGGTGCCTAGAGAACTTGCTAGACTATTACATTAGGAAGAAAGGGCTATAAAGCCTCATGAAGAGCCAGTTGAGACGATAGACCTGGGCACAGAGATAGACAGAAAAGAAGTCAAGATCGGTGCAAATCTGGAAGTTAAGATCAAACAGCGGTTGATACAAATGTTGCACGACTACTTTGAGATCTTTTCCATGTCATATGAAGACATGTCATGTTTAGACACTGATATTATGGTACATCATCTGCCGACTAAGGAAGACTGTCCTTCGGTTAAACATAAGGTTCGCCGTATGCGCCTTGAAATGTCAGAGAAGATCAAGGCAGAGGTCATGAAGCTGTTCAACACAGGGTTCTTAGTTGTCACCTTCTATCCACAATGGGTTGCTAACTTCGTTCCGGTACCTAAGAAGGATGGTAAGGTACGGATGTGTGTGGATTACAGAGATCTGAACAGGGCAAGCCCCAAGGATGACTTCCCACTTCCTCACATTTACGTTCTGGTTGATAACATCGCGCATCATAAAATCTTCTCCTTTATGGATGGTTTCTCTGGCTACAACCAGATCAAGATGGCTCCTGAAGACATGGAGAAGAAAAGCTTCGTCACACAGTGGGGAACCTTCTGTTACAAGGTGATTCCTTTTGGGTTGAAGAATGCTGGGGCAACTTATCAGCGCGCCATGGAAACTTTGTTCCACGATATGATCTACCATGAGATCGAGGTTTACGTTGATGGCATGATAGCCAGGTCTCAAACCGAGGAAGAGCACCTTGATCATTTACAAAAGTTGTTTGACAGGTTAAAGACATACAAGCTGAGGTTGGATCCGAACAAGTGCACCTTCAGGGTAAGGTTTGGTAAGCTCATGGGTTTCATTGTCAGTGACAAAGGCATCCAAGTAGACCCTATGAAGGTAAAGGCCATACAAGAAATTCCAGCTCCCCGTACAGAGAAGGAAGTTAGAGGTTTCTTGGGACGCTTGAATTATATCGCCAGGTTCGTTTCACATCTAACTGCTACTTGTAAGCCCATCTTCAAGCTTCTGAAGAAAGATCAAGTGGTAAAGTGGAATGACGAATGCCAGACAACTTTCGAAAGAATCAAGGAATACCTTCAAGAACCGCCAATTCTGATGCCCCTGGTTGAAGGAAGACCTTTGATATTGTACTTAACAATGCTATACAATTCAATGGGGTGTGTGCTGGGGCAGCACAACGAGTCTGGTCGAAAAGAGCATGCAATATACTACCTTAGCAAAAAGTTTACCGACTATGAGACACGATACTCACTGCTCGAGAAAACTTGCTGTACTTTGGCATGGGCTGCTCATCGACTAAGACAGTATATGCTGACCCACACTACTTTGTTGATATCTAAGATGGATCCAATCAAATACATATTCGAGAAACTCGCTCTCTCCAGAAGAATAGCAAGATGGCAGATGATCTTAACTGAGTACGATATACAATATGCAACCCATAAAGCAATCAAGGGGAGTGTATTGGCTGATCATTTGGCTCATCAGGCCGTGGATGACTACCAGTCCATGAATTTTGAGTTCCCGGATGAGAATATTATATTGGTGACTGACTACGAAGAACCTGGACCAGATGAAGGACCCGAAGAGGGATCCCGATGGACTATGGTTTTTGACGGAGCTTCGAACGCACTTGGTAATGGAATCGGTGCTGTAATCATATCTCCTGAGGGCTGTCATAATCCTTTCACCGCTCGACTATGTTTCAACTGCACTAACAACATGGCAGAGTATGAAGCTTGTATCATGGGTCTCAAGGCCGCTATTGACCTCAGGATCAAGGTCTTAGACATTTTCGGGGATTCAACCTTGGTAATAAGTCAGATTAAAGGCGAATGGGATACGAAGCATCCGAATCTCATCCCATACAAAGAGCACGTGCTGACATTGCTCCCACATTTTGAGGAGGTAACTTTTGAATATTTCCCACGAGAAGAGAATCAGTTAGCAGATGCGCTAGCTACCATGTCTTCTATGTTCAAAGTCAGGTGGGACAACGAAGCTCCCCAAATCACCATTGAGAAGTTGGATAAACCAGCACACTGTTGTGAGATTGATACCGAAGAGGTGGCAGACAAACCCTGGTTTCACAAAGTCAAGAGGTATCTCGAGACTCAAGAGTACCCCGAAGGGGAATCTGTCAATGATAATAAGTTTCCAAGAAGGTTTGCTGCGAAATTCTTCCTCAGTAATGGAATCCTCTACAAGCGCAATCATGACTCTACCTTACTACGGTGTGTAGACAAGAGCGAAGCAGAGAGGATTATGACAGATCTACATGAAGGTACCTTCGGAACCCATTCCAGTGGACATACCATGGCTAAGAAGATCCTACGGGCAGGATATTACTGGTCCACTATGGAAGCAGATTATTATCAGCACTCCCGAACTTGTCATAAGTGCCAAATCTACCCTGATAAGGTACATGTGCCTCTGGTTCCCTTGAACGTCTTGACAGCTCCGTGGCCCTTTGCAATGTGGTGAATTAACATGATCGGAGAAATCAGGCCCACTGCTTCCAATGGACATCGATTCATTCTAGTGGCCATTGATTACTTCACGAAGTGGGTTGAGGCGACCTCTTTTGCTACTGTGACCAAGAATGTTGTGGCGCGGTTTATCCGATATAATCTGATCTGTCGGTATGGTGTGCCAGAGAGAATTATTACTGACAATGGTATGAATCTCAACAACATAATGATCACTGAGCTCTGTAAACAGTTCAAGATACATCATCATAACTCTTCTCCCTACCGACCAAAGATGAATGGCGTTGTTGAAGTGGCTAACAAGAACATCAAGAAAATTGTACAGAAGATGACGATGACATACAAAGACTGGCATGAGATGTTACCATTTGCTCTTCATGGATACCGTACCTTAGCACGGACGTCGACAGGGGAAACACCCTACTCTCTGGTATATGGCATGGAGGCAGTCTTACCCATCGAAGTCCAGATACCTTCTCTCAGGATTATGAAGGATACGGGTTTGAACGAAGACGACTGGATCCAAACTCGACTTGATCAGCTAAATCTAATCGACGAGAAGAGACTTACCGCTATCTGTCATGGTCAGATGTATCAAAAGCGAATGATCAAGGATTTTAACAAGAAAGTCAGACGCCAAGAATATCAAGTCGGGGATCTAATGATCAAGCGCATCATACTGCCGCAAGGTGATCCCAGGGGCAAATGGACCTTCACATACGAAGAGCCATTTGTGGTTAAAAACATTTTCTCTGGTGGAGCTATGATTCTAACCACCATGGACGGTGACGAACTTCCTCGCCCTGTTAATGCAGACATAGTGAAAAGATACTATGCCTAATTAAAAGACCCGCTAGGTTGACTGGCCTAGGAAAAAATAAGGGCTTCCCGGCGAAACAAAAGGGTTCGGGAAAAATAAGGGATGAAAATGGAAAAATTTGTACACCCGGCAAGCCGAAAACCTGAAAAGGCGGCTTGGGAAAAAAAGGGTATCTCGTTGGACTGAAAACCCAAAAGGGCAGTCCAGGCAAAAGTTAGGGATGTAAAGCGTATCACTATGTCCCATTGGATCATCTTGCGACCAGACTTCGGTATCAACTATCAAGCTCGGACGACACCAATCAATCTAATCAACTTTCAGCCAAGTAGCAAAGTGACGAGACGCTCGAAGACATAAGGGCAATAGCAGAGTTGGAACTCAATGGGATTGTTGCACATAGCTATTTTCTTTTGCACAAAATTGTATAACTTCTATTTTTACGGCAGCATTCTCTTACTAGAGCGTCAGCCTCCTTATACGAAAACGCATATTACAGGCCAACTTCAAAAATCAATACAAAATCATTTTCACAAGAAACTTTGAATTTTTTCTTTTTTCTGTTTTGTTTTGCAAGAACGTACAATGATTTATTATTAATTCCAGAAACAGGGGGAAAACAAGAAGTGTAAAACCTGACAGTTACTCTGCCCAACAGGTACCGGGACAAAGACAACTTTGGAGTACAATCATCAGTACATACACTCCCCACAGAGTAAAAGTATTCAAAAGCATTGATGTCGGCTTCCCTGAAACAGGAAGTAATCTCCCCATCCAGGGTCATTCAGAAACCTGACAGCTATATCCCCCAGCCGAATTTCATAATCGCGAGCGGGTCAGTAAATTTTATCTCCCAAGCAGAGTTTATTGCTCTGGATACAAAAGCTCAATCCCCGACAGAGCTTATTACTTCAGCTACAGAAATTCACTTTCCAAGTTGTTCCCCGCAGAGTTGTTCTCAAACAGAATCTCTCCCTGACAGAATATTCATAAACAACAAAGAGTAAATCTCCAGCATAGTCATTTCCGTTCATCATCCCCGACGGAAGTAGAAGAACCAAAATTCTCTACAACAGTCAGGAATACTATATTCTCCAGCAACAGTCATGGATTTATTTTCCCAGACTCATACATACCCCAATAGCATTTCATGTACATACATCATGACATGCACATACATATCATATACAGTAGGATCTCATTTATTTTGAGAACATCATCTTACAAGGCTTTTCATGCATTGCATATAATTAACCCTGATATCTTTTCAGGAAAGACAATTATCTTCAACAAATCCAGCAGTTATACAGGTTATGTCTGCAGATGACTAATGGAAACTCAGTTCCCTAAACCAAACGGGTCAACTAATCTACAATATCACTTCGAAGTAACCCTATTATCCAGGTTCCTTCCCATAAGCCCTACTATCCAGGCTTTCAACCCTACTATCTAGGTTCCTTCTCAGAGCCCTACTATCCAGGCTTTCATCCCGAAGTAACCCTACGACCCAGGTTCCTTCTCATAAGCTCTATTATCCAGGATTTCATCTCAAAGTAACCCTACTATCCAGGTTCCTTCCCATAAGCCCTACTATCCAGGCTTTCATCCCGAAGTAACCCTACGACCCAGGTTCCTTCCCATAGGCCCTACTATCCAGGATTTCATCTCGAAGTAACCCTACGACCCAGGTTCCTTCTCATAAGACCTACTATCTAGGCTTTCATCTCGAAGTAACCCTACTATCCAAGTTCCTTCTCATAGCCCTACTATCCAGGATTTCATCCCGAAGTAACCATATGACCCAGGTTCCTTCTCATAAGCCCTATTATCCAGGCTTTCATCCCGAAGTAACCCTACTGTCTAGGTTCCTTCTCATACCCTACTATCCGGTCTTTCATCCCAAAGTAACCCTACGATCCAGTTTCCTTCTCATAGCCCTACTATCCAGGCTTTCATCCCAAAGTAACCCTACTATCCAGGTTCCTTCTCATAGCCCTACTATTCAGGCTCTCATCTTGAAGTAACCTTACTATCCAGGTTCCTTCTCATAGCCCTACTATCCAGGCTTTCATCCCGAGGTAACCCTACTATCCAGGTTCCTTCTCATAGCCCTACTATATAGGCTCTTATCCCGGAGTAACCCTACTATCCAGGTTCCTTCTCATAGACCTATTATTCGGGCTTTCATCCTGAAGTAACCCTACTATCCAGGTTCCTTCCCATAATCCCTAATATCCAAGCTTTCATTTCGAAGTAACCCTACTATCCAAGTTCCTTCTCTTTTATCTCCAGACTAGATACGTTTGATTTCACATTTTCCCAGTAAGTCACCGTGCAGCCTGGACCCTGACCAGATATACAGTTTACTCCCCAGCTCCTCAATCATGAGTTAATTCCCCAGTAGAGTAATGGACAACCAAAGCTCCTATACTCTATTTCCCAAGATGTAAACTGACACTCCCCGGTAAAGCCCCTCTCAACGACAGGTACAAAGTTTCTCGCAAAGGAATCTCTTATGCGATCAATATCTTTTTTGGATGGAATCTTTAAGCCCATCTCCAATGATTCTCTGTCAACTTCCAAATGGCATCTGTAAGCCCATTCCCGATATCACCAATTAGTATTACTCCATGCGAGTGCAAATTTCTGGGCACTCTAGTGTTCAATCATCTTCCACCTTCAGGTAACGAAAGGCAGACCAACCAATCTACATCCTCAGGTTTAAGAAGATTGAACAGGGGTAGCTGTTGTACCCCAAAATTTTCCCTCCAATTTTACTCAACACATGTTCATGGAGATCCTCAACTTGCTCAAGGATACCCAAGAGTTGACCAGACAAACTCTCTCCTAAAGCCATGAACCTCCAACTAAGGTTTCCATTTTCATCAAGATGGGTGAGATCTAAAGGCCTCAAATCTTTTCCATGGTCCTAATATGTTATCAATATCATCCATGTCAAGTTGCATGCCTTACACAAGAAGTTTGCTCAGTCAACTGCACAGATGCTTGGAAATCAACTATATTAGGTCAAAAGTCAACTGTGACCCACATACAGTCAAACTTCAAGATTTTTGTCAACATCAACATTTTGAAGTGATATCCATCATTTGATAAAGGTTTGATCATGATTCCTCAAGGAATGCTCCTAATTCATCAAAACTCAAAAGTTGCTAAATTAGGGTTTCTTAGGAAAAGTCAACCAAACTTTGACCAAGCATAACTTTCTCATAATTTATCAGAAAATTCTCATCCAAGGATAATTTTGAAGAGAATCCAATTTCCTACAACTAATATTCACCCCTCAAGTTCAAAAAATTCACTCATAAAAAGATATGAATTTCTACATTATAGGTCCTTTTGAAAAGTCAACAAAAACACCTTTTGGGTCAAAGCTTCTTACATGAACATGGCAGACCCAATTGAGATGAAACCAAAAGGGTTGTTTGGGGGACATCCTAAGATTTCTAAAAAGTCTAAGAACACATCTCTAGAATTAAAATTGGAAGAGATATGCATTGTCAAAGTTGGCAATTTTTGGAAAATTGCCAAAAGTCAAATGTGCTCAAAAGTGCATTTTTTGTCAAATAGGCCTAGATTTTCATGATTGTATCTTGTTGAAGACATGGTCCACGACCCAAATCAGCACCCACATATTATTTGCTCTATTTATTTATTTTATTTTGATTTTTATTATTTAAAAGTCAAATTAAATCAAATAAATGGCAAAAATTATAAAAAGATTGATTTTTGATCTGATTTTTGTTAGAATCAAATCTAATCAAGCTGGCCTAATCAGATCAAATCAGATCAATGCAAATTGAGGAAAAATAGGATGATTAGGATGGTTTTGGAAATATATCATATAAGGAGCAAATCACATTCAATTCCCATGATTCAAAAAGATTCAGTATGTTTTTGTTGCCCTAATTCGCCCTATTACATATACTGAACACAAACAATACAAAAGAACAAGGGTTGAAGTCGTGCAAGCTAGCCAAGAAAACACAAAAATTGGACAAAAAGTGTGGATCTGATTTCTAACCTAGGGGACGATTCAAGGCCATTCAAAGCTTCTAATCACTTCCTGGATATCTCCTGAAGCTAACACGGTCAATTGCAAGCATTCCCAAGTCCATAATCGCCCCATAGCCTTCACACGGTTTGCTCTTTGTTTCAAAATTGATTACAACAATTCTTGCATCATAAACATATTCTAATGATGTATTTGTGATTATTGACATATTTGCAACATGCTTGAATGATTTAATTGGCGTTTTGATGCATATATTGATGATAGCCATGGCTAGGGTTTAAGAAGCTGTTTTAGGGCTTCTCTGTACAAGTAAAATTAGGCCAAGAAAGGGATACCATGATACTCGTGGGATCAAGACGAATTGATCCATGTACTCACATTTAATTTATCATGCGTTTGGTGGATTTTTGAAGCTTGCAGGGCTATGGCTATGGAGTTCTGTCCGTAGGTAAAATCCTGAAATAAAAAACGACACTTCTGGGAAGAAGATGAAGGCATGGAAATCAACCACTGGCCAGTTTGAATTTACGCACGTTTTAGGCATAAAGCGTGCGTTGTCATTATAATATTGTTTGGTTATTATATTATTAGATAAACAATGCAGCGCAGATTGTAAGGAGTATGGGCATGTGAAGCAAAGGACCTGGGTTTCGACCCCAGGTCCAAACATTTTCTTATTTTCTGAACAATTCCTTGCAGATCCAGCGTGCCTCATAGCCTAGCGTCCACCATACGCCTCAGATCTCATCCCTGAGATCTATCATCATACAGATCTCACGATCCAGTATTGAGGGACTTCCATGAACCATTATAGGAGAGAAGCATTGGACCAAACGCCATACCCTGGGCCATCCTTGGGCCTAATAAGAATTTGGCAGCACACCCCCTGGATTGCTTAAACAGGCCCAATTCTTTTCTTTTTCTATTTCAATTCCTTTTTATTATTTATTTTTTATTTTATTTTTTCAAATAACACCAAAAATCATGCTTTTTTTATTTAATGAAAAAATCATAAAAACATCAAAAATCATTTTTTTATAAAAATATTTTATTAATTTATTAGTTTTATTAAATTAAGGCAATTTAATTATTTTATAATTAAAATCAACTAGAATTAGGGTTTAATATTGTACATAACCTAATTTTTCTCAAAAATAACCTAAATATTTTTCAATTAGATTTTAGATTTTCCAATTATTTCTCGCATTTAATTCGCCGCGCATGTCTTTAACTTTCCTTTTTCTATTATTGTAATTGCTCCGAGTTTGTAATAGTATTTAGGGTTTTAAATTTCCGCATCTTTATTTACAATCAAAATAATTATGTATCTGCGAAAGCCTTGTAATATCTAGTACTTTAATTTCTCGCATTTTAATTTCCACAAACTATTTTAGCTGTTAGATGTATGTTAATAGGATTGTATGGAAATACAAATTGAAATTAATACAGTAGAAAACCCTAAATGTGCAAAGATAAATAAACTGAAAAAAAGCACACTTGCACATGCTCACTCCTAGGGTTTACCCCACTCAGGTTGCCTTTGGTAAATGGTCATAAAGTATAGGGAATGTTAGTGGTCGTTCTCTAGTGCCAAAAGATCTAAAATTACCCATTCGGATGTTGCCTCGGAAAAAGATCCTTAAGGCTTTAGGATGATTACTAAAATTTCCTAACATTGCTTTTGTAATCGTACTTGTCCCTTCGAACGTCCCTTAAAACTCCAATGACGGTGCTACCTATTCCTTAATAATAGGATAACAATGTCTAAAGGAAAATGAACAGACCTTTTTCGAGTAGGCAGATTAGCTCCTAGGTACTTGTTCAAACAAAATTTTTCACACAAACACTTTTCAAAACAGTTTTCAAAACAATTTCGTCACACTCTTGAGGACCGATATAAGGGTCATCGCGAAGTAAAACTTTTAAAAACAAGCACACACAAGCAATTTAAAAAATGAGTAAGTACCTAAGAGCCCATGGAAAACCATGGATAGAAATGGTTCTAACACCTTCCCTTTCTATAATCTACCCCCCGTATTCAGAAACATCTCGAAAAAGGTTTTTTCTGTTCTTTTTCCTTTTCCTTTGTTTGCGACTCTTGCTTACCGCGACATTTGCAAACAAAAAATGCAAACTAGTATTAAACAGTCGGTTCTGCCACCGTATCACAGAAACTTAATGTCAAGATTTTATTTTTGTATTGAATTTGTATAGTAAGTGTTCGTAAAACCTGCGCTTTGGTTCAAATCAGAAAGGGTGCATTTTGTTTAATCTGCACAATACTTGTTTCTTTTTTGGAAACAAGCTTTTTCTCTCTCAACTAAACTTGACCTATTAATAATGGGCCGTGTGAAATTAAAAAAAAAAAAACCTTTTTCAACTCTGACTTTATTAGTCCACATCTTACTTAATAAAACAAAAAGATCTTTTTTAATTAAGTTTGCAAAAAAGATTATTTAGTTATAACAATATTAGTATAATAGTAAGAATAATAGTGATATAATAATAATAATGTTGTAGTTAAAACAAAATAAATCTCTAAACAAAACAAAAACTATACGGGTCATTCTGTTTTGGGCCTTCCAGTTCAGTTTTATCCCAATCAATCTTTTTTTTTTCAAAAATAAAACAAACACCTTAATAAAAATTTAAAAACAAACAAAGTTTTCTCAAAAAAACAGAAATGGGCCAGATGTTAACTATTGGGCTTTGAAGAAAAATAAATTACTTTATACACCCTCTCTAAGAAAAAGAATGAAACCTTAATGGGCCTTAATAAAAACTATTTGTTCACACCTCCTTGGTTAAAACAATACCCCTTCCTTTTAAACTTGAAATGGACCCCTTTTTTAAATAAAAAAACTAATTGGCCGTCAGATATTAATGGTCCATTTTAAATCAATACACCATTTTTCATGTTTTACTCCCCCATAGGAATAAAAACTATATGATTTATTTAAATAAAACCCTAAATATAATATAAGGGTAGGTAAATTTTGGGGTATGACACCCATCAAGTTGATTTGTCTTTCTCAATCAAGGATTTAATCCACTATAACCAAACGAATTACAATCTACAAAGACAAACTATCAATGTCTTCTTGAGAATCCTGACTAAAACCCTAGTCTCTCAAGGAAAAACACCACAAAGACAAACTGCAAATGACTTCTTAAGTAATCTGACTAACACTTAGTCACTGAAAGAACAATCAACTCACTATTGAAAACAAGCTTTTGTGTTTACAATAGTGCTTCTTGAAAGAAGATTACACATTGTTGTACCCCAAAATTTTCCCTCTCAATTCTCAAGGCTTTTCTCACAAAGATTCTCAGGATTTAAGCTTGCACAAGTGCATTGGGATTTTCTAGTACCAAGATTAAAAGGAAACTGTCAAAAGGGAGAAAACAGATAAAAATAGCATTTTGACAAATTTGGAGAAAATAGGCCTCCTTCGATTCAGCCCTTCGATTGGACAAGTGTGCTTCCTGCATGGTTGCAATCGAAGGACATGACATGCTGGCCACACGTGCCCCCTGCAAGGCAAATGTTTCGATTGCTCAAATTAGCTGTCTGCAAGCCTGCTTCGATTGGGCATATGCTGCCTGCAAGCCTGATTCGATTGGGCACATGATGTTTGCAAGCCTGCTTCGATTGGGCATATTCTGCCTGCATGTTTGTTTCATTTGGACAAGCTTCGATGGGACAAAGTAACCATATCTATACATCCTTCGAATCCACTTACACCAAGGGCCTCTTGTAGACTTTTCCTCTCACAAGCTTCGTTTGAGCCAAGAGATATCTTCATACAAGATTTGACTAAGTTCTTTCTTCCGTTTAAAGAACATCCTTCAATTCAGAAGCTAGGAACTTCTCTCATGCTAAACAGACACAAGGCAATGACTCCCTTTATGTTTGTTTTGACCCACATGCTTCGATTAGGCAATATGCTTCCTTCGAGCACGAGCTTTCGATTGGGCATTGTGTTTGCTTCAATCCAAGCTTCGTCTGGGCATTAGTTTCCTTCGATTAAGCTTGTTTCGACCACAAGCTTCGACTGAGGAAAAGGTTTCCTGCGAACAAGTGTGCTTCGATCTCCTTCTTGCATTCGTCCCAAGACCAAATCTTACTTGTCAGGCTATGTTACTTTCAAATCTTCACATGACCAGAGGTTTACACAAGTTTGTGATACATTTCCTAAGGGTTCGAAGGTTTATTCGAAGGATAATAACATTCTTGGATAAATTGGCAAAGGACTGTCTACCCTTTTTTCACAAAAGGTACTTTTATCATAAAATCAGCTTCCAACCTGAATATGGTCTGAGCACAAGCAATGCCAAAAAGCACAAGTCACATCTTCTGCACCCCAACGGCCAAGAGGCCCCCCACATGTACTTTCACGCTACATTATTTTATCATTTCTTTACAAGGCTGGCTATGGACAAACATGTCCACTTTTCTCTATAAATAGAGGAATTTTTGCAAAGCTATGGGAGGATTTTTTGGATGAAAGAAAAGAATATCTAAATTTTTCTCAAACACAAAACTCTCAAGTTCATCAACACTTGAGAAATCAAAGAATCCCAAACATTTCTCTCTTTCGATTCTGAAAAGTCCCCACACTTTACATCCCTTCGAATCCAGTAGAAAGAAACATAACACTTGTTTCTTCCCTCCTTCGAATCTAGCATCCAAGGCCCAGCTTCTAGCCCACCCCTTTGAATCCAGGAGAACCTAGGGTCACCACTCAAGGTCCAGTTCACCTTCAAGGCTACAGCAAGGTAAGTTACTCTTACCCTTGCATCTTTCGTTTCCAGCACATGTAAATAAAACTCCTTTTCTTTTCAAGCATGTAGATGTTGTTGTTTTTCCTTTTTCATTTACACCCTTATAGTTTTGTTCTATTGCCTTTTGGTTTTTGCTTTTGTTTTCTTATAAATATTTTAAGAATTAACTTGGCCCTAAGGCAGTGCTAGCATGGCTTTAGGCCATGTTGCTATTTAACATCTCAAATGAAAGGAACAGGAAACAGGAAATAGGAAACGAAGCTTCTGGCTTCTACCCCATTTCTCCAGGTCAAACGAAAGAGGCAACCAGGAGGCAAACCATGTAGACTTCCAGACCTAGACGAAAAGCATGCCTACACTGGTTCCAGGTCCAATCGAAAGGCACAACCTGCTGCTTCCAGGCCCCAGTCGAAGGATACCACATGCTGACTTCCAAGCCCCAGAAAGAAAGAATCGGAGGCCATGAACTCACTGGCGCAAACTCCCAATCGAAGGCCATGACCTTGCTGATGCCTGCCCTCAATCGAAGGAGGCCAACTGAATGTAAATCGAAGGCTGCTTTCCCCCAATCGAATGAGCTCTTTTGTTACTTCTTGTTATCTTATTTTTGCCTTTACATTTCTATGCACTTCAATATGGTTGTAATAGTGTAGGATTTATTTTTTTGCACTTTCATTAATTTTGTAGAAATGCTAGTAATTAGGTGTGCATGGCAAGATAAAAAACCAACAAGTAGACAACCCCTAATCAAGACAAAATACATGAAAATCAAACACACTTATTCACACATGCACCCTTAGGGTAATATCACTTTTTGTCTCGGAAAAATAGTCATGTCCCTCGAACATGGGCGTTTTAGCAAAGACCCTCGATAAAAGATCGTAGTCCCTCGATGACCCTCGATGTTGCCTTCGGTAAATGATCTAGTCCCTAAAATGACATTGCTAAAACTTCACATAGGTTGCCTTCTATGACTATACAAACGCCCCACGCCCGTCCCTTCACATGCAACGATGGGGCTTCTTACCAAAACAATGGTAAGATAGCAACATCTAAAGGAGGAGGAAAAGAACATCTAAGACCTTTTGAGTAGGTAGATTGCTCCTAGTTGCTTGTTTGCTCACAACCAAAACTTTTTATACACCAACACTCTCATTTTGAAACATTTTCAAAAGACAACACTTTGTACGCGTTCTTATAGAAACGAGAGCCATTACAAAGACACCTTTTCAAAATAACTTTCAAAAACAAACTCCACAAACACCTCTTTGAACTATTTTCAAAATAAAACTTTGTACGCGTTCTTATAGAAACGAGAACCATTACAAAGTCACATTTTCAAAATACTTTCAAAACCCACACCACAAGCACATTTTCAAACAAAAGCAAGTGATCTAACAAGCAACTAAGAGCCCGTAGATAACTACAAATGAAAAGGATGCTAATACCTTCCCTTTTCATAATCTACCCCCCAAACTCAAGAAAATATCTCGAAAGGTCTTTCCTGTTCTTTTCAGCCTTTCCTTATTGGATAAAAGGAAAGTCTGTGGCGACTCTTGATAACCGCAACATTTACGATAAAACGCAAAACACCCAAGTTAGTTCTCCCATCGCATTACAGAACTGACAACTCTGCTGGGGACTAAAACTTAAAAGTGGGGTTACCTTAGGGATAGATCACCTTTACTTGCTTTTCATGGTTTGACTTGCTTGCTTTACATTTTGGGTCCTTGTTTGGGTTACTGTTAAAGATCCTACACCCGGATCTGGGGCACCTTTTTAGGTAAGTATCAATAAATCATAGAACTTGTACGGCGTAGACCGATATAGATGAAGTGATAGATACGTTAGCGTGATACTTTGGCTTGTACTAATGTTCCTTGAGTCAGTCAAGAATAACATTAGGCTTCCTTAGTGTCATTAAGCGCTAACTAACCTTTAGAACCTTTTAATTGACTCATCCTTGGCCATTAGGAAGTAGTGAGATAGTCGGCTTTGGTTTTGACCGAATATTGGTTGATACTCGACACTGTACTCATTGAGATTTGACTTCCGAGTTTTGTTTGGTGGTAAGTCAGTTGTCGATCGGAACGAAACTTGTGGGAAAGATCAGTGATATTGAGATCCCTTAGAACCCGGTTACTATTACTAGGACAAATTGAGCCAACTAAACTTCAAGAGGGTACTTACCTACAAGCTCCATACAAGCCTAATCCTAAGGACTTGTCTGCTTTGTGTGTATATAATTATTTGTATATAAACTTGCTTACTTCACATACTTGTACATAACATCATAATATCATACCATAGCATTTTCAATAACCATTTCAAGGATCTCGAGGGTGTATGATGCAGGGTCACGTTAAACCAGACGTCTATCAAGGGGCAAGAGGATTTATTTTCCTCTAACCAAACGCCGTAAAAGATCAAGTACAACAAACTTGAGTCGAAGGATATGACCCACTTAACATGGTGAGCTTAATTCTCGTGGAAGGACATCCACCGATACGAAGTTCTCCAATCAAAGTTGTAAGTGACTACTAACATTTACCCCGCGAGATCCTTGAAAACATGCATCCACATATCATTCATCATATCATGACAGGTTTCTCCCATACAGGTCTCCTTATCTTCCTATTGTTTATTTCAGTAAGATGGATATGGAACAAATGGTGAAAGATATCCAAGCTCGAAATGTCCAGTTCCAACAAATGTTCCTGGCCATGGCTAAGGGGATAGAGGACCTGAAGACTCACCTTCTCAAAGACAATAAGAAGAAGCCTAAGAAGTTAGTAGGCGTCCTGAACTTGGGAAGAAGACTTAGAGGACCAACCAAGAGAGATTTAGATCTCTCAACTCCATCCAACGTGGGGGATAGTCATGAAGAAGACAACAATCTAGAGATTGATAAAGTTGAAGCTGACTACTTTGAGGAACAATATCCTCCCACGGATGACAAGTATAAACAATTATAGGATCGCCTCAATGCTATGGAGATTCAGCAGATACCTGGCTTGGATTTAGGAGACATGGGTTTGGTTTCTGGAGTGGTCATCCCGCCAAAGTTCAAAATCCCTACCTTTGCCCTGTACGATGGAGTCTATTTCCCTAAGATGCACTTAAAGTCTTATCCGCAAGATTCAACCATACACAAATGATCTGAAGCTTTGGATCCATTTCTTCCAAGAGAGCCTAGTAGGGACTCAACTTGAATGGTTCTATCAATTGGATAGTTCTTGCATCCACACCTAGGAGGATCTAGCCGCTACTTTCTACAAGCAGTACCAATATAACGTTGATCTTGCACCAACTCGTGTGAAATTGCAGAACATGACCATGGGTTCCAACGAGAGCTTCAAAGGATACGCCCAAAAGTGGATAGATATGGCTGGTAGGGTGCAACCCCCTTCAACTGACAAGGAGCTGATTGACATCTTCATGGGAACTTTGACAAGACCTTTCTTAAAACATCTAACTGGAAGTTCCTCAGCCGGGTTCACCGAGATAATACTGACCGGCGAAAGGGTCGAAGATGGCATTAAAAGCAGAAAGATCAAAGGAGATACACCCTCTGGTGCTCAGAAAAAACTATACAATGGGAAGAAAGAGTCCAATGCTGTGTATGGTAAAAAGAGTCGTCATGGCCAACATGTAGGGGCAATCCTGATCTCTAATCCTACACTTGTTCAACAAAGATAGGGCAATAGGCATAGGGTAAGATATCAAGAAAGTCATTACGCTAACATCAACATGCCTTTGTATCAAGCGTTACAACATTTGCTGAAGTTGAAACTGATCACACTAAAGGATCCTCCTCAAAACCCCGATACCTTCTCTTCTAAGTATAATCCAAGCGTAAGATGTGCGTACCATTATGATAGTCCCAGACATGACACTGACAGCTGTTGGACTTTGAAGAACAAGGTTCAAGATTTTATTGACGCCAAGGAGATTGAGTTTGACCCTCCGGAGACTCCAAACGTGATCACTGCTCCTATGCCGAATCATTGAGAGCGTCTTGTTCATTTTGAATTTTTAATTGTAATTTCTTTTGTTATTCAAACAATTATCTATTAATGTAAAACTTTGTTTCATTAATGCATTGCATATGTTTGTCTTGAATTCATCCATTCGTTTTCACTATATTTAAACTATGCTTTTTACTTTCTTTATGACATTTAACTCTTATTTCAAAAGTTGCAAGCCTTTAGAGAGAGGATGACGAAAACAATGCCTTAATCCCATATAGTATGCTTTTGGACAGACCTTGCTGACGATGTAGATGCGTTCTTTCAAATCCTAAACACTGGAGTTATAAGGAAGATAATCCCTAGCCAACCCCTTTGAGCCAAAGAAGTAGAAGTTTTCTTTTTCACACAAATTGAAACCTTTAATCAAAACCTGGGGCAGGGTAGTCTCTCAATTAATTCAAATGCACGTTCAGTCACAAACTTTCAATTAGTATACAACGGGTGACATCAAAAACATTCCTCTGGAATCAAAAGACAGTGACGGTTCCCTACCAAATAGGCAGTCTTTATCTCTCAAAAAGAAAAGCCCACTAAGTCAAAAACTACAAAGGAGACTTAAGAAAAACGGGGGCATCCCGTTGACCATAATCTCAGGACAAGAACGGTCAGGCAAAATCAGGGATGATAAACCAAAAGAGGTCACTACAGATCCTCGACCAACATGAAAAATGTTTCTAAAAATGACTGCTTTTCTACAAACTAAACTTGTCTGAACCATCACCAAAACGTCATTCCAGACTCAATTGGAGTTCAAACGCACAATTAACTGAGTTTAAGACTGAAGAACATCACGAAGAACGGGTGGGTACAACTACACTTTGAGCCTTATCCTTTGTTTCTTAAACTGTGAACCAAGCCATGTTACAACCCTTCAAAATTTCTAATTGAAGCTTGGGTTAGTTCGAAAGCATACTGTTACAAAAGGTATCCTGACTCTTGTAAGGCTTTACTCTGAATCCTGAGTTTGAATTTTCTTACAAAATTTATTTACTTGCTAAAACGCATTTTCAAAACTTCAAGACAAGCATAAACTTTGCATTATTTGAATATCGTTGTTTGCATATGGCTATTTGTTTGACAGCGGAGAAATTCACACAACGAATATCCGATGAACGAAAGCTCTCTCAGTGAACAAAATCACATCAAATGGGATGACACTTCCAATGACAAATCTCCTATCAACAAGGGGGCATGACATGTCACTATCCAGCACACCTGGGGCAGTCCAGTCAAGATTCCAAGAAATCTCTCAAGAAATGCTGAATAACCAGGGGCTTGTCTCTATCTCCATCATTTGGGGATTGAATGCAAATCCCAACAAAGGGTTACGTATAGTCAAACATTTTATGGCAATGCCACAAACACCTGCTACTAGGGGCAGTGAAAAATATCCCCCAACATATCGTTCATAGGATGGCCACCAGCCAGGGTTTCAATCTCTAAAACCTTCTCACCAACTGAGCCGGCCTCAAGAATCCTCGAGGATTTTCCCAAGTGAAGTCGTTACCTCTCCAACAGACCGGCAACAGGGAGTATTTCCCCAACAAAACGGAAGGATTCCCCAGCTTAAGTTTGCCTCTCCGACTACTACAAATCAAAGGACCACAACTCCTCTTCCCCAGTAGACCACTCTACAATCCCCAACAAGTTACTGTGAAGCTTGGACCCGACCAGACATCAGTTCAACTTCGACTCCCCAGTAGAGAAACAGACCACTGAGACTCCTAAACTCTTTTCCCCGAGCAGGAATCAACACTCTCCATAGATTTTTCAATATTCCCCAGCGGAGTTCTCCTTAAAACAACAAAACAAGAATCCTCGGTGGAAACAGCAGTCTGGAATTTAATAACTCCCCATGACTTATTTTCCAAGACAAATTTACATTTCAACAACATTCATAGCATATGCATAAAAAATACATATAACACAAATCTCATTTATTTTGAGAACATCATTATGCAATGCATACATCATGACATTGCATACAGCTAACGTTTTACCTTTTTCAGGAAGAGGTCAATCAACAGAGAAAGGTCATCATCCGTTAAGGTAGTAATCATCCAAGATTCCTTCATCATCCTAATGAGGTAGTACTCATCCAAGATTCCTTCATCATCTTGCTGAGGTAGTAATCGTCCAAAGATTCCTTCATTATCCTACTGAGGTAGTAATCGTCAAATATTCCTTCATCATCCTGATGAGGTAGTAATCGTCCAAGATTCCTTCATCATTCTGCTGAGGTAGTAATCGTCCAAGATTCCTTCATCATCCTGCTGAGGTAGTAATCTTCAAAGATTCCTTCATTATCCTGCTGAGGTATTAATCGTCTAAGATTCCTTCATCATCCTGCTGAGGTGGTAATCGTCCAAGATTCCTTCATCATCCTGCTAAGGTAGTAATCGTCCAAGATTCCTTCATCATCCTACTGAGGTAGTAATCATCCAAGATTCCTTCATCATCCTACTGAGGTAGTAATCGTCCAAGATTCCTTCATTATCCTATTGAGGTAGTAATCATCCAAGATTCCTTCATCATCTTGTTGAGGTAGTAATCGTCTAAGATTCCTTCATCATCCTGCTTAGGTAGTAATCGTCCAAGATTCCTTCATCATCCTGCTGAGGTAGTAATAGTTAAAGATTCCTTCATCATCCTACTGAGGTAGTAATCATCCAAGATTCCTTCATCATCCTGCTGAGGTAATAATCAGCCAAGATTCCTTCATTATCCCGCTGAGGTAGTAATCATCCAAGATTCCTTCATCTTCCCGCTGAGGTAGCAATCGTCCAATATTCCTTCATCATCCTGCTGAGGTAGTAACCATCCAAGATTCCTTCATCATTCTGCTGAGGTAGTAATCATCCAAGATTCATTCACCATCCTGCTGAGGTAGTAATCGTCCCAGATTCCTTCATTATCCTGCTGAGGTAGTAATCGTCCATGATTCCTTCATCATCCTGCTGAGGTAGTAATCGTCCCAGATTTCTTCTAATTACAGTCCAGATACGATCCATATTCGGATGTCATTCTGTCACTCATTCAAATACAGTCCATATATGATCCAGATTCGGATGTCATTCTGACGCTCATTCAGTACACTTTTAAGATACAAGTCAGATACAATTCATTTATGGATATTATTCTGATACTCTTTCAAGACCTCTAGTGTTTCAGTTTAAATCTCTCAATGGTTTATCCTGATTCTTTCCGGTAGACATTTTCTCTGGTTCAAATAAATTCCTCCAAGATTTATTCTGATTCTTTCCAGTTAAAGAAAATTCAAGACCTCTACTGGTTCAGTTTAAATCTCTCAATGGTTTATTCTGATTATTTCTGGTAGACACTCTCTATGGTTTAGATAAATCGCCCCAAGATTTATTCTGATTCTTTCCAGACCTCTGCTGGTTCAGTTTAAATCTCTCAATGGTTCATCCTGATTCTTCTTGGTAGACATTTCCTCTGGTTCAGATAAATCGCTCCAAGATTTATTCTGATTCTTTTCCAGTTGAAGTCAAGTTTAGAATTAGTCTAATTTCTGTCAACAATCACCTTTGCATGGCATATATAAGCCCATCCACGACAAATCTCCACCATTTCTCCAAATGGCATATATAAGCCCATTCCCTACACAATCAACCACAACATCATCAAGTGCAAATTTCTGGGCACTCTAGTGTTCAATCATCTTCCACCTTCAAGTCACGAATGGCAGATTTGCCCATCTAACTCTTCAGGTGTAAGAAGATTGAACAGGGGCAACTGTTGTACCCGAAAATTTGCCCTCTCAATTCTCAAGGCTTTTCTCACAAAGATTCTCAGGATTTAAGCTTGCACAAGTGCATTGGTATTTTCCAGTACCAAGATTAAAAGGAAACTGTCAAAAGGGAGAAAATAGATAAAAATAACATTTTGACAAATTTGGAGAAAATGGGCCTCCTTCGATTCAGCCCTTCGATTGGACAAGTGTGCTGCCTGCATACTTGCAATCGAAGGACATGACATGCTGACCACACATTCCCCCTACAAGGAAAATCTTTCGATTGCTCAAATTAGCTGCCTACAAGCCTACTTCGATTGGGCATATGTTGCCTGCATGTTTGTTTCGTTTGGACAAGCTTCGATGGTACAAAGTAACCATCTCTACGCATCCTTCAAATCCAATTGCACCAAGGGCCTCTTGCATACTTTTCCTCTCATAAGCTTCGTTTGAGCCAAGAGATATCTTCATACAAGATTTGTCTAAGTTCTTGCTTCCCTTGAAAGAACACCCTTCGATTCAGAAGCCAGGAACTTCCCTCATGCTAAACAGACACAAGGCAATGACTCCCTTTATGTTTGTTTCGACCCACATGCTTCGATTGGGAAATATGCTACCTTCGAGCACGAGCTTTCGATTGGGCATTGTGTTTGCTTCGATCCAAGCTTCGCCTGGGCATCAGTTTCATTCGAGTAAGCTTGTTTCGACCATAAGCTTCGACTGAGGCAAATGTTTCCTTCGAACAAGTGTGCTTCGATCTCCTTCTTGCATTCGACCCAACACCAAATCTTACTTGTCAGACTATGTTACTTTCAAATCTTCACATAACCAGAGATTTACACAAGTTTGGGATACATTGCCTAAGGGTTCGAAGGTTTATTCGAAGGATAATAACATTCTTTTATAAATTGGAAAAGGACTGTGTACCCTTTTCACAAAAGGTACTTTTATCACAAAAGCAGCTTCCAACCTGAATATGGTCTGAGCACAAGCAATGCCAAAAAGCACAAGTCATATCTTCTGCACCCCAACTGCCAAGAGGCCCCAAACATGTACTTTCACACTACATTATTTTATCATTTCTTTGCAAGGCTGGTGTTGCACCCCAAAATTTGCCCTCTCATGTTTTCCAAAGTCTTCCCCCTGCATGGTTGATCACAAACCCTTGCCTAAGGAAAAAGAAAATTTTTGAGTGGTGCTTTAAGTATCTTTCGATTGGAATTCTGAAAGACCCTTCGATTGGTATTCTGAAGGAGAATTTCGATTGGCATGGACAAGCACTTCGATTGGAATTCTGAAAGACCCTTCGATTGGTATTCTGAATGAGCCTTTTGATTGGCATTATGGACAAGCATTTCGATTAGCATTGTGTCAAGGCAGCTTCGACAGGCATGTGAACCATGTCCTTCGATTAGCATGAACAACACCTTTCGATTGGCCTGTTAACAAAGCCTTTCGATTGGCCTGTTAACAAAGCCATCAATAGGGCACTCAAAAACATGTCCAAGTACACTGAACATGAGAAAATGGCATGTTTACCTTGCAAATATAGAAATAATTAAAGGTTGATTGTGGATTTAATTCCTGAGTTAAAGGCCAGATTCTTGCCTTTTCTATTCCTAAAGAGATGATTCGACCAGAGTGCATCTTTTCAAATCAAGACCAATCGAAGAGCAGGGCCTGAATGCATTCGAAATTCAAAAGTGTCCAGGTTCATTCAAGAGACATGAATATTTCAAAAAAGGAAATTATTTAATGTGTCTGATTCTTGTATCATGGCTTTAAAGGCCTGTTTAATGGGTTGTCTCTTGCCGTTACTAGACCCCCACACTCCTATAAATACAGGGGCAAGCATGCAGTACAGGAGACACGAAAAAACACAGGGAAAAAATAGAGAAAAGAAACAGGGAGGATTTGGAGACGCTGCCCACCACAGGTTGTCAACATTTTCAGAAGTGATCCAGGCCAGAGCAACCCTTCAACAAAAGTATCCACGCCCAGAAATCCCAGATTGAAAGTGCTCCCATCCAGCCAGTACCCAAATCGAAGATTCAATCTGCTGGTAAGAGAGGGTAAATTGTTAAAACTTTTCATTTTGCATAACACCTCCATATTTTCTATCCCATTCGATTTGCCATCCTAGACAGAATTCAAGGACTTGGGTTTGTCCCCAGGTCATGTGCTTCGTTTGCTAACATTTGCTGCAGACTTAGCCTGAAAAAGACTCAGCGCACGCAGGATCGAAGGGCCTGGGGTTCGATACCAGGCCCTGAGTTTTATTTTGCTAACATACTTTT
Source organism: Vicia faba (assembly GCA_948472305.1). Taxonomy (NCBI): domain Eukaryota; kingdom Viridiplantae; phylum Streptophyta; class Magnoliopsida; order Fabales; family Fabaceae; genus Vicia; species Vicia faba. The sequence goes on from OX451740.1 coordinate 443,842,261, forward strand.
GCAGGTATAGCATCCCAGATCGAAGGAGACACCTTCTCTGGATCGAAGCTTCCCATAGTCCTCCTGGATCGAAGAAGGCATTTTTCCCAAGATCGAAGGGAAATCCCCTTCCCTGGATCGAAGGCTGCTCATGCCCACTTCCTGGCCCAATCGAAAGAACCATGACCCTGTTTAGATCGAAGCTTCCATTCCCTCCTTGGCTCTAAGCTCCTTTTTTTCCCTGGATCGAAGGATCCCCCTTGTTTTTTATTTTTGTTTTCATTGACATCTTTTTATCTTTTTAATTAACATTAAAACATAAAATCAAAAACACAAAAAAAAACATTAGGCTAGTTTTTTTTTTCCTATTAAATTAACTTGGTTAATTAATCATTTAATTATCTTAACATTTTTCCAAAACTAAAATTAAGTAGATTTAGATCATTTTCCCAAAATAAAATGAAACAACAAAAAGATTTTATTCTTAGGATTTTTAGAGGTTATTTTCAGATTCGCGCGTGTTATTTTATTGTAACTGCCTACTGGTTTGTAATAGCTTAACTAAGACTCTTTACTGCTTTATTCCCCCAATTTTGGACATGTAAATAATCCCCCTCCCCGAAGCTTTGTAATAGCGTAGGATTTACAATTCCTGCACTTTAAATTCCTGTACATATATTAACTGTTTAGATGTATGCTAACTAGGATTGCATGACAAGATTAACTCTTAACTTAAAATCAACAGTAGCTCACCATAACATGTACAAAGATAATATAAACTGAAAATCAACATACTTGCACATGCCACTCCTAGGGTACGCCTTACTTGGTTTCCTCAAACGTGTCATTAAGTATAGGATGTTTTAGCGGTCGTCCTTTTTGTCCAAAAATCATAAGTTGCCTCGAAACGGTTACCTCGGATAAAATGATCTAAGACATTAGGGTTACCACTAAGGCGTCCTAACATTGCTTTAGTGACCACACGTCCCTTAAATCGAATTGACCCGAAAACTCCAACGATGATGATACCTACTCCTCAATAGTGGGATGGCATTGTCTAAAGGACACTTCCACAGTCTAATTCCTTTTTGTGTAGGTAGATGTTCTTAAGTACTTGCTCCTTTTAAAAATAAAACAAAACTTTTTGCACTTACACTCTCTTCAAAAACAAAACTCTTTTCAAAACCCACAAACACAAAGAAAAGCAAACTTTTGAAAACCTAGTGAGCAAGTACCTAAGAGCCCGTGGATAACCACGGATAGAAAGGGTGCTAACACCTTCCCTTTCTATAATCTACCTCCCGAACCCAAGAAACATCTCGAAAAGGAATTTTTCTGTGCTTTTGTCCTTTCCTTGTTGGATAAAATAAAAGACGGTGGCGACTCTTGCTTACCGCGACATTTTGCAAAAACAAACGCAAACGCGAACCAACATTCCAAAATAGTCAGTTCTCATTCCCACCGATCACAGGACTGGCGACTCTGCTGGGGATGCTTATAAGTGAGGTGTACCTTAGGATTAGATCACTTGTGTTTTCAATTGTATGCTTTGTATGCTTTAATTTTGTGGGCTTGTATCGGAGTTCTATAGATCCTAACCCGGATCTGGGGGTATCCTTTTTAGGTAAGTAGCAAAAAACTGTGAGGGATCTGTCCGGCGTAGACCGACACGGATGAAGCAGTAGCTACATTGGTGTGGCACCTTAGTCTGTACCGATATCCCTTGTGTTGAAACGAGGAGAATATGGGTCTTCTAAGGAGTCATTAAGCACCAACTGACCTTAGAACCTTAAATTGACCAACTTGGCCATAGAACAGTAGCAGTATGCTACACTCATTGAGACTAAACTCTCGCGATGATTCCGGCCGCAAGAAAAGGTTTCTAAACTGGAATTATGACCGATTGAGGGTAGTCAGTGATATTGAGATCCTCTAGAACCCGGTTACTATTTTTAGGACAGCTTTAAACCAACTAAACTGAAAGAGGGTAATTCCTAAACTCCATGCCAGCCTAAACTTAAGGCTATATGTGTGACTTGTGTGCCTTCAAACTTGAACTAATTGCACATACTTGTTATCTGACAACATGGGTTCCTTGCAGGTTTTGTTTACAGTCCTTATCCAATAATCTGGATTTATTGCAGGGCTTACTTACATCACCTCACACTTGTGCTTAAACGCATAGCATACACATCATAACATCATACCTTAGCATTTCCTTAACCATTTCAAGGATCTCAAGGGTCTGTGATGCAGGTTTTGGTAAATCAAATGTCCAGCAAGGGGCAAAGGGGATTTATTTTCCTCTAGCCAAGGTTGTTTAGAAATCAAAACACGATGAATTGAGTCAGGGGCTATGACCCACTCGATATGGTGAGCTTGACTCTTGAAGAAGGACTCTCAGCAACATGGAGTTCCTTCAATCAAGCTACCAGATTCAGATTCTAACAGTTTCTTGTTTACCCCGCGAAATCCTTAGAAACATTGCATACATATATCATACATATCATTGCATAACAGGTCTCCCAGTACAGGTCTTTTATCTTCTTCGCTGTTTATTTCAGCAATCATCATGTCTACTGAACCTTCCACTGAACAAGCTATCAAGGCCCTCCAGGCCTAGAATGCCCAATTTCAAGAGTTGGTCATGAGCCTAGCTAAGGGTCAGCAGGACCTGAAGACCCTGATTCCGAAAGAGAGGAAGAAGAAGAAAAAGAGGACCATCTTGTTCAATACTGGACGCAGGTTTGGAAACGGGCTGCAGAACGAAGTTGATCTGACCACCCCATCTGAAGGGAAAGACAGTCCACAAGAAAGGAGGGCTCCTAGCCCTGAAGTCTCCGACAACGAGACGGACTATGATGAAGAACAGTATCCTCTTGCTGAGGATAAGTACAAACAACTGGAAGATCGTTTGAACGCCATGGAAATACAGAAGGTGCCCGGTCTGGACTTTGGAGATCTAGGTCTATCCTCTGGGGTGGTGATTCCCCATAAATTCAAGGCACATGCCTTTGCCAAGTACGATGGAGCTTCCTGTCCAAAGCTACACCTCTGGTCATATGTGAGGAAGATTCAACCCTATACTGTTGATAGAAATATCTGGGTTCATTTCTTTCAAGATAGTCTGTCGGGGACTCAACTTGAATGGTTCTGTCAACTGGAAGGAGCTAACATCCGCAACTGGGAGGACCTTGCTGCTGCTTTTTACAAGCAATGCCAGTATAATGCCGACCTTGCTCCCACACGTACTCAGCTTCAGGGTATGTCTATGGGTACAGGCGAAGGCTTTAAGGACTACGCTCAGAAGTGGAGAGATCTTGCTGGAAGAGTCCAACCCCCTCTGTCTGATAGGGAGTTGGTGGATATGTTTCTTGGGAATTTGTATGGTCCCTATTTCAAACACTTGATCGGAATCTCTTCATCCGGATTCACCGAGCTAATACTGACTGGCGAAAGGGTCGAAGCTGGCATCAAAAGTGGGAAGATTCAAGAAGAAACACCTTCTGATGCTCAGAAAAAGGCCTACAATGGAAAGAAAGAGTCCAATGTTGTGAACAGTCAAAAAAGTCACCGTCACCAACACGTAGGGGCAGTCTTGGTCTCTTCTGGTTCTGCGTCACACCGACAACAGCAAAAGGGAAATCAACGAAAGCCAGATGAGCCTAAAAGACAGTTCACCAACATCAACATGACGTTGTCTCAAGCGTTGCAACAATTGTTGAGGATGAATCTAATTACATTGATAGGACCTCACCCAAACCCCCAAGACTTCTTCTCCTAACTACAATCCTAATGCGACCTGCGCTTATCATTCTGACAGTCCCAGGCATGATACTAACGATTGTTGGGCATTGAAGTACAAGATTCAGAATTTGATTGATGCCAAAGAGATTGAGTTTGGTCCTCCGGAGACTCTAGCATAATCACTACTCCTATGCCAAATCATTGAGAATGTCTTTGTTTCATTTGAATTTTCAAGTTGTAATTTCTTTTATTATTCAAACAATTATTTGTTAATGTCAAACTCTGTTTCATTAGTGCATTGCATATGTTTGTCTTGATTTGATCCAATAATTTTCATTACATTTAAACTATGTTTTTTACTCACTTTATGACATTCAACTCTTGCTAAAAGTTACAAGCCTTTAGGGGGAGGATGACGAAATAATGCCATAATCTCATACAGTATGCTTTTGGACAGACCTTGCTGACGATGTACAGACGTTTCTTTCAAATCCTAAACACTGGAGTTATAAGAAAGATAATCCCTAGTCAACCCCTTCGAGCCAAAGAAGTAGGAGTTTTTTTTGTTTTAAACACAAATTGAAACCTTTGATTTAAACCTGGGGCAGGGTAGTCTCTCAGTTAATTCAAAAGATGCGCATTGAAGTCGCAAAACTCTCAGTTCATAATACAATGAACGACATCAAAAACATTTCTCTGGAATCAAAAGACAGTGGTGGTTCCTTATCTCATAGGCAATCAATCTCTCAAAAGAGAAAAGCCCACTGAGCCAAAACCTATAAAGGAGGCTTAAGAAAGCTGGGGCATCCCGCTGACTGTAATCTCGAAAATAGGAACAGTCAGGCAAAAGTTAGGGATAATAAATCAAAATAATGAGGTCATTACAAATCCTCAACAACATGAAAAATGTTGCAAAAAATGACTGCCTTCCAAAATCCAACTTGTGTGAACCATCACCAAAACATCGTTCCAAATTCGAATAGAGTTCGACGCATAATTAACTGAGTTTAGGATTGAAGAACATGACGAAGAGCGGGTGGGTACAAATACACTTTGAGCCTTTATCCTTTGTTTCTTAAACCGTGAACCAAGCCACGTTACAACCCTTCAAAAGTCCTAATTGAAGCATGAGTTAGTTCAAAAGCATACTGTTACAAAAGGTATCCTGACTGCTGTAAGGCTTTGCCCTAAATCTTGTGTTGAATTTGTCTTATAAAAAGTTTTCTGCTAAAAAACGCATTTTTCAAAACTTCGAGACAAGCATAAACTTTGCATTATTTGAATATCACTGTTTGCATTTGGCTATTTGTTTGACAGCGGAGAAATTCACACAGCGAATATCCGATGAACGAAAGCCCTCTCAGTGAACAAAATCACTTCAAAAAGGATGACACTTCCATTGAAAAATCTCCTATCAAGAAGGGGGCATGACATGTCACTATCCAGCACACCTGGGGCAGTCTAGTCAAGATTCCAGGAAATCTCTGAAGAAGTGTAGAGTAACCAGGGACAAGTCTCCATCTCCGTCACTTGGGGCATTGAACATCAATCTCAGTGAAGGGTTACGTACAATTAAACATATCCGGGCAGTGCCACAAACATTTGCTACTAGGGGCAATGACAAGTCTCCCCCAAAATCCTTCTCATAGGATGACTCCCAGCAAGGGTTTAATCTCTGGAAACCTTTCCCCAACTGAATCAACCTCAAGAATCCTCGAGGACTTCCCCCAACGAAGATGTCACCTCTCTAGCGGACTGACGACAGGGTTTATTTCCCCAACAACACTAGAATTCCCCAGCTTGGGTTGCCTCTCCGACTACTACAAATCAAAGGACCACAACTCCTCTTCCCTAGTAGACTCTGGAAACTTGTCCCCTGCGAAGCACAAATAAGTCTCCTCAGCCAAATTCAGAGGTTATCCTCACAAGAGTTTAACTGGGTTATCCTCAGCAAGTTGCAACTGAAAGATCATCCCCGGCGAAGTTCTTTCTATCCCCAGCGGAGTTCATTCCTTTCATAGACAGAAATTCAATCCCCAACAGGGTTCACTGTCACCAGCAACAGTAATTCATCCCCGGTTGAGTTTTATTTCTCCAAATCAGCAGATCTTCTAGCAGAGTATATACTCCCCACAGAGTCATTTCCTCGTCAGTCCATTCCCCAGCGGAGTTATTATCTCCTGCAGGATTATTCTCCCAATCATCTTCGGTCATTATCTCCAGCAAGTGAAACTCTTTATTCTCCAACAACAGTCAGGGAGTTATTTTCCCAAACTCGGACGTACCACAATAGCATTTCATGTTCATACATCATGATGTGCGCATATATATTGCATACAGCATAATCTCATTTATTTTGAGAACATCATCATACAATGCATGTCATGCATCATATACGATTAATCATGTACCTTTTCAGGAAAGATAGTTATCATCAACAACTTCCAGCAAGTTCAAGATTAACTCCGGAAACTAAACAGAGTAATTATCTGCACGATCAAATTCAGCTTTACACGAGTTCTTCATGAAGAAATCTTACATGGGTTTCTCCTAAATGCAACTTCACACGGGTTCATCCTGAAAAATCCTACACGGGTCCTTTCTCATATATCTCTGAATGAAGTTTTACACGAACTCATCCCAAAGTAACCTTACCCCGGTTCCTCCTGAAGTTTTACACGAACTCATCCCAAAGTAACCTTACCCCGGTTCATCCTGAAGTTTTACACGAACTCATACCAAAGTAACCTTACCCCGTTTCATCCTGAAGTTTTACACAAACTTATCTCAAAGTAACCTTACCCCGGTTCCTCCTGAAGTTTCACACAAACTTATCTCACAGTAACCTTACCCAGGTTCCTCCTGAAGTTTTACACAAACTCATCCCAAAGTAACCTTACCCCGGTTCCTCCTGAAGTTTTACACAAACTCATCCCAAAGTAACCTTACCCCGATTCATCCTGAAGTTTTACACGAACTCATCCCAAAGTAACCTTACCCCGGTTCCTCCTGAAGTTTTACACGAACTCATCCCAAAGAAACCCTACACAGGTTCCTCCTTTCCAGATGCAGTTTTACACAGACTCATCATCAAGAAACCCTACACAGGTTCCCTCTTTCCAAGATGAAGTTTTACACGGACTCGTCATCAGGAAACTCTACACAGGTTACTCCTTTCCAGATGCAGTTTTACACGGACTCGTCATCAAGAAGCCCTACACAGGTTCCCTCTTTCCAAGATGAAGTTTTACACGGACTCGTCATCAGGAAACCCTATACAGGTTCTCTCTTTCCAAAGATAAAGTTTTACACGGACTCGTCATCAAGAAGCCCTACACAGGTTCCCTCTTTCCAAGATGAAGTTTTACACGGACTCGTCATCAGGAAACCCTACACAGGTTCTCTCTTTCCAAAGATAAAGTTTTACACTGACTCATCATCAAGAAACCCTACACAGGTTCCCTCCTTCCAAGATGAAGTTTTACACGGACTCGTCATCAGGAAACCCTACACAGGTTCCTCCTTTCCAGATGAAGTTTTACACGGACTCATCATTAGGCAACCCTACACCGGTTCCCTCTCTTTCCAAGATGTAGTTTTACATGGACTCATCATCAGGCAACCCTACACAGGTTCCTCCTTTCCAGATGAAATTTTACATGGACTCATCATGAAGTAACCTTACCCAGGTTCCTTCTCAGTCCAGATATGCAGTTCACCTCCAGAGTTAATTCCCCAGTAGAGTAACGGACAACTGAAGCTCCTAAAATTCTATTTCTCTCAAGACATCTACCAACAATCTCCAAATGGCATCTATAAGCCCATCCTCCTACCGACATTCTCCAAATGGCATCTGTAAGCCCATTCCCGACATCACAATGCTGATACTACACCATGCGAGTGCAAATTTCTGGGCACTCTAGTGTTCAATTATCTTCCACCTTCGGATCACGAAAGGCTCGAAAGCCAATCTATATCCTCAGGTTTAAGAAAATTGAACAGGGGCAACTGTTGCACCCCAAAATTTTCCCACTCATGTTTTCCAAAGTCTCCCCCCTGCATGGTTGATCATAAACCCTTGCCTAAGGAAAAAGAAAATTTTTGAGTGGTGCTTTAAGTATCTTTCGATTGGCATTCTGAAAGACCCTTCGATTTGTATTCTGAAGGAGCATTTCGATTGGCATGGACAAGCACTTCGATTGGCATTCTGAAAGACCCTTCGATTGGTATTCTGAATGAGCCTTTCGATTGGCATTATGGATAAGCACTTCGGTTAGCATTGTGTCAAGGCAGCTTCGACAGGCATGTGAACCATGTCCTTCGATTAGCATGAACAACACCTTTCGATTGGCCTGTTAACAAAGCCTTTCGATTGGCCTGTTAACAAAGCCATCAAGAGGGCACTCAAAAACATATCCAGGTACACTGAACATGAGAAAATGGCATGTTTCCCTTGCAAATATAGAAATAATTAAAGGCTGATTGTGGATTTAATTCCTGATTTAAAGGCCAGATTATTGCCTTTTCTGTTCCTAAAGAGCTAATTCGACCAGAGTGCTTCTTTTCAAATCAGGACCAATCGAAGAGCAGGGCCTGAATGCATTCGAAATTCAAAAGTGTCCAGGTTCATTCAAGAGACATGAATATTTCAAAAAAGGAAATTATTTAATGTGTCTGATTCTTGTATCATGGCTTTAAAGGCCTGTTTAATGGGTTGTCTCTTGTCGTTACTAGACCCCCACACTCCTATAAATACAGGGGCAAGCATGCAGTACAGGAGACACGAAAAAACACAGGGAAAAAAATAGAGAAAAGAAACAGGGAGGATTTGGAGACGCTGCCCACCACAGGTTATCAACATTTTCAGAAGTGATCCAGGCCAGAGCAACCCTTCAACAAAAGTATCCACGCCCAGAAATCCCAGATTGAAAGTGCTCCCATCCAGCCAGTACCCAAATCGAAGATTCAATCTGCTGGTAAGAGAGGGTAAATTGTCAAAACTTTTCATTTTGCATAACACCTCCATATTTTCTATCCCATTCGATTTGCCATCCTAGACAAAATTCAAGGACTTGGGTTTGGCCCCAGGTCATGTGCTTCGTTTGCTAACATTTGCTGCAGATTTAGCCTGAAAAAGACTCAGCGCACGCAGGATCGAAGGGCCTGGGGTTCGATACCAAGCCCTGAGTTTTATTTTACTAACATACTTTTACAGGTATAGCATCCCAGATCGAAGGAGACACCTTCTCTGGATCGAAGCTTCCCATAATCCTCCTGGATCGAAGAAGGCATTTTTCCCAGGATCGAAGGGAAATCCCCTTCCCTGGATCGAAGGCTGCTCATGCCCACTTCCTGGCCCAATCGAAAGAACCATGACCATGTTTGGATCGAATCTTCCATTCCCTCCTTGGCTCTAAGCTCCTTTTTTTCCCTGGATCGAAGGATCCCCCTTGTTTTTTATTTTTGTTTTCATTGACATCTTTTTATCTTTTTAATTAACATTAAAACATAAAATCAAAAACACAAAAAAAAAACATTAGGATAGTTTTTTTTTCCTATTAAATTAACTTGGTTAATTAATCATTTAATTATCTTAACATTTTTCCAAAACTAAAATTAAGTAGATTTAGATCATTTTCTCAAAATAAAATAAAACAACAAAAAGATTTTATTCTTAGGATTTTTAGAGGTTATTTTCAGATTCGCGCGTGTTATTTTATTGTAACTGCCTACTGGTTTGTAATAGCTTAACTAAGACTTTTTACTGCTTTATTCCCCCAATTTTGGACATGTAAATAATCCCCCTCCCCGAAGCTTTGTAATAGCGTAGGATTTACAATCCCCGCACTTTAAATTCCTATACATATATTAACTGTTTAGATGTATGCTAACTAGGATTGCATGACAAGATTAAATCTTAACTTAAAATCAACAGTAGCTCACCATAACATGTACAAAGATAATATAAACTGAAAATCAACACACTTGCACATGCCACTCCTAGGGTATGCCTCACTTGGTTGCCTCAAACGTGGTCATTAAGTATAGGATGTTTTAACGGTCGTCCTTTTTGTCCAAAAATCATAAGTTGCCTCGAAACGGTTGCCTCGGATAAAATGATCTAAGACATTAGGGTTACCACTAAGGCGTACTAACATTACTTTAGTGACCACACGTCTCTTAAATCGAATTGACCCGAAAACTCCAACGACGATGATACCTACTCCTCAATAGTGGGATGGCATTGTCTAAAGGACACTTGCACAGTCTAATTCCTTTTTGAGTAGGTAGATGTTCTTAAGTACTTGCTCCTTTTAAAAACAAAACAAAACTTTTCGCATTTACACTCTCTTTAAAAACAAAACTCTTTTCAAAACCCACAAACACAAAGAAAAGCAAACTTTTGAAAACCTAGTGAGCAAGTACCTAAGAGCCCGTGGATAACCACGGATAGAAAGGGTGCTAACACCTTCCCTTTCTATAATCTACCTCCCGAACCCGAGAAACATCTCGAAAAGGAATTTTTCTGTGCTTTTGTCCTTTCCTTGTTGGATAAAATAAAAGAAGGTGGCGACTCTTGCTTACCGCGACATTTTGCGAAAACAAACGCAAACGCAAACCAGCATTCCAAAATAGTTAGTTCTCATTCCCACCGATCACAGCTGGCTATGGACAAACATGTCCACTTTTCTCTATAAATAGAGGAATTTTCGCAAAGCTACGTGAGGATTTTTTGGACGAAAGAAAAGAATCTCCAAATTTTTCTCAAACACAAACACAAAACTCTCAAGTTCATCAACACTTGAGAAATCAAATAATCCCAAACATTTCTCTCTTTCAATTCTGAAAAGTCCCCACACTTTACATCCCTTCGAATCTAGTAGAAAGAAACATAACACTTGTTTCTTCCCTCCTTCGAATCTAGCATCCAAGGCCCAGCTTCTGGTCCCTCCCTTCGAATCCAAGAGAACCCAGGGTCACCACTCAAGGTCCAGTTCACCTTCAAGGCTTCAGCAAGGTAAGTTACTATTGCCCTTGCATCTTTCGTTTCCAGCACGTGTAAATACAACTCCTTTTCGTTTCAAGCATGTACATATTGTTGTTTTTCCTTTTTCGTTTACACCCTTATAGTTTTGTTATATTGCCTTTTGGTTTTTGCTTTATTTTCTTATAAATATTTTAAGAATTAACTTGGACCTAAGGTACTGCTAACATGGCTTTAGGTCGTGTTTCAATTTAACATCTCAAATGAAAGGAACAAGAAACATGAAATAGGAAAATAAGCTTATGGCTTCTATCCCATTTCTCCAAGTCAAACGAAAGAGGCAACCAGGAGGCAAACTATGTTGACTTCCAGGCCCAGTCAAAAAGTATGCCTACACTAGTTCCAGGCCCAATCGAAAGGCACAACCTGATGCTTCCAGGCCCCAGTCGAAGGATACCACATGATGACTTCCAAGCCCCAGAAATCCAGAATCGAAGGCCATGACCTCACTGGCGCAAACTCCCAATCGAAGGCCATGACCTTGCTGATGCCTGCCCCTAATCGAAGGAGGCCAACATAATGCAAATCGAAGGCTGCTTCCCCCCAATCGAGGGAGATCTTTTGTTACTTCTTTTTATCTTATTTTTGCCTTTATATTTCTATGCACTTCAATATGGTTGTAATAATGTAGGATTTATTTTTTTGCACTTTTATTACTTTTGTAAAAATGCTAGTAATTAGGTGTGCATGGCAAGATAAAAAACCAACAAGTTGATAACCCCTAATTAAGACAAAATGCATGTAAATCAAACACACTTTTTCACACATGCACCCTTAGGGTAATCTCACTTGTTGCCTCAGAAAAATAGTCATGTCCCTCGAACTTGGGCGTTTTAGAAAATACCCTCGATAAAAGATCGTAGTCCCTGGATGACCCTCGCTGTTGCCTTCGTGTTTACCTAGGGATTTGGTAAACAACCGCTGATCCTCCAAATGGTTACTTATTTGGTTACTCGCAGGATCGATCAGATTGATCCTATGGACATAGGTTGATTTTGAAGTTTAATTAATGTGGATAAGGCTTTAAGTAAATTGTTTAAAGTAAATTGCATAAAGGAAAGGCTTGGTAAAATAAACAAGGCTTGAATGTAAAGGTTCGACAGGAATCTTAAAGGGGAAAAGCATGTAAAATACTGGAAAAGTAAATGACTTGAATTGATAAAATTGGTGTTTCACACATACATTTCTCAACAATTCGTTCGCTCACACTGGGTACTTGAATCTAAATGAGTGACTATGTATCTATTGTGAACACACGCGAGAAACTACACGTCTACTCCTATTTATACAAAAACATTCCAAGTAACCGTCGGACAGTTACACTGCTTCAAGATCAAGCCACTTGGCACGTTCTCCATGCTCGACGCTCCAGATCCTTGCACGTTTGCACGTAGTAACTGCTGGAAACCGTTTTCCCTCCAAAGCTTTGAATTTCAAACTGCTCCACTCTGGACCATCGAACACGTTCGTCAAGAGACGTCTTCGACGAAAACTCCTTCGACGTCGAAGGCAATCAGCCTTCTTCCTTGGAAGAAATCTTCTAAGTATTTTGCCATCTTTCGACGGGCATTTCGACAGGCTTAACCAGTCGAAAGCATCTTTCAGCTTTTAATGGCTGCCATCAATTAAAACAAAGGTGTCGAATTTAGGAGCCAACAAATTGCCCCCCAAGAATGCCTTATTTCGACTCTGAAAGAAAAAGGCATTCTTTGAAAACGCCATTCGACACCCATTTTTCCACGCTTAGTCACAAGTTAACTTGTGCACTTTTTGTTGCTTTTTACCAACTATTGGCAATCCCAAGAAACCATCATTGATTTGATCCTAGGACGTCACTTTCAGTACGGCGTGCAGTACCAAACATCACTTCATAATTTGTCATTATGACAAATCCCAAAAACGAGGACGCACGCTGCGTCTCTCTGTTTCTGCAGAAACGGCCAAAACAACAGGATGCTGCCACGCGTCCCACTACTTCCTGCAGCATTAAATGACATTTAATGTCCTCGTTATTGGGAATTTCTCCCACTACTATAAATAGTAGTGAATATCCCATTGTGGGACTTTTCACGCAAACTAGCCTTCAAACTCCCTTGCTTTCTTACAAACTTGTTCTCTTTGCAGAAAAACTCTTCCTTTTCCAACTTCATCTTCATCCTCAACAATGGCCTCTGCTTCCACTGCCCCCAAGACTAACGCACCAACTGAACAACTTGCTAAGCCCAAGGTCTTTGTTACTGCTCCGGTAGTGAACGCTACAGGGAAACGAAGGGTCCCTGAACCTTCTGACATCTCCGTTCGCGATGCTTACTCGCGTCACTTGATGATCCCGGTTGGGTACTCCAACCAGATCTTCGCAATGTCTGGACCTATGAACCCAAGCATCTCTGAAGCTCTGAAGATCAAGAGCTATTTCCCCATCGTTGAGAAACTCAAGCCAGTAGCATGCGCCAAGAAGGACGCAGAGGACAACGAAGACCCTACACACGAGAAGATCGACCTTCGTTTCTTCAACAGAAGTGTTAGAGTTTTTAGGTCTTGCCCTAATCTGACCTCTGACTATGTTGCTTGGCTAGCAAAGTTGGAGAAACATCAAACTCCAGTCTGGAAGGAAATGGGAATCTTTGACCTAGTAATGCTGTCGAAGACAGGTTTAAACTACTCCCCAGAGATGCTTATAGCTTCGATGCTGTTCTGGGATAACTCTCACTTCACCTTTCACCTTCCATGTGGGATGTTAACCCCCACACTCTTCGACGTAGCGGCCATTACTGGCCTTCGACCAACCGGAGATTACTTCGACCCGGAGGAGATGTCGGAGGACCAAATTGGTTTCTCTGAGACCAAGCCAACATTCACCACCTTTATCAACCATTATCACGACAGGTCGACGGACACAGTGTCGGATGTCGAACACATAGCGTTTCTAGCCTTATGGCTAACTTGCTTTGTGTTTTGTTCGAAATCTCTACAAGTGACCAAAAAGATGGTCACTCTGGCCACCCAACTGCATCACCGCCAAAACATCTGTTTGGCAGAACTAATTCTGGCCAGTCTTTATGACTCAATCAGCAATGGGGTTACTCTCCTGAAACATGTCGAAGATAGGAACAGTTTGCTACTCGCTGGGCCTTTCTGGCTACTTCAACTGTGGCTTAACGCCACTTTCGAATCTTTCTTACCCAAGAAGACTCAGATAAATGAACAAGCCCCAGCGATAGCTAATAGACGTATCGAAGGAATTAGGCTGGCTCTACTGACACCTGTAGAAGATGGGCTAGAGTTCCAACAAACCTTCACTAACTTCGTGCTGATGTTCGCTCGAAGGAAGGAATTTGTTTCAACTATGGCTCCATTTGCTCAACGAAAGGTGGGGCCAGCATGGTTTACGAGGCCACATCCAAAGGAGTCGAGTGGTCCCAATGTCGATGAGCACACTATACTTTGGGAGGCGTTCCTGACACCCAGGATCATGCCTCTTCGATTTAAGAGTTCTAAGACTCATCTGAGTCTGCTTGCCTATCAACCAAATCTGGTATCTCGCCAGTTTGGTATCATCCAAACCCTGCCTTCTCCCATTTTCCAAAGAGAGAAGTCAATGTTGTACTTCTGCAACGATTATACAGAAGAAGCTGCTACCAAGCATATCGGAAGGTATGCTGGTCGAACAATCCTCTCGCTGTTCAACTACCAGCTTAACTTCCTTTGCTCACCATCTTTTGAAGAGTGGTGGAGAAGCTATTACGCTGAGTACTTCTTCGACGAGAAGGACTTCATATCAGAGTTGCAGAAGTCTTTTGTCCTTGTGTTGGACAAAGTAAAGAAATGTAAGTTCATGCTCTCACATTTACTTTTTATCTTTCTCCTCGACTGCTAGCCTGTTAACTTTCCTTTTCGCTTCCAGTTGTTCGAAAACCCTTGGCCAAGAAGGCTACAGGAGCCCCACAAGGAGGGGTCCCTTCGACAAAACCTCCACCGCCGGCGAAGACTATAGCGCCGGCGAAGACAACAGGCAACCAACAGGGGGAAGGCTCTTCGAGGAGGCCTCCTGCATCGGTAACCAGATTTTCTTCATTTTTCTTCTGGCTTTCGATTTTTTATTTTCGACGTAATTATTCAATCGAATTCCTATTGGTTTTATAGGCCCCTTCGCCCAAGAAAAGGGCAGCATTGGTGATCGAATCGGGGAGTGATGACGAAAGTGATTCCCCTCCTTCTCCCCTAAAGAGGCGAAAGTTAACGAAGGACGCTTCTGTTCCTACTCCAGCTCCTGAAGGTCGAACCGTCAGAATAAAGGTTGGTGTGAGAAAGCCTAGGCCACCTGCAGTGGTCATCGAGGAACCAACTGAGGAGGAACTGAACGCTCTTGTTACCAAGCCTGTCGAAAGTGACAATTCCAGCCCTGGGGCTGAAGTTAATCCACAGGTAATCTATTGGACCCTTCTCAAAACTTAGGCATAGATACCAGTATTCGATTACGTCTCTTTCGACATCTGAAGACTTGTCTTCTTTCTTTTCTTCAGGACACTACTGAAAGTTCTCCACCAAGGACTTCAGAAACTCTAGAATCTGCTGAACTCAGCAGGCCTCAGGAGAAAAATTTAGGCAATGACGAAGCCCACACTGAGACTGAGGCCAATGCTGAAACAGTGGAGAAGACAACTGAAGAGCCTATGGCGGAGGAAACACAGCCAGAAACGGTTCCTGTGGTAGACTTGTCGTCAGAAGAGAATCCTGAAGGAAGAGACCAAGGCAATGGCGAAGAGAATCAAGATACTGTTGACGAAGAGCATCAAGGTGGTACTGGCGAAGACCACCAGGGTGACGCTAGCGAAAAGCCACAAAATGACGCTGGCGAAGGACCCCAAGGTGATGTTAACGAAGAACCACAAGTCAACGCTAGTACCGCCTCCGTCCAAGTCGAAGAGCAACCAAACGAGGCACTCAGCATTCAACAGACTCAAGTCCAAGATAATACTATGGCAAGGGTCACCTCCTCAAAGCACAGGTCGAAAGAGGACTTGGAAATCTTGAAACAAACTGACCCTGTCAGCTACCTTAATGCAATCGTCGAGAGTAAGAGTTCTTCCGACACCAGTCAGGAAATTCCTACTCTGTCGGGGAAATCTACTGAGACTTCTCCTCTTGATGATGCGTTGGCGAAGGTCAAGGCCCAGTTCTTCAAGAGAGATTTAATGAAGGCTTTAGAGGGGGACCCCACTGCTCCATCTTGCTTAAAAGAGGTTTTGAATGCTGTTGACTTCGATGCTGTAGCCCCAGAAATCTCAGACTTAATCATGGAATTACATTCTATGATTGATCAAGTCTCAGCGGATTACCGGCGCCAACGAACTTTTAACAGTCAGCTCGAAACGCTGCATGGCAAGAGCTTATCTGCGTGGACTGCTGTCTCAAGTTCGACTTCTCGAATTGCCGAGTTGTCGAAACAGAAAGCGTCTGCACAGGAAAGGTTCGATGTTATTGAGCGAGAGAATGTCTCCTTCCGAGCACAAATTGCAGAGATAGAGGCGAAGATAAACGCCAACACTGTGCTCCAGGAGGAAATTCTTTCGACCATCCCAGACACTGAGAGCGAGACTGAGATCAAGCAAGGCCTGGAATTCGCTGAGAGGGCTCAAAGCCTCGACGCCCAAATTGCCAAACTGGTGCAAGAAAAATCTTGGTGCAAGAAGAGGTTGGATCTGCAGCATGCCAAGTATCTTCGACTCAAGAATTCTCTTTCCTTTTGATTGATTCTCTTTTGTAACCATCTTCTGTAATCGCTTTCGACAACAATTGCCATTTTGGCTGAAATTAATAAAAATTTCCATTTTGGCATTTTTATGGTTAATTTAGCTTGTTCTTTTCTTACTTTATTTTTATCTCTTGAAGTATAGGCTTATATTTTTTCAAATATTTACCATTTACTCTCAAGAGCCTTTTATCACCACTTATCTCTTCGACTTCATAGGCTCCACCAGAAAAAGTTTGGATAACTCTGAAGGGTCCTTCCCATTTGGGTGACCATTTCCCCATGCTTCGATCCCGTCGATCCATGGGAAGAATTACCTTCCAAACTAAATCTTCAGGCAAAAATGCCTTAGGTTTTACCTTTCTATTATAAGAGTCTTCGACTCTTTTCTTCTGAAGCCTGAGTAAATCGAGAGCGTGTAATCTCTCTTCGTCTAAATCCAACAATTCATCTAACATCATATTCCAATAAACCTCAGAAGGAATATCATAATGCCTCTGAACTCTTGCAGATTGAAGACAAATTTCTGCTGGCAATACTGCATCATGGCCAAAAGTTAGCCTATATGGTGTTGTACCAGTGGCTTCTTTTGGGGACGTTCGACAAGCCCATAAAATCTGGTCTAACGTCTTATGCCAATTCTTTGGTTTCTTCCCAACATGTTTCTTTATCAAGCCAATCACTACTTTGTTAGCTGCTTCGACTTGACCATTCGCCTGCGCATAGTAAGGCGTGGATGTTAGGAGTTTGAAACCTGTTTCCTGAGCAAATTCCTGCATCTTTCGACCAGTGAAAACTGAACCTTGGTCAGTTGTTATTGTCTCAGGGATTCCATACCTAAATATAATGTTCTTTTGAATGAATTCAATGACATTTTCCTGGTCTACATTGACTAAAGGGACAGCTTCGATCCACTTAGTAAAATAATCAATGCCTACCAATATGTATTTCTGACTCTTTGATGATGCTGGTCGAATCTCTCCAATAAGATCCAACGCCCATCCTCGAAAGGGCCAAGGCTTCACTATCGAGTGAAGTTCGCTTGCTGGTACATGCTGGATGCCTGTATGAACTTGACACTCTTGGCAACCTTTGGCGAACTCAACACAATCTTTCAGCATAGTGGGCCAATATAGTCCTTGTCGAAACAACAACCATTTCATCTTATGGCCTGCTTGGTGAGCCCCACATGCCCCAGCATGCGTAGTCGAAAGGGCTATGTATGCTTCAGTTTCACTTAAACATTTCAGCAACACCCCTTCAGGCGTCTTCTTGAATAACTCATTACCCATGAGTACAAAACTCAACGCCCTATATTTTGTTTTTCGTTCTGTCGGAGCTCCTGGATTTTGAAGATAGTCCACAATGGGTTTCCTCCAATCCTGGTCTGATAAATTATCAATGAACGAAATCTCGAAGTTTGAGTGATCAGCATAACCTAGCCTTGTCGATTCCAAGTCTGATGGTGATAGACAAGTTGCCTTTATCTTTTCTCGAACTTCGATTGCTCTTTGTAGTCTTGTTTTTGAAATCTTATACCCTGATGCAATCTGTGCCAAGTCATTGGCTATTTGATTTTCGACTCTGGGTATGTGTCGAATATTGACACTTTCAAATTGTTTCAATAAACGATTTGTTATCACAAAGTACATAATGAGATTCTCTCTTATGCATTTATACTCCTTTGTGACTTGCTTGATGACTAACTCTGAGTCTCCCATTATTTCGACTCGAGTTGCCCCCAATTCCAACAATATTTCAAGGCCAGTAATTAGAGCTTCATACTCAGCCTCATTGTTCGAACAAGAACCTTCGATTTGGTACTTGAATGTTGTTGGAATTTTATCTGGAGAAATAATCAAGACTCCTACTCCTGTTCCATTTTTATGGCTGGAACCATCGAAGTAGAATTTCCAAGGTTCTATCTCCACATAATTAATATCCTCGACTTGAATTGAGTGGTCGACTATGAAGTCTGCAACCACTTGTCCTTTTACTGCCTTAAGAGGCATAAAGGTCAAGGAGTATTCAGTCAATGCTAATGCCCACTTGCCAATTCGACTATGCAAGATAGGTTTCGACAACATATATTTGAAAACATCAAAATGAGACGAAACATAAACATCAACTGGTTTTATATATTGTTTGAGTTTTGTACAAGAGAAATACAGACATAGACACAATTTTTCAACTTCGCTATATCTAGTTTCTGCATCATTCAAAACTCGACTGAGATAATAAATGGGTCTTTCGACTCCATTCTCATCCTCTTGGGCTAACATACTTCCCAGAGTTTTGTCAGATGCAGCTATGTACAATCTCATACTCCTATTGCTACAAGGAGGCACCAAAATAGGTGGCTTAGTGAGGTACCCTTTGATTTTGTCGAAGGCTTCTTGTTGCTCTTGCCCCCATTCGAACCCCTCCTTATTCAGTCGAAGTAAGGGTGAAAAGGCCTGAGCTTTCCCACTTAGGTTAGATATAAACCTTCTCAAGAAGTTTATCTTGCCTAAGAGAGATTGCAATTCCTTCTTATTCGACGGCGCTTTCGCTTCCAAAATTGCCTTCGTCTTGTTCTGATTGATTTCGATTCCTTTCTTGTGGACAACGAAACCCAAGAAATCTCCAGCTTTTACACAGAACGCACACTTCAAAGGGTTCATCTTCAGACCATGTTCTCTCATTCTTTCGAATGATTGTCGAAGGTGGTCAATGTGACTCTTCCTGGAAACAGATTTTATAACAATATCATCAATATAAACTTGCATAAAAGTGTTAATAAAATCATGGAAGATAGTATTCATTGCTCGCTGGTACGTTGCCCCAGCGTTCTTTAGGCCAAAAGGCATCACTACCCATTCGTAAGTGCCTAAGGCCCCAGGGCATCGAAAGGCTGTTTTCGACACATCCTCTTCAGCAATGAATATTTGATTATATCCTGAATAACCATCGAGCATACTCAGGTATTCGTAGCCAGCGGCAGAATCGACTAGCATTTCCGCCACAGGCATAGGATATTCATCTTTGGGGGTGGCAGCATTCAAATCTCTGAAATCTATGCACACCCTTAACGTGCCATTTTTCTTAATTACTGGCACAATATTTGCAATCCATTCGACATACCTTGTAACACGGATGAATTTGCATTTCAGAAGTCTTTCGACCTCCGTTTTGATCTTCGACAAAATTTCTGGAGCGAAGCGTCTTGGATTTTGCTTGATTGGCTTCTTTCCAGGTTTGATTGGCAACTGAAGTTCTACCAATCCTCTGTCGAGACCAGGCATTTCGTCATAATCCCATGCAAAACAGTCTTTAAACTCTTTCAGCAATTGGATTACTTCCAACCTAAGTTCTGGATCAATTTTGGCGCTGATGTAGGTTGGCCTATTCTCTGATCCTTCGCCTAAGTTGATTTCTTCTAAAGGGTCTTGTGCTAACATCTTAATGTTGTTCGCCAAGGGATCCTTTTCGAAGCCCAAAGGCTCATCGTCATAGATGGCGTCGAGCCTCTGTTCCTGCATTTCATCTGGCATGATATCAGGAGGTCTTGGATCGAAATCCTTTCCTGGGCCAACAGCAGATAATTGTTGATCATTGGCCTGAGTGGCCATGTACTTTACTTCGGCTTCGAGAGCCGTTATCATCTTGGTTTCGGCTACATAAGCCGAAATTCGCTTCAGAGATTGTGACTCAGTCATTATCACTGAATTCGCTTCCCCAACCAGTTGGTTGGATATCAGTTAGCCCACTGAAGTCTATGTGGGACAAGTCTTCTTTGTCCCATTGGAAACCATGCTCAGGATGCAGGTATAAGGAACAAAAGGTGTTTGGCGCTGGCGCCATGTCGAAGTCAGGGGTTGGACATGGCCCTATGTGAGACAAGTTTTTGTCGAAATCTGTTACACCCAAGTGATTTACTTCGCCAAGGTAGTAACTTTGATCCGCCTCTATGTTTTCGACCATCCCATCTGGACGCCATAGAAGCAACCTTTGATGCATCGATGAAGGCACAGCACCTACACCATGAATCCACTCACGGCCTAACAAAAGGTTGTAGTTAGGTTTGGCCGATATGACCATGAACATTGTTGGTCGAAGGATCGACCCAACTTTTATGTCGAGCTGGATCACTCCCATGGTGGTCCCAATGCCCCCTTCATAGTTGGACAGGACCATATTGTGAGGTTTGATTTCTTCATCCCTTTTGCCAATCTTCCTTAGCATAGAATGAGGGATAATATTGATAGTGGCCCCACAGTCGACCAATATTTTGTTCACAGTGGTCTCTTCGAGCTTAGCCCTTATGAACAAAGGTTTGAGGTGATTCTTCATCGCCTCTGTAGGTGGCTCGAAGAAGCCATTTTGTTCTTCTGTAGTGCCATTGTCCATGACAAAGTAGCACACTGGCCTGTGTTTGGCCATTTCTTGTTCCACCTCCCAGTCACTGGCTTCGACTTCTACCTGTCGATTGAATTCCCTAGGCAGTACCGAAACAATGTTCACCATTATGTCCAGAGTATCGTCGGACTCAGCATCATCTTCGTCTTCGACTTCGCTCTGGTTAGGCCAAACTAGCCTGTTGGTAACTGGTTCTCTCTCAAGAGGCTTTCTTTGTTTCCTTTGAGGCACATTCGAACTAGTTTCTGCCTTAGGTTCGTTGGCAGCCTCTCTTTCAGCTTTTCGCCTTCTTTGATATCTCCTCCATTGGGATCTCGACATAGGATTTTTTCCCTTGTAGTTGCTGGACACTTGAGCAACCTTGGGTGCAGCAACTTGAGGATCTTTCTTCTGAATTAAAGAGGAACCTCTTGGCACTTCGAAAGAATGCCATTTCTCTTCGCTTGGCCTTTTCCGGCCAGATGTTTTGTACCAAGTGTCTACTGGTACATTTGCTGGAGGCCTAAAAGTCAAAGGCCTCTTGTCTTGATGAGAACCCCTTCTGGGATCATGTCGAAGGTCCGCATTTTCCCTTCTCTTGTTCGCTGCTCTCACGCCTTGTATGTGCTCAGCAGCTTTTTTATCAAAGATAGAACTGCATCTTGGACACAGCATCACCTCTGATTTCTTCTTTTGGCATCTTTGTAAAAAATCTGCCAAGTTTTCGTTTTCCCTAGGGAAAGCCGTTTTATTTGCCTGCTCTTGCCTTATGGCTTCTTCTGAAGCTTTAGGATCAGAAAGTTCAACCATGTTGATATTCATGGTATCCTTAGTAGCAAGAGTTAGTTGCTTCATTTGTGTCTCCAGATTCTTCGTCTGGCCTTGAACAGTGGCCAAGTGGGAACTGGACTTTGGTCCAGTTTTTTGGGCTTCAGCAGTCTTCGACTTCGGGTCTTCGACCGCTTTCTGGACAGCCTCAATTGTCTTCCTGGATAAACTTCCAGAAAAACTGCCAAAGATTGGCATGTTGATGTGGTCCTTTGAGACTTCGACCATGCAAATGCCTGGCTTTTTCGACTGGATCCTGGTTGCCTCTATCATGTTCACCTCAGAGGGTTCTGCATAGTGGGCTTCAGCCTTCAGTGGATTGGAGTCGACAGCCATGGGGGATTTGTCAGCAAACTTTAATCTCCCTTCCTCAATAGCGTCTTGCACAAGATTCCTGAAAAGAAAACATTGAGAAGTTTTATGGCCCAGAAAATTATGATATTTGCAAAAACCTCTCTTCTTTCTTTGATCAAGAGGAGGCACTTTTACCCCAGGGGGTACTATCATTTGGCCATCTTTAACTAGTAAGTCGAATATTTCATCACATTTTATGATATCAAAACTGTAAGTCTTTTTTGGGAACCTATCGTTGGTCTTGTCTGGACCAATGGGATTTTTTCCATTTGAGGGGACTAACTGTTTACAAGAGTATGGTGGCCCTTGTTTTAGTTCTGCTAAATCGACTTCTCCTTCTTCGATAGCTAAAGTGTCGTCGAAGGATTCTAGATCTTCGTCATCCATCTCAACGTAAGCTATTCTTTCTCTCTTGTGAGTTTTCGTTGCCTTAGCTTTTTCAGCTTTGAGGCGTTCGACTTGTCGAACTCTATCGGCCAGTTGGGCCATGTCTCTTAGGCACTGGGTATCTAGCTTCTTCCTAATGGAATAATCTAAACCGCCTGCGGCCATTTCGACCAGCTCATGTTCTGGCACTTGTGTAAAACATCTCGCCTTAAGCAACCTAAACCTATTCAGATATTCGTCTATAGGTTCAGTGAAACGTCTCTTCACACTCGCCAGTTCTTTCAGGCTTATCTTGGTTTGCCCCATATAGAATTGTTCATGGAACAATCTTTCCAACTGGGTCCAATGGTGGATCGAATTGGGGGGTAGGGTTGTGAACCAAGTAAAAGCGTTCTTGGTTAAGGAACTTGGGAAGTATTTGATCCTTAGGTTTTCGTTATTCGAAATGTCTCCTGCTTCGATCAAATATCTTGCCACATGTTCGACAGTGGATTATGTCGTGTCCCCAGAAAACTTAGTAAATTTGGGGACTTTGCTTCTTGGAGGTAAGTCAGTTTGTAACACATATTCTGACAATGGAGATGTAAAGTTGGGCCTTCGAAAGCCCATGTTCATCCCATTCTGATTCATGATCCTTTCGATCATGGTTGCCAGATTATTTTCCAAACCCATGTTTTGGTGTTGGATATGCTGAACCACTTCGTCAGCATTTTGGTTTCTGTTAACTAACCTTACCTCTGGGGCTATTACCCTAGGTTCTTCGACAGGTTGTTCTACAGGCTGTTGGGCCTGATTAATGGTGGTTTCTTCCTCTACAAATATCCCCTGATTTCCTCTTATTTGCGCCCTTTGGGGCTGTCGAATAGGTGGGGGTACTCCAAAGAAGTCAGCCAAACGCGTCATTTGCGCTGTAACTTGCTGATTCGACTGAGTAGTATTTTGTATTAGAGGATTTAGCACTGTACTCAAAGTTTGTGCCAACATTTGCACCATATCATGGTTGCTTTCGTCCATCTGTTGCCTCAAGACTGCTGTCGAGGCATTTGTAAGGCCATGGGCTACTTGGGACGTTCCTCCTAAGAGTTGGGTCCTATTTCTATTCGCCATGCCTACTCCAGAGCCTTGGAGTGGCGAAGTGGCACTCACGAAAGGGTCTGAATAAGTGGACGCAGCATTCGTCAGGCTTGCCACTTCAGAAGTTGGCATACCGTAGAATGGAATAAATCCTGGGGGAACCACAGGCCTTGGGCCTGTATTTCCCCTTGGTGGGGGGGTTCCCAAAGGCATTCTGGGGCCTGTAAACGAAGTTATTGGCCCCGTGGTTGTGACTGACACTGCTGGTGTCGAACCAACATTCGTCGCTTCACTCACGGTCATATTAACCGTTGCTCCCACGCTTGGTGGTGGAATTTCATTATTGTTTGGCGGATTCGCCATCTCTTCCCTTCTTCTGGCAGTATTGCTATCGTTGGTGTATATTCTACCACTCCTCAATAACATACAACTCGAAAAGATGAGATTTTTCAACAATCAACACACAGTCCCATCAGGTGTGCCAATTTGTTTACCTAGGGATTTGGTAAACAACCGCTGATCCTCCAAATGGTTACTTATTTGGTTACTCGCAGGATCGATCAGATTGATCCTATGGACATAGGTTGATTTTGAAGTTTAATTAATGTGGATAAGGCTTTAAGTAAATTGTTTAAAGTAAATTGCATAAAGGAAAGGCTTGGTAAAATAAACAAGGCTTGAATGTAAAGGTTCGACAGGAATCTTAAAGGGGAAAAGCATGTAAAATACTGGAAAAGTAAATGACTTGAATTGATAAAATTGGTGTTTCACACATACATTTCTCAACAATTCGTTCGCTCACACTGGGTACTTGAATCTAAATGAGTGACTATGTATCTATTGTGAACACACGCGAGAAACTACACGTCTACTCCTATTTATACAAAAACATTCCAAGTAACCGTCGGACAGTTACACTGCTTCGAGATCAAGCCACTTGGCACGTTCTCCATGCTCGACGCTCCAGATCCTTGCACGTTTGCACGTAGTAACTGCTGGAAACCGTTTTCCCTCCAAAGCTTTGAATTTCAAACTGCTCCACTCTGGACCATCGAACACGTTCGTCAAGAGACGTCTTCGACGAAAACTCCTTCGACGTCGAAGGCAATCAGCCTTCTTCCTTGGAAGAAATCTTCTAAGTATTTTGCCATCTTTCGACGGGCATTTCGACAGGCTTAACCAGTCGAAAGCATCTTTCAGCTTTTAATGGCTGCCATCAATTAAAACAAAGGTGTCGAATTTAGGAGCCAACACTTCGGTAAACGATCCAGTCCCTAAAACGACATTGCTAAAAGGTCCCATAGGTTGCCTTCTATGACTATACAAATATCCCACGCCCATCCCTTCACATCCAACAATGAGGCTTCTTACCAAAACAATGGTAAGATAGCAACATCTAAAGGAGGAGGAAAATAATATCTAAGACCTTTTGAGTAGGTAATTGCTCCTAGTTGCACGCTAGCTCACAACCAAAACATTTTATACACCAACGCTCTTATTTGAAACATTTTCAAAAGACAACACTTTGTACGCGTTCTTATAGAAACGAGAGCCATTATAAAGACACCTATTCAAAATCAATTTAAAAAACACACTCCACAAACATCTCTTTGAACTATTTTTAAAACAACACTTTGTACGCGTTCTTATAGAAACGAGAACCATTACAAAGTCACATTTTCAAAATACTTTCAAAACCCACACCACAAGCACATTTTCAAACAAAAGCAAGTGATCTAGAAAGCAACTAAGATCCCGTTGATAACTACGGATAAAAGGGTGCTAATACCTTTCCTTTTCATAATCTACCCCCTGAACTCAAGAAAATATCTCGAAAGGTCTTTCCTGTTCTTTTCAGTCTTTCCTTATTGGATAAAATAAAAGTCGGTAGTGACTCTTGCTAACCACAACATTTGCGATAAAACGCAAAACACCCAAGTCAGTTCTCCCACCGTGTTACACACATGAATGAAGAACAAATAATAACACAATAGTGTTAAGCAAGTTAGCGAACAACAGTTCCTTACTAGCAAGTTAACAAACAAATTTTCCTTGATTTAAAAAAATTACAGAGTTATTTTGGCAATGTTTTAGCAATTTGAATCACCGTGAGTTTCTTCAAAGTTGTGCATATTTTCCAATTCTTACAAGTCTTCCTTTTATAATTGAAAATAAATATGTTGGAGGGTAGAATAAGAATACTAAAATTTCATCTGTCTCCTTGCAACAGTCAGTGAGAGTAGTAGACAACATAGTATCAATACTACAATACTTGTGCCACAAAAGTAGATGTAATACGGTGGGAGAACTAACTATACTGGTTTTGCATTTTATCGCAAATGTTGCGGTTAGCAAGAGTCGCCACTGACTTTTATTTTATCCAATAAAGAAAAGGGTGAAAAGAACAGGAAAGACCTTTTAAATATTTTGAGTTCGGGGGGTAGGTTATGTAAAGGGAAGGTATTATCACCCTTTCCATCTGTAGTTATCTACGGGCTCTTAGTTGCTAGCTCACTTTGAAAATACTTTTTTGTGTAAGTGTATTTTGAAAATATTTTAGAAAGACACCTTAGTGCGGTGAGAAATTGTCTTGTTTTGTAAGCAAGAAACTATAAGTTGTCTACCTACTCAAATGGTCTTTGTTCTTTTCCTCTTTTCCTTTAGATAATGCTATCCTACCATTAGTTAGTAGGTAGCCCTATCATTAGATGTTTGAGGGATATGCGTGGGTCATCGTACAGTCACGAAGGCAACTCATAAGACGCTTTAGAAATTATCCCTATGTACTAAGATCATTTACCGAGGCAACATCGAAGGATCACCGAGAGACTATGATATTTTGACCAAAAGGTCTTTGCTAAAACACCCCACGTTCGAGAGACGTGACTGTTTATTTTTCGAAGGCAACAAGTGGAGGTACCTTAGAGGTGCGTGTGTGAAAAGTGTGTTGTGTTTAAATTGTTTATCTTGGATGTTAGGTTTTCTACCGTTTGCTTTTAAGTCTTATTATGCAAGTATATTAGCATACATCTAGCAGTTAAATATATACATAGGGCAGAAATTTAAAGTGCGAGAATTAAACTATGCTATTACATCTCTTCGGGATGGGGGGAATACAAACCAAAATGGGGGAAAATGTAAAAAGTCCTAGTTTGAACTATTACATCCCTTTGAGATGTTACAATTATTCATGAAAAAGAATAATGCAAAAGAAATAAACAAACGCGCAGAGAAGAAAAGGGAAAAGATGTAAAACCCTAAAAATTCTAAGTAGAAAAATGTATTTGTGATTTTTTTAATTGGAAAAAAGCTTTATGATAATAAACCTAATTCTAACCAATTTTAATTAACAAAATATACTCAAAAATGATTTTAATTAATTAATTTTTGTTATAAAAATAAAATTAATTAATTAAATCCTACAACTAATTTTTATTTGATTTTATGATTTTTGTTTATTAAAATAAAACTGATTTAAAAAAAGAAAATTAGTTATGCCAAACAAAGAATAATAAAAAATGCAATGGGCCTCACTGCAAAACAAGTAACTAGGGGGTGCAGAGTCAGAAAATGTCTAAGCCCAATATCTTAGGCTCGGGATTTTGCACAGGATC
The DNA here is from genome assembly GCA_948472305.1 of Vicia faba. Classification (NCBI taxonomy): domain Eukaryota; kingdom Viridiplantae; phylum Streptophyta; class Magnoliopsida; order Fabales; family Fabaceae; genus Vicia; species Vicia faba. Next base: position 443,869,418 of record OX451740.1, read on the forward strand.
CTGCATGGCTAGTCTTGAGAGGTGCATGGTGGGGGTGTGCATTGGGTGCGTTGGATCTGTCCTGATGAGATCTGACGGCCATAATACGAAGCACACTGTGCGCGCGTTGGACCTGCATAGCATTGGATCTATAAACAGAAAATGTTAGAAAATAAAACTCCCTTGCACCTGGATCAAACCCATGACCTGGATGGGGTATGCCTTTAGGATACGCATGCTGCCACTGGACCGTTTTATTCATTCGTTACATTAATCCAAACAAAACAAAATAATATAAAACGCAAGCTAAATCCAGATCAGCAAACACGCACGTATTAAGTGGGCCCTGGTTATTTGAATAGACGAATCAGGAACTAGTGTTTGGCCATGCAAGCCCTTGGCCGGAGTCAATAAAACTTAGGGACGCCATAGTCAAACTCTGGTCCCCTTCTCCGACCACATCAAATTGTGAACCTGCAAAAAAGACAAGATCAAGGCCCAAGGTTTAAGCTACCCCCCCTAAATTAGGGTCTGCCGATCCAACTGTGTCATTTATTTCTCCTAAAAATGGTTGTATGCAGAGGTATGAAGAAGTCAACCCTTTGTGCCCTAAAAATGGTGTTCTTGGATTCAGGCACCTAAACTCGCATGTAACATGTTAGGTCCACTCAAAACATCAATAGCTATATGAATGAATGCATAAAACTGGTTTAAATTACGTGATTAGAAATTTTGAGATCAAAATTTTACCAAAACCGTGGGAGGGTTATGAAGATTATCTGGGATTCTTAGGGTTGAATTTGGCCTCTGGAGAACTCCTGGAAAATTCAGGAGTGGGTTGATGATTTTGGTTTGGGTTGGTAGCGCCTGGAAGTGAAGTTACAGATTTTACAACTTTGAGAAATTTTTTATAACTTTGGATAGCTTTGTTATGTAAGGTTTTTCGTCCCTCTTGAGCTTGCATTGCTTGAGTATTTATAGAGAGAGACCATAAGCTGATGAATATGGAAAAGGATCAAGACTTGGTGGCCCTAATAAAACCAAAATCAAACAACTTAAAAACTTTCCTTTTGCATGTTTTCTTGCCCTTTTGAATATGCATGAACCTGGACAGGTAGTAGCTGGATTGCATGGTTTATTAGGCTTGAAAGTTGATCAAATTAAGCCCATATGCATTAGCCCGTGATTTTTGTGATTTTATTTAATTTACTTTGCTTTTAAATTAAATAAAATCAAAGTAAATATAAATAAAAATCAAGGCAATGTATGAATAGACTTAGGGGTCCTCTAAGGTTTTGTGAATATGTTTTAACATCAAAAACTAGGCTCATTGGTTCAAAATTGCAATTTTGCTCAATTTGCACTTCATGAATTTATTCAAAATCTCCCAACTTGTGAAAACCATAACATGCTTAATTTTCATCTTTTGAATATGATCATGGACTTTTTAGAAATCTCTAGATGTCCTATAGAATATCTATGTTGATCATTTTTACTTTTGAAGACATTATCTTGATGTAAGTTGCCTTGACAAGAAGTGTCTTTTGTTGACTTTTGAAAATGACTTATAATGTATTAGCTCATATCTTTCAAATGAAGCATTATTTGGAATTGAGAATAAAATCAAAGTTGTAGAGAATTGAATTTTCTTCAAAATGGGCTTTGGTTGGGGAAAAGTTGATGAAGCATGTGAAAGTTATTCCTGTTCAAAGTTCAATTGACTTCTCCTAAGGAAACCCTAATTTGGCAATTCTTGACTTTTATTGATTTGAGAGCTTTCCTTGGGGAATCATGATCAACCCTTGATCAAATGATGAATATCACTTAAAAATGTTGATATTGACCAAAAATCTTGAAGTTTGACTGTATGTTGACCACAGTTGACTTTTTGACCAATGTAGTTGATTTTCAATCATCTGAGCCATTGATTGGGCAAACTTTTGATGCGGGGCTTGAAACTTGACATGGACCTTGTTAAGGACCTATGAAGAACCATGGAAGCCACTTGAGACCTTTGTAAACCAAATTTACTTGAGAAACTCAAAACCCTAATTGTAGACCTTTGGGCTTAGGAGGTGAGTTGACTGGTCAACCCTTGAGATATTTGAGTATTTAAGAAGCTTTGAAAGCATGTCTTGAGAAAAATGGGAGGGAAAATTTTTGGGTACAACAGTCGCCCCGGTTCAATCTTCTTAAACCTGTAGATTTAAATTGGCATGTTTGGCTTTTGTTACTTGAAGGTAGAAGAGGATTGAACACATAAGTGCCCAAAATTTTTCACTCACCTCTGCAAGAAGTAACATTATCGGTTGATTGTACCGGGAATGGGCTTATAGATGCCATTTGGAGAGGTGACAGAGAATCGTCAGAGATGGGATTATAGATGTCATCTAAAATAACTTTTGACTTCAACTGGAAGAAGTATCAGAATAAATCTTTGGTTGATTTAAACTAAACCAGAGAAAGGTTTACTGCAAAAGCATCAGGATAAATCATTGGTCAATTTAAACTCAACCAACAGAGGTCTGTACTTAAATTTAACTACATAAGAATCAGAATAAATCTTTGAGTGATATAAGCTGAACGATAGAAAGGTCTTGATCATCTTTAATTGGATAACAATCAGAATAAATCTTTGGGCAATTTAAACTGAACTAGAGAAAGGTCTACTCGAAAAGCATCAGCATAAATCATTGGTCGATTTAAACTGAACTAGCAGATGTCTGTATTTGTCTTTAACTGGATAAGAATCAGAATAAATCTTTAAGCAATTTAAATTGAACCAGAGAAAGGTCTTAATTGTCTTTAACTGGATAAGAATCAGAATAAATCTTTGGGTAATTTAAACTGAACCAGAAAAAGTGTCTACTGGAAAAGAGTCATGATAAATCATTGGTCAATTTAAACTGAACCAGCAGATGACTGTACTTAACTTTAACCGGATAAGAATCAGAATAAATCTTTGAGCGATTTAAGCTGAACTAGAGAAAGGTCTTCATTGTCTGCAGCTGGATAAGAATCAGAATAAATCTTGGGTTTATTTAAACTAAACCAAAGAAAGGTCTTGATTGTCTTTAACTGGATAATAATCGAAATAAATCTTTAGTTGATTTAAACTGAACCAGAGAAAGGTCTACTGGAAAAGCATCAGGATAAATCATTGGTCGATTTAAACTAAACCAGCAAATGTCTCTTTGAGAATAACCTTCTGAGGAAATTGCTGAAATAGCCTTTTGTCAGATGTATCCTTTGAGAAGATTGTCGAGTCATATAAGTAGTGGATGATGTTTATATGTTGATTGATCTTTCCTGAAGAGGTAAAGAGTTAGTTGTATGCAATGTCATGATGTATGAAATGCGTTGCATAATGATGTTCTCAAAATAAATGAGACTGTGTTATATGTGTTTCGTATGTATATGCTATGATATTGGTAAATGATGTATGAATATGAAATGTTATTGAAGTGCATTTGTAAACTCGAGCAACATCTTTGTCTGGGTAAAATAAATCCCTGACTGTCGCTGGGGATGAATAGTACGTGTATCTTCAATCTTTTGGGAATTGTTTCCGTTGGGGACTCCTGCTTTCTTATTTGAGGAAAATCCGATGGGGAACATTGATTTCTACTTTTTGCTTGAGTAAACTCTGATGGAGAATGTTAATTCCTTCTTGGGGAGAAAAGTTCAAGAACATTGGTTGTTCATTGCTCTGCTGGGGAGTTTATACTCTGACTGGGGATAGAAGAGATGGATAACCTTTTGGCTTGTCTAAGGAGGATAAAGTTGACTGATATTTGGCCCAATTTTAGATTCAGTGGCAACTCTCTAGGGATAGTGGCAACTTTATTAGGGAGAGGAATTTTTCCGACAATCATGTCCATCTGAGTAACAGACTCAAGCTAGGGAGACGATAATTTGTTGGGGAAATTAACCATGTTGGGGAAATAAAACCTGTCTACAGAGCAGTACTCTACTTAGGAAACACCCTTGTTGAGGAAATGGACTTTGCTGGAGAGTAGAGACCTGCATGGGGTTTTGAAATATCGGAGGAATAAACTCAATTGGGTAAGTAAAATTCCATGAGCTGTACTAGTCGAAACTCTGTAGGTTGGTGACATTACCGGGAAGAAGATCATACTCCTTTATCCGCCAGAGCGATATGTCGAGGAAATTGTGGGGAATGTATGAACTTGTGAAGATTACTCTGTAGGGATAATCTTATGGAATTGGATCTGTGGGATTTTCCGATGGCTTGAACATTATCCCAACTCCTAGAGTTTTGAGTAAACGCTTATTCTTGTTTTTATGCATTTGTTAACAATCAATTGTATTCATATGCATATGCTCATTCAATTTTAGTCATTGGATATTTTACAAACAAAACATAAAAAGTAAAACAAAATTTGGCTTTGAAATTGAATTTCATTGATAGTTTTCCTCTAAACAGACGATTTTTGTACAAAGAGACGGAAATCCTAGTAAGAGGAAGTCGTCAAAGAAAAGATTTACAAATGGAAAACATATAGCTATGCGGGAATAATCTCGTCAGGTTACAAGTATTCTATTTCCCCTATGACTTCAAGCATCTCATCCCTTGTTGTCGGAAGAAAGTGAGTTGAATTGATTTGTACCATTTGAACTTTGATTTTGGTAGTAAAGCTTGCCATAAGTGATCCAATGGGGACATAGTCATACGCTTTAATCCCTAATTTTTTCCTGGACCGCTGTTGTACCCAAAAATTTTCCCTCTCATTTCTCAAAAGATCATTCTAGACCCTCAGGTTTTCTTCTGGCAAGTTTCAAGTCTCAAATTGAAATTTTCCAAGAAAGTCATTCACAAGGGCAAAATGGTCAAAAGCATGTTGAAAAGTCGAACTTTGACTTTTGGGTCAAAAATCAAGTTTCAACAAATTATATTTCACCAAGATATGAAATTAGTTCATCGGAAGTAAAAAATTACTTTGAAAAAACCCAAATTTCTAAACACTTAGAAATGTTTCCAAGTGTTAAGAGAATATGGTACTTCAGAACTTCTGGCCTAACCTCCACGCGAGTGCGGTCAGAATTTGCAAACACGGTTCAGAACATGATGCTTCAATCAGAACTTATGGAAGCGATGCTCTTCGGTCAAAACATTATCCTTCAGCATATTAAGGCTATGTTCAACGCTTCAGTCAGAACATCACTCTTCGAGTTTCATTCTGGTCTTCTGTGATCAGAACATCACCAGATCCCAAAACCTCGTTTAAACAACCTGCTACACTGCTACAACACAGTACTATAACCAGCAGCTAATCCAGTCCACGCCTGTATTTTCCCAAATCCCATATTTGCACCAAATACAAAAGGTTGTGATCAAAAAGCAATAGAACAGTGTGCCAAAAAATGTTCAAATCTCATTTGTTTTCCCCCCAAAACCACAACAAACTCACCTATAAATAAGTTTCTCTATCACACTTTCAAGGGGCTGACTTTTGGAGAGAGAGAAAGAATTATCAAAGAGAGAAAAGGAAACAGCAAAAACCTTCGCAAATCCTAAACGAAGCATTTGTTCTTCTCTTTGAATCAAAGAACATAACCATTTTTCCGTTGCTCTCACTGACTCCAGAACATCTGAAGGCAACAGTTCAAGCTCCAAGCACACACTTCAGATTCAAGGTAAGTCTCTCTGACTTTTCATATTTTCATTTAGAGCATCCTTAAATATGTAAGTATCATAATATTGATGATGGCCATATCATTGCATAAGTAGAAAAACTATGAATCAGAACCTTTGAATAAAGCTAGGTTCAGAATTAGAATTAGAACTTCTATAAACTGATGTGCTTTTATCCTCCTGATTTGCTGTTAAGGACTGAATAAATTGTTGATGTGCTGACTAATATGAGGAAAGAGTTAAAATGTAACACATAACTTCTGTTTTTCACTCACCATTTTAACACACATAATTTCTAGGATTTTCTCACTGTTTAAGCATGCAGAACTTCTGAGTTCTCCTCAGTGTTTTAACACATAGAACTTTTATGATTTTCTCACTGTTTAAACACACTGAACTTCTGATGTTCACTCACATTCTTAGCACGTACTGAACTTCTGAGTTCTCTTTACTTCTTTAATACAAAGAACTTCTAAGACTTTCTCATTGTTCTAACACCCAGAAGTTCAGCACATAGCAACCTAAAACTTCTGTGTCTTTCCTCTAAACGTTTCTTGCAGGACCTCAGAGTGTATCAATCCAGAACTTCTGACGTTCCTTCTGAACCACAGCGCGTCTGGCATCAGAACTTCTGACCCTCTTTGTTGTTGCTTTCTGCAGCATGTTAATTTTGTATCTCATTATTTCCCTTTTTTATCATTTTCAATTTTAATACCTTTTTTTATTAATATAAAAAAGACATAAAAATATTTTCTTTTATTAATTAATTTATTTCTTTTCCTTAATTCATTAAAACACCAAAAATATTTCATATTCATATGTTTTATTTTATTTCTTTAAGAATAAAAAGATCAAAATATTTTCTTAACTTTATTTATTTTCTTAACAAAAACAAAACAAGTCCATTTTACATTTCTTGTATACTATTTCAATATGGTTGTAATAGATAATTAGGACTTTAATTTCTTGCAATCCCCATTTGTAAATTTGTACACCCCATCCCCCTAATGATTGTAATAGCGTATAATCTTTACTTTCCGCACTTTTATTGCTTTCATATATTGTTAGTAATTAGGGTGTGTATGGCAAGACATGAAATCAACAAGTAGATAACCCTAACCAAGACTAAATGCATGTCAAACACACTTGCGCACTAGCACCCTTGGGGTAATCCCACTTTGGTTGCCTTTCGGAAAATAGTCATGTCCCTCGAACATGGGCATTTTAGCAAAGACCTTCGATAAAAGATCGTAGTCCCTCGATGACCCTCGATGTTACCTTCGGTAAACGATCTAGTCCCTAAAACGACATTGCTAAAACATTCCATGGGTTGCTTTCTATGACTATAAAAACGTTCCATGCCCGTCCCTTTACATCCAACGACGAGGCTTCTTATCAAAACAATAGTAAGATAGCAACATCTAAAGGAGGAGGAAAAGAACATCTAAGACCTTTTGAGTAGGTAGATTTTCTCCTAGTTGCTCGCTTGCTCACAACAAAACATTTTTTTACACCAACACTTTCAAACTTGAAACATTTTCAAAAGATCAAACACTTTGTATACATTCTTACGAACGAGAATCATTACAAAATTTGCCTAAACGATGGAATCTTTATAAAATACTTTCAAAAACCACACAAAAGCACATTTTCAAACAAAAGTAAGTTATCTAGCAAGTAACTAAGAGCCCATGGAAAACCATAGATGAAAAGGGTGATAATACCTTCCCTTTTCATAATCTACCCCCCGAACTCAAGAAAACATCTCAAAGGTATTTCCTGTGCTTTTTCACCTTTCCTTTTGGATAAAATAAAAGTCGGCGGTGACTCTTGCTAACCGCAACATTTGCGATCAAACGCAAAACAACCAAGTCAGTTCTCCCACCGTACCACAGAACTGGAGACTCTGTTGGGGACATTTTAAAAGTGGGGTTACCTTAGGGCTAGATCATATTTATTTGCTTTCATTATTTAATTTGTATCCTTTAAATTTTGGTTCTTTGTTTGGGCTTAAATCCTCTACCCGGATTTGGGATATCTTATAGGTAAGTAGCAATATGTTGTGGAAACTGTGCGGGGTATACCGACATGGTCTAAGCAATAGCTACGTTAGTGTGACATATTTGTGGGTACCGGTAGCCCTTGAGTAGTCAAGGAGAATACGGGATCCCTGAGTGATGTCATGAAGCACTAATGAACTTTTAGAATCTTTAATTGACCAACTTGGCCTTTAGGACGTAGTGAGATGACCGACTCTGGTGCAATCCGAAGTTGGTAGATACTCGATACTACACTTATTGAGGTTTGGTTTTTTTGGATATTTCGGTCGCGATTAAAGAGGCTTGCGCTGAAACAATGCCCAAGAAAACAAACCAGTGATATTGAGCTCCCTTAGAACCCGGTTACTATTAATAGGACAGGTTTAAGCCAACTAAACTTCAAAAGGGTACTTACCTATGAGACTCCATGCAAGCCTAAACCTAAGAACTTGTTTGCTTTGTTTGTGTATATTTACTTGTACATAACATCATAAACATCATAACATCATACTCATATTCACTAACCATTTCAAGGATCTTGGGATTTATCTTTGTTCTATTTTGTAGGACATGAATTCTATTCGCAGGAAAACTATTCAAGTCAATCTTGTAAGGATCCCCCCTCAACTTAAAGAGATAGCATCAAGGATTCCTTAAAATTCTCCATTCACCAAAAGACATGGTCGCCTACTAAACTTGGTCACCTCCAACACTTATGAAGACATGATGAAGGTGCTCTTTTAGTTCTTTGATCCTTTACACCATTGTTTCACATTTCTCGATTATCAACTTGTGCCAACTTTAGAAGAATTCTCCCAACTCTTAAGGATTCTCATTCTCAATCAACTACCTTTCAACGGTATGGAAAGAGATCTAAAGCCAGAAGAGATTTCCCATGCTTTACACTTGCAACCATCTGATATCACAACTAATTGGGAAACAAGGACTGGTGTCAAAGGTTTCCTAGCAAAGTTCTTGTTTGAGAAAACCCAAAACTGTTGGAACTCTTTAGATTTTCAAGATTTTGAGGAAATTGTGGCTCTCCTCATCTATGGGATGGTTTTGTTTCCAAATCCTGACCAACTCATAGATGTGAACCGCCGTCAAAATCTTCATATCTCGTAACCCGGTGCCTACTTTGCTAGGGGACATCCTACATTCCTTTCACACTCGCACTATGAGGAAAATAGGTATCCTTATGTGTTGTACTCCTCTCTTGGCAAGATGGTTTATTTCGCATCTTCCCCAATCTGTATTAAAGAATGAGAAATGTTCAAGGTGGTCACATAGGTTGATGACACTCAGACATTCAAATATTCATTGGTGTTCCCGCTCTTTGGAGAATGTTACTATCGCCGATTGTTGTGGAGAATTCCCTAGTGTCCTTTTGCTTTGCGTTAGACAATTTGGTTACGCCCAGAGGGATGGTCCCTGCGAGATGCTTATCCAAGGAGTGGTATTTGACTACGAGAATGACAATCAAGGTTACCGTCAGAGGTTTATCCGAGCCTGGAGGATGTTGAACAAGGTGGATAGCAAGACGTTACGACACAAGAAATCCATTCCCCTCGAGCCTTACCTTAAATGGGTACGAGCTTGTGCTCAGAAACTTATGATGCCTTATCCTTCCATCTTACCAGTCATCATGGAGCCTGCGGTTGAAGGAGATGTTCCCTACACTATCCTCCATCCCGACATGCCTACCTCTCTCAAAGACTTGCAAAAGGGTTGGATTCAGCTTAGGGAAGAACGAGATACTTTCGAAGCTCAATTCTATGCTAGTGAGAAGAGGGTCTTGGAGCTTACGAAGCAGCTACAAGAAGAGCAAAGTGTGAACGCTTATCTCGCGCCAAAGAGGATGCGTTCGGTCTTTTTATCTTAGAAAGTTATTTTGTAAGCCCAAGAGGCATGATGTAATCTTTCTTGTTTTTTCTAACGAAAATCAATGTTTGTTCATTATTTTGTCTATACAAATTTAAATCTCATTAATCCTTGAAATCATTTGCATGTACATATTCATGCATCATAACATGACAGGTTTTTGCATAACATGTTTCCTTACCTCTCTGATGTTTATTTCAGCGAGATGGATCTGGAGAAACTGTGAAAGATCTCCAAGCCCAGAATTCTCAGTTTCAGGAGACTCTACTAGCCCTAGCCAAGGGGAAGCAAGATATGATGGCTTTGCTGGCTGTTAAGAAGAAGCCAAAGAAGAAAGATTTACTCAACATGGGTAGAAGGTTCAAGGAGACAGTCCGTCAAATCCCAGTAGGAGGAGACTCATCTGAAGAAGAAGAGAACCAGATCGGTGAGGTCAAGAGTACTCAAGCTCAATGTGCTAATGATCAAGTATCTGATGATGATTATTTCGACGAGCAGTATCCACCCGCCAATATCAAATACAAGCAGTTAGAAGACAGATTGAAAGCTGTTTAAATCCAAGCCATCCCTGGTTTAGATTTTGATGATTTAGGTTTGATCTCTGGGGTAGTCGTCCCCCACAAATTCAAAATACCAGTCTTTGCAAAGCACGATGGAGTTTCTTGTCCAAAACTTCTCCTAAAATCTTATGTGCGTAAAATACAGCCGCACACCTCTGATAAGAAGCTCTGGGTTCACTTTTTCTAAGAAAGCTTAGCTGGAACGCAACTTGAATGGTTTTATCAATTAGATGGTTCTCGTATCAATACTTGAGAGGATTTAGCTACTTCCTTCTACCATAAGTATCAATACAACGCCGACTTGGCGCCAACGAGGGTTCAGTTGCAAGATATGACCATGGGAAAGAATGAAGGATTTAAGGAATATGCGCAAAAGTGGAGAGACCTTACCAGTAGGGTTCAACCACCCTTGACTGATCGAGAACACATTGACATGTTCATGGGCACTTTGTTTGGTCCCTTCTTTAATCTGTTGGTTGTCTGCTCTTCTTCTGGTTTCACCAAATTAATCTTAACCGGTGAAAGAGTTGAAAGTGGCATCAAAAGTGGGAAGATCTCTGTGGCATCTACCTCCACTCCAAATCCTATCAAGAAACCTTTTGCTGCAAAAAAAGAAGTCAATGTTGTGTACGGGGCAAGGGCCCATACCAAGAAGAATGATCGTCTGTTTGTCAATGTTGTCTGAATCTCCAATCTGACTCCTACTCCAAGACCATCTGCAAATCATCAACATTTTGAAACTCCAAGAAGAAAATTTATGAGGTTAGGCATGTCACTGTCTCAAGCCCTTCAACATTTGCTCAAGGCTAATTTAATGATATTGTTCGATCCTCCCGCCAACCGTGATACCTCGTCACCAAAGTATAATCCAAACGCTAAGTGTGCTTACCACTCCAGCAGCCCCAGGCACGAGACTGACCAGTGATGGGCCTTAAAGAACAAAATCCAGGATTTAATTAATAACAAAACTATTGAGTTTGATCCTCCTCCAACACCGAATATAATCACCGCTCCAATGCTGAAGCATGACAAGGGTGTTAATGCCATTGAGGATACAATTTGTGTTGCCTCTGTTGAAGAACTGACTACTCCACTGAATACCATCAAAAAGAACCTGTTGAAGGTTGGGATTTTTCCAGGCTGTGTAAAAAACTGTGTGTGTTGTACAAGACAACACAATGGATGTGAAGGGCTGAAGAAAGGCATACAACGCCTGATGGATAGCCATGAAATTCTATTAGAGAAGACCCCACTTACCAAAAGTTCGATTAACAAATGTGAATACCTCTCCATTATTACCACCTAAAACAAACCTTTTAGGATCACCTCCAAAGGTCCTATTAGGATTTCAAACGAACCCACTGTTGCTCCCTTAATAATTACCAATCCCGAGCCGATTCCCTATTCTTCAAATAAGGTAGTACTATGGAATTATGGTGCTGAGGTGTCCTATCATGGGATTAAACAAGACGCTTGGATCAAAGAAGAAAAAGATGACAATGTTGATAACATAGCTGGCTCAAGCAAAGTAACCAGAACTGGGAGGATATTTTCACCCAATATCTCACCACCAGTTGTTACAAGGACGCCCATCCACATTACTGCTGCCGAGCCAAATACCGATACAAGAGGGAAGGAAAAGGTTGTTGAGCCGGTTGTAACTAAAATACACTCCAAGGACGTTGCTGATGGAGAACCCTCCGCTCGTGATATGGATGAGATTTTGAAGATAATAAAAAGAAGCGACTTCAAGATTGTGGAACAGTTGGGGAAAACCCCTTCTAAGTTTTCAATGTTGTCATTACTGCTTTATTCTGATGCCCATGCTCGGACGTTAATTAAGTTCCTGTAAAAGGCTCATGCCCCCCATGAGACAACAATGGACCAATTTGAGACTTGCGTGGCTAGCCTGACAGCTGATAATGGCTTAGGATTTTCAGATGCTGACTTAACGCCCCTTGGGAAGAATCACAATAAAGCTTTACATGTTTTTGTCGAGTGCAAGGGGACTACCTTAGCACATGTGCTAGTCGACACTGGTTCTTCTCTGAATGTATTACCATAGGGGGCATTAGACCGTCTTGACTGTGAAGATTTAGTCTTGAAGCCAAGTGATATCATTGTAAGGGCGTTTGGTGGATCAAAGAGGATTGTTCATGGGGAAGTAGATCTTCCAATCAAAGTGGGATCCCAAATATTCAACTCCACCTTCTATATTATGGATATTCGTCCTACCTATTCTTGTCTGTTAGTTCGCCTGTGGATCCATAAAGCTGGGGAAGTAACCTCAACTCTCCATCAGAAACTCAAATATCCAGTCAAGGGAAGAATAGTCACTGTCCGTGGAGAAGAAGAGTTAATGGTAAGCCACCTTAACTCTTTCAAATACGTAGAGATGGATGGAGAATTTATTGAAACCCCATGTCAAGCCTTTGAAGTTATGCCACTGATGATTGCTACTACCAAATGTTCTTCTGATGAGTCTAAAGTTGTTAAGGCTACACTAAAGATGGCTTCAGTCAAGGATGCCCGTGCGGTAATTGAAGAAGGAAACTATGATACTTGGGAGAAACTCCTCAATATCCCATTTAAAGCGGATAAGTTTGGTTTAGGCTTCACCGTCAAAGCTTAGAAGGAAGTGAGGCGTGCTCATGCTGGAAAGCCACCTCTCCGCTTTGGAAGCCATGAAATCAACGCCATGGGTGATTCTGATGAAGAAGCTACATTTGAAGATTGGGTGTATCCAACTACAACGGAGCTGAAGATTTGGCATGCAAAGGACTTTGTGCCCATATCCTTCATTAAGGAGTAATCTACTTGTTATTGCTTTTCTTTCAATTCAAGAACATGTTGTCTTTAATATTTTAACAATGACTTTTCAGCCATGTGCCTGGCCCGGGGCATTTTGGTCCATTTGTCAAGGGTTTTATTTATGTTCATCTAATCATATGATCATTCAGTACATTGGACTCTTTTGCATTCAAATATTTGTGTTCATTGTCTTTCCTTCCCTTCAAATACATTTTTCAAAAAAAATAGCCATGTATCTTACATGCACACACACACACACACACTCTTGCAGGTCCACATCCACTCTGGATCCTGTTGCCAATGACTCTACTATTGCTAACTATGATTTTGAATGTCCTATCAACCAAGTCGAAGACGAAGGCGAGGAAGATTGTGACATACTGGGAGAACTAGCCAGACTTCTATTACAAGAGGGAAAAGCTATTCAACCGCACAAAGAGTCAGTTGAAGTTATCAACCTGGGTACTGAGTCAGATAAGAAGGAAATCAGGGTCGGCGCTAATTTAGAAAATAGTGTCAAGAGAAGGTTGGTTCAGATGTTGCATGATTATGTGGAAGTATTTTCTTGGTCTTATGAAGATATGCCTGGGTTGGATACCGACATCATAGTTCATCATCTGCCGACAAGAGAAGATTTCCCTCCTGTTAAACAAAAGGTTCGTCGCATGAGGCCTGATATATCTGAAAAGATAAAAGCTAAAGTGATGAAACAATTTGATGCAGGATTCCTAGCGGTGACATCTTATCCCCAATGGGTTGCCAATGTGGTACCGGTTCCGAAAAAGGACGAAAAAGTTAGTATTTGCATAGACTATAGAGATCTGAATAGGGCAAGCCCCAAGGATGACTTCTCCCTACCATACATTGACATCTTAGTTGATAATATTGCTCAGCATAAAGTCTTCTCTTTTATGGACGGCTTCTCAGGCTATAATCAAATAAGGATGGCTCCCGAAGATATGGAGAAAACTACTTTCGTTACACAATGGGGCACCTTCTGCTACAAGGTCATGTCGTTCGGATTAAAGAATGCAGGGGCAACATATCAAAGAGCTATGGTAGCTTTATTTCATGACATGATTCATCATGAGATATATGTATATATGGATGATATGATTGCCATATCACAAACCTAAGAAGCACATCTTGATCACCTGTACAAATTATTCGAGAGGCTGAAGAAGTACAAACTGAGGTTAAACCCTAACAAGTGCATGTTTGGAGTACGATCTGGAAAGCTTATAGGTTTTGTTGTCAGCAATGAAGGCATTGAAGTTGATCCTGACAAGGTAAAGTCCATCAAAGAAATGTGAGTCCCTCATTCTGAAAAAGAAGTCAGAGGATTCTTGGGTCGTCTCAATTACATTGCTCACTTCATATCACACTTGACTGCTACTTGTGAGCCAATCTTCAAACTCTTGAAGAAAGATCAGGTAGTCAGATGGAATGATGAGTGCCAGGTTGCCTTTGACAAAATCAAAGAATACCTACAAAAACCTCATATTCTCATGCCTCCAGTTGAAGGAAGACCCTTGATCATGTATGATCGGGACTTTATGAGTCTATTGGGATACTAACTGCAAGTATACAGTTTAGTCGTTCTAGTTTTAAATGATTATCGAACCCACAGAGACTGAGGATCAATCGCATACGATCTAATGCTACAATTGTTTAACTAAGCGATGAATATTTGGTTTTAGGGGGAAAAGAGTTTAATTAAAAATAATAGTAATAGCTATACCGGTATGTGATAGTCGGACTTCGGGAATTCGGTGAATTGCTTGGCATATAAAGTATTTCCATAAAAACGAATTGTTTAAAAACCTGAGACATACACTCTCGTGTTCATGAAATAAGTCATGCTACTAAACCTAGTGGATGTACTTTAAATTTAATAACACTTTTTGAAAACAATCTGAGTTTAATTAATTTATTATAACACTCTCATGTATTTAAAAATTAATGTTTCGTTACCACTATCTGGGTCGAACCCTAGCTCTCGCATGCAGGTTCTTGCCTTAATTAATTTCCCACTCTCGTGGCAAAATCGTGTTAATTATCCTCTCACTCTCGTGACAAGGGTAGTTAAATTAAACATGGAAATTGGAAACCAGAAATTATTTATAAATGTTTTTAGCCAAGTTATCACCGAATTCTTTCGGTACTTAGGAGTCACATACCGGTACAAATTAATTTAGCCAGACATAATATATTTAGTAACTATGCAACTTAAAATATAATTCATAAAAATAAATGACATAGCACAAGAATAAATAAAAATCAATTGCATAAAAAACTTGTAAATAATGTTGCTATGGTAATCTTGAGTGCTTACAAATTCCTTGCAATTAATCGAAATCTATGATCGTGTTAATTCTTAGATGAAGAACTAACACCCTAGAAACTAATTCTGGAAACTAAAAATTATAGTAGGTATAAAATGGTTCAAAAGCAAACAAAATAGAATAATGCAGGAAAAATAGAAATTTGGCTCTGTAGAAAATTCTTCGACCATGATCCATTGACCTGCCTCATATTTATAGAAGAAGATTTTGCAGTTGAGAAAATTTTGGAACAACTTGAGTGGAGGAAGACTCGGATTCATGGTTACTGAAGTTGAGGAAATACAGGAGAAGGACACTGCCCACAATGTTGCCCACGTCTCTCTGTATTGCATAACGTAGTTTTTAAGCATGTGACGGTAGTCATGAGGGGGTGACGGTCGTAATGCGCTTAAATAGCGCATTACGCTCGTCAATGATGTGTGACGAGCGTCCTTCTAGTTGTGAGAGTGTTACGCTTGTCATGGGGTGTGACGGTCGTCACAGCTACAAAATCTGCAGACTTTGCAGATTTGGTTCTTTCTCTTCTGATTCTTGGTTAGCTTCCTTCATGTGATCCTTTTTCACTGATTTTAGTTGAAACATGTTGTACCTGTGAAAAGACACAAAAACTCAGAACAATCGGGAGTTAAACGACTCAATGTATTATGAAAATTGATAAAAAAGTGTAGTAATTATATGATACGATTTCTCGTTATCAAATTCCCTCATACTTAAACCTTTGCTTGTACTCAAGCAAATAGTCATTTAGAAAGATCGGACAAGTTTTATCAAGCGCATATGCATGACACACCTTTGATTTTTAAAGCAATTTCGGGAAATCCTCGTCAGTTCGACCGATACTTGAGTGAAACAGTAACGATACGCTAATGACACAAGCAATAAGCTTAGTCGTAGGCTTCCATTTCAAACGAACTATCCAACAGTTCCATTATAATTCTGCCCAGAGTTCCTCGTATCTATTTCACCCGGTTTCATTCTTGCGCAATCACATTAAGCCCTTTGTCTTAGCACGCACGTAGTGGAGTAATCGGTTAGTGACTTTGATCCTTTTAGCACGGGGTCTGGTACACGAATGTGGCAACCCTACATATGTTATCCAAATTGGAGGTTGTGGGGGATCGGGCCGTAGCACGCCCTACCAACTTCAGAACCAGATACCTCTGAACCAACCAACAGTGGATTCCTTCATTATTTGCTCAACTCTTATATGTGCCCGTATATTTTGGTGCACAAAATTTTCTTTTCTTTTAGCAGCGAGATAAGAAGGATATTTCAATGATCAGGCATCAAACACTTATATTCATCGATTCTCCACGTGGTTTGTGTCAAGACGGTGCTGACTGCTAGTATAAACTAATAGGGGTTACTTTTAGAACTAAAACTCAAGATATAGGTATAATGGTTATTGAAACGGATCGCGTAAGTAGGAAGTCTGTGGTGTCATAACCATATCGATCTTGTCGATTCGTTTTTGGCTTCCTCAACTGGGATTTCGTTAAAATAGGTATGTCGGGCTAATGCGAAGATAAAAATTTTCGGTATGGCTAAATAAAGCGAAGAATTTGGATTGAGACATATCATAAAAATTTACTTGTTTATAGAAGATGGAAGGTACCTCTCCCACACTAAATCCGACATTGTCCTCAATGTTGCGGTATATAGGCGGGGAAATACAATTACAAAAACAAACAGAAAGGAAATGAAACAGAAAAAGTAAACTACTTAGAAAATAAAGAAAACTACTGATGACCACATCCTCTACTCCTGGTGCAAGAGCGTCTGGTAGGAGTGGCTTCTGTGTCAGTATCCTGGTAGCCAAGGGTGCTGACGTCCAGCCTTAAGGCATTGAGTTCCGACAGGGCCTCATCTAGCCTCTCATTCATGCTCCGCTGTCCAGTCAAGATCTGAGTGTTTTGAGCGCATAAATACTCATATTGTTCATGTTCTCTTCTTTCAAGCACGACGCTCATTTGATTCTGTAGATGGATGGCGCGGAGAACTTCTTCAAGAGTAATAGGAGGTGGTGCAAATGAAGCTCCTGGGATGTCGTGGACGGGGGGAGCACTATCCAGCTCTTCTTGCATTTCGTCTGCGAGGGTATTAGGCTGGTCTTCATGCGTAGGAACACGCCCCTCGGAAGCTGCAGGATCGAACAACCAGTTAGCTCTGTTTTGTGGATCAATTCGGTCCCTGCAAGGCAAAGTGATGTTATGATAAACAGTGTTTTTGATCACAGGGTGGAATCTGCCATCCTCCCGCTCATAAATGAGGTGTGCGGCCTTGCAGTGGTCCATAGTCAGCAAAGTCGGTGCCATAGAAGGCATATCTGCGAGAGCGGCACCATAATTCAGAGCTATGGCAAGAGAAGTGACAAGCCCTCCGAAATAGAAGGGCTTTTCGCCTCTAGCACAAATAGAGTGAATATGATCCAGTAAAAACGGGGTGGCGTTGATCTTTTGCCCGGTGAATGCGCAATTCATGAAGAAGAGCTCCTTGGAGTTGAGCTTGTGGTTGCTGTCACGGGCGAAGATGGTGTTGCAGAGGATGCGATGAAAGTATCAGATAGCCGGATTATGAATGTGCGTGGCGTTGAGGTGGTCGTAAGATCCAGCATGAATGTTCGTCATACTGTGCCATAAGTTAAAAGCTTCCTCGCCGAAATTATCCGGCACCCGAAGGTGGACACCTTCGTCAGAACAGAAACCTAACAGCCGTGCGATGTCGGTTTGGGGTAGTTGATGCTCAATGCCAAACATACGAAATTTGGCCACGCTTGAGAGTTGGTTCGTGGCACCAGGGGGGGTGATGTATGCAAAGGAACTCAGAAACTCAAAGGTGAGAGTTTCGTAAATGGGTTGCGGTTCGCGGCACAGGTTCCATAAATTCATGCTCTGCAACAGTTGTCGGATGCTGTCTAGCAGTCCCAAATTCCTCAAACAGTCAAGGTCAACATACCGTGTAGGTTAGAGACCGCAGCGTTGGAACTTCTGGAATTTGAGACGTTGGGTTTCGCCTTGTTCATCGGATCTGAAAGTGAGAGTGGGAACTTGCTGATTGTTGGCCATAGTGCGTGTAAAAGTATTGAATCGTGGAAAAAGGTTTGGAATGTGGATTGAGTAATGGGTTGATGGAGTTTTTAGTGTTAGAGTGTTGGAAGTTGAGGAAAAATTGAGTGGGTGTGTTACGGTTTTGGGAAGAATGGAGGTTTGAGAGGAAAGATGGAACAACTATGTAATAGCATATTCTGCTATAGGGTGCGCATGACGGTCGTCACATTGGGCTGACGGGCGTAACACGATGAAACGCGTGTTACGCTCGTCATGGGGGCGTTGCGAGCGTCACGCGTTAAATTCATTATATTAATGAAAGGAACGTAACACTTTTAATTTCCAATGTTATAACTCAGTATCCTAGCACAATAAGCAGGCACAATATTTCCAACACACGTCATATGACAAAAATTTTGCAGAAAATATGAACAGTAAATTAATAGAAAAATGAAAAATATACTGAAATTGAAATAACATGTATGTAAAGAATAAACTTTGTTAAAATTGAAATAATGGCAGTAAGGCAATAGAATTTGAAACTTGAATAATTGAAATTTCATTAACGAGTAAAAATTGTTTGGAAATAATAATAAAAATGATAAAATACTAAAACAAACTAGATTCCTCCCCCACACTAAAACTAAACAGTGACCTCACTGTGTATACAAATGCAAGAGAAGAACAAATCAGCATAACAACGGCAATCTCTAGTCACGAGGAGTAGGGAACATATGTTGGTGCATGAAATCCAGTTGGTCTGTCACCAAATCCATAAAAGCGATGAAATCCACACCTAGAGATGTAAGCTCACCCCGCATTCCAATAATTTCTTCATGCAAAGAGTTGAGGGTGATAGTAGGTGGAGGCGGTGGTGGTATCTCTGGAGCCTGGAAGGTGGTCTCAGTAGAAACTACATGCTGCTCCCATGGGTCGGGAAACTGGTGGTATCCCGGTGGTGTTTCAGGATCTTCAGCATCTCGAGAGGTATTAGGTACTTCATAGATGTCAACAGTGGAAGGAGACGAAGGCGGTGTAGGAGGATGGTGGAGATCAAAAAGCCAGTTTTCTCTATTGTGGACGCTAGTTATAGGGTTCGGGAGTACAAACTGGTGGACAGTTTCATGGTTAATTAGCAACTCGAATTCATCTGGACCAAGATTTCCTATAAAACTAGTGTTGAAGCAAAATTCAATATTCATTGGCTTGATTCCATAGTTCAGAGTTGATCCTAACATAGGCCTTCAGAGTCAATGGCATTAGAGATCATAGTGACTAAACCACCTAAAAGGATTGGGGCATTTGGTGTTTGCATAATACGTTCCATATTAGCAAGCATATAGGCGGCACCATTTACTGGACGGCTCTGAGAAGCACAGTACATGATGAAAAGCTCATCACTTGACATTGATGTAACATTTTGATCTTTTCCAAAAAAGGGTATGGGCAATGATCTTATGGAAATACCTGATAGCATGGTTGTGGATGGACTCCGAGTAAAGGTCAGATGGCTCGGGATGGTTGTTTCCAGCAATGCTACCCCAGAAGAAATCAAGGTCAATATCTAGAAATAGGTCTTCATGGGTCATGGTAATAACATCAGGGCCATTAGGGAATCCTAACAGGTTGGAAAACTCCCTATGATTATAGCGGTAGTCCATGTCAAACAGTCTGAAGGTGATCAGCCCGCAGTTGAACCCTAACCCGTGATTTGGTAGGTAGCTCAGTGTGCTCAAGAACTCAAGGGTTAACTTTCGGTAGGTACAATAACATCCCCGAATAGGAGCAGCGTCCCAGCCTATTTGGTGTAGCAGATACATGACACTCTCACGAATGCCTAAAGCAGTCATAGCATGGTCATCAGCATAAATTGTAGGACACATCTCACGCTCAGCTAGATCCTCAAATCTTCTTCTCTGGTGCCTACTTCTCAAGGTGATGTTCATGTAGTTTACTCGTGCCATGGAGCTAAATATTAAAGCTAAAGAATTACCCCTGAAAATGTTTAATAAATGTATGAAAAACTAAGTTAGTATTTTCAGGTTAAAAATGCCGAAGTTAAATCAAAAAGAAAAATAAAGTTTAAAAGAAAAAGAAAAATAAAAGAAAAAGGAAAATAAAAAGGAGTAAGGGATGCAACATGAAAGTTTTAAAGATTAAGAAAAAGAAAAGAAAAATAAAAACATATTAAAACAATAAAAATAATAAAAAGAAAACATGGGTTGCCTCCCATGAAGCGCCTTTGTTTTATGTCGATGGCTTGACAGATAGTACCTATTCAGGTAGGTATCGGGGTAGGTGGCTCACTTAACTGCAGGTAAGCCGAATAGTTTAGATTTTCGACGTTAAAATAGTGCTTTAAGCGCTGGCCATTGACTATAAATGGTTCGATAGAATTTCCTTTAATTTCTATCGCACCACTTGGGAAAACTTTATTAATTTCGAATGGTCCTGACCATCTGGAACGTAATTTACCCGAGAAAAGTTTCAGTCTAGAGTTGAATAGGAGTACGATGTCTCCTTCCTTAAATTCTTTCCGCGAGATACGCTTATCGTGCCATTTTTTGTTCTCTCCTTATAGATTCTAGCATTTTCATAAGCGTATAAACGCAATTCTTCTAATTCATAGATGTCTAATATTCGTTTCTCGCCGGCAATCTTGTAATTTAAGTTAAGGGTTTTAATGGCCCAGTAAGCTTTATGTTCTAATTCTACTGGCAAATGAAAAAGATTTTCCGTAAACTAATTTAAACGGTGTTGTTTCGATAGGGGTTTTAAAAGCTGTCCTATATGCCCAAAGAGCATCATTTAGCTTGGAGGACCAATCTTTTATGGATGTGGCTACGGTTTTCTCAAGGATTTGTTTAATTTCCCTATTTGACACTTCCACTTGTCCACTCGTTTGAGGATGGTATGGTGTGGCTATGCGATGTTTAACGCCATATTTTGAAAGTAGTTTTTCAAAAACTCTAAAGATAAAATGGGAACCGTCATCACTGATTACTAGTCTTGGTATACTGAATCGTGGGAAGATAACATGCTTGAATAGTTTAAGTACTACTCGTGTATCGTTTGTGGGTGTAGCGACGACTTCAATCCATTTTGATACGTAGTCAACAGCTACCAATATATACTTATTTCCAAAAGATGCGGGGAATGGTCCCATGAAATCAATTCCCCATACATCGAAAATTTCTACTTCGAGAATCCCTTTTTGCGGCATTTCGTCACGTCTAGATATATTTCCTGTGCGCTGACATCTATCGCAGTTCATAATTGCTATGTGGACGTATTTCCATAAAGTAGGCCAAAAGAAGCCAGCTTGAAGTATTTTTGCACAAGTTTTCGATGTACTAGCGTGTCCACCATAAGGGGCGGAATGGCAATGGGCAATGACGTCGTCTATTTCATCGTTGGGAACACAGCGACGGTAGATCCCATCGGCGCCTCTTTTAAAGAGTAGTGGTTCATCCCAAAAGTAGTGTTTAAGATCATGGAAGAATTTCTTCCGTTGTTGGTATGTTAAATCGGTTGGTAAAACACCGGCGACTAAGTAGTTAACGAAATCAGCATACCACGGTAATGTGGTGTTGATACAAATGACTTTTACTATCGCAGTTTTTAAATGTTCATTACATTGATCTAAATTGTCGGTAGGAGCTATCTCTAGTTTGGAAATAAGGCGTTCATATGGGAAATCTTCGTTTATGGGAACATTCTCAGTTTGGATTCCATCTAATCGTGATAAATGGTCCTCTACCACGTTTTCAGTCCCTCTTTTGTCTTTTATTTCCAAGTCAAACTCTTGTAGGAGTAAGATCCATCTGAGTAGTCGTGGTTTGGCGTCTTTCTTACTTAGTAAGTATCGGATCGCAGCATGATCCGTGTAAATAATGATTTTGGCGCCCACTAAGTAGGAACGAAATTTGTCCAATGCGAATACAACAGCTAAGAGTTCCTTCTCCGTAGTGGCATAATTCATTTGTGCGGGATCGAGTGTTCTGCTTGCGTAGTAGATAGTGTGAAGCTTTTTATCCGTGCGTTATCCTAGGACTGCGCCTACAGCATAATCGCTTGCATCGCACATTATTTCAAATGGTAGGTTCCAATCATGAGGTTGCATAATAGGCGTTGAAATTAAGGCTTCTTTAAGCGTCTCAAATGCGTTTAAGCATTTATCGTCGAAAATAAACTCGGCTTCTTTCATTAATAATTCAGTTAGCGGCTTAGTGATTTTAGAGAAATCTTTTATGAAACGTCGGTAAAAACCAGCGTGTCCTAGAAAACTTCTTATTTCTCTAACTTTTTTGGGTGGTTGAAGGTTTTTGATAACCTCGATTTTTGCTTTATCGACTTCAATCCCTCTGTTTGATACAATGTGACCCAACACAATTCCTTGTCTCACCATGAAGTGACATTTTTCCCAATTGAGCACTAGGTTGACATTGACACAGTGTTTCATTACTAGTTTAAGATTTGATAAACATCCGTCAAAACTTTCTCCACAGACAGAAAAATCGTCCATGAATACTTCCATAATTCCGTCCAAAAAGTCTGTGAAAATCGCCATCATGCATCGTTGGAAAGTTGCAGGTGCCTTACATAGTCCAAATGGCATTCTTCGGTATGTAAAGGTACCATAGGGGCATGTGAACATAGTTTTCTCTTGATCATCAGGATGAATGGGAATTTGGAAGAATCCCGAGTATCCGTCAAGATAGCAGAAATGGGAATGTTTGGCTAAGCGCTCGAGCATTTGATCAATGAATGGTAATGGGAAATGGTCCTTGCGTGTAGCTTTGTTTAGTTTTCTGTAATCGATACATATTCTCCATCTTGTTTGGGTACGTTGTGCCACCAATTCGCCTTTTGTGTTTGTTATAACCGTAACACCTCCTTTCTTAGGTACTACGTGAACTGGACTGACCCAGTTGTTATCTGATATTGGGTATATGATGCATGCCTCTAGTAGTTTCTGTACTTCTTTCTTAATGACTTCACTTAGGATAGGATTTATTCGCCTTTGATGTTCTCTAGAAGTCTTGCAGTCCTCCTCCAGCATAATGCGGTGCATACAAAGATAAGGGCTTATTCCTTTTAGATTTGATATATTATAGCCTAACGCAGTTGGATACTTCCTTAACATATTAAGAAGTTTTTCGGTTTCGATCTTCCCTAAGTTGGCATTGACTATAACTGGTCGTTCGAGCTCTTTATCTAAAAATTCATACCTAAGATCTTCAGATAACGTTTTAAGTTCTATACTAGTTTTCTTATCAGTTGGGGTAGGATCGGGTGTCAAGGCGAAATATTCGCTTAGGTTGGCATCTTGATATTCTTGTTTCCAGTCATCATCCTTGAAGATAGTTGGTGTCGGAATTTTCAACATCCCAGAATAGGTGTCTTCTTGGATTTCTAGTTTTTTGACACATTCATCAATAATATCTAGGAAACAGCACGAGTCATCTATAGCAGGGGCTTTGAAGAATTGGGAAAGAATGAATTCTACTTTTTCTTCTCCTACCTCGAAGGTAAGCTTTCCCTTCTTAACGTCAATAATGGCTCCTGCAGTGGCTAAAAATGGTCTTCCTAATATGATGGGAATGCTTGAATCTTCCTTGATGTCCATTATTATAAAGTCAGTCGGTATGTAAAATTGTCCTATTCAGACAGGAATGTTTTCTAGCATACCAACAGGGAATTTGACTGATCTGTCGGCTAGTTGTAGGGACATCTTGGTAGGTCTCATGTCACCTAGTTTGAGCTTCTCGCGAATAGATAAGGGCATTAGACTAACACTTGCTCCTAAATCACATAGAGCTTTGTCTATGACAGATTATCCAATTACACATGGTATGGAGAAACTACCAGGATCTTTTAGCTTTGGAGGCATGTTATTTTGAATTATGGCGCTACATTCGGTAGTTAGCATAACGGTTTCGTTTTCAACAATTTTTTTCTTATTAGACAATATTTCTTTTAGGAATTTAGCATATGACGGCATTTGGGTTATAGCTTCTGTAAACGGAATAATAACGTTTAATTGTTTCAGAAGTTCTACAAATTTCTTGAATTGCCCCTCGTTTTTGGATTTTGCAAGTCTTTGAGGGTATGGGATTGGTGGTTTATATGGCGGTGGGGGTACGTAAGGTTTTTCTGAAGCCTCTATGTTCTCATTCTCGTCTTCCTCTACATTCTCAGATTTTTCTTTCGATTTCTCTGCTTCCTTTTCAGGTTTTTGATACATGGTCGGGTTTTGGAGTCTAGGATCTACCGGTCCATCAAGTGATGTCCCACTTCGTAATGTGATAGCATTAGCGTGTCCTTTAGGATTGGGTTGTGGTTGTCCAAGAAATGTACCAGCAGGTGCGGCAGAACTAGCTTGGTGTTGTGCTACTTGGGAGATTTGGGTTTCTAACATTTTATTGTAAGTTACAAGGGCATCTACCTTATTTGCTAATACCTTCAATTATTCACCGGTGTGAACATTTTGATAGAGGAATTCTTTGTTTTGTTGAGCTTGATTAGCGATAAAATTTTCCATTATGATTTCAAGGTTAGATTTCTTAGGAATGTTAGGAACATTAACAACGGGTTTTTGATAACCTGGAGGTACAGTAGGTGCTTGGCCAGATGCATATAACTCGTTATTGTTCTTGTACGAGAAGTTAGGATGGTTCTTCCAACCAAGATTATAGGTATTAGCATAAGGATTACCTTGAGCGTAATTCACCTGATCAACTGATATTCCTGCTAAGATTTGACATTCGGTTCCAACATGACCAGGAACTCCACAAACTTCGCAGTTTGGGGTAACTGCAGCCACGGTGGCTGCAAGAGGTAAGGTCAAGCTTTCTATCTTTTGGGTAAGAGCATCTACCTTAGCATTAACTTTATCTAGGCTACTAATCTCGTACATCCCACTTTTGGTTTGAGTTTTCTCCACATGTGTTCTTTCTCCTCCCCACTGATAGTGGTTTTGAGCCATATTTTCAATGAGTTGGTTAGCTTCGTCATAAGGCTTATCTATTAGTGTACCACCTGCGGCGGCATCTATAGAGAGTCTTGTGTTGTACAAGAGTTCATTATAAAACGTGTGGATGATTAGCCATTTTTCTAGTCCGTGATGTGGGCACATTCACATCATATCTTTGTAGCGTTCCCATGCATCGAATAGCGATTCAGTATCCTTCTGCCTAAATACGTTGATTTGAGCTCTTAATGCAGCAGTCTTGCTTGGGGGAAAGTATCGTGCTAAAAATACAGTCTTAAGTCCTTCCCACGTAGTGACGGAATTTGACGGCAAGGATTGCAACCAAGCCCAAGCTCTATCTCTTAGCGAGAAAGGGAAAAGACGTAATCTTATTGCATCTTTACTAACACCATTTGCTATAACTGTGTCGGCAAATTGAACGAATTTTGTAAGATGTTCATTTGGATCCTCGGTAGGATTTCCAGAGAATTGGCATTGTTGGATAGCTGATATCAATGACGGTTTCAATTAAATATCGTTTCGATTTATTACTGGAGAAGCAATGCTATTGTGGGGTTCTTGTTGTGATGGAGCTGCGTACTCCTTCAGTGGACGGGTCCTTTGTTCTTCGGCCATGTCTACTTCTGGATTAGTTTCGGTTTCAGAGGAAGAATTAGAATCTGTTTCGGAATCAATCTTAATTTCGGGTTTGGGTAAAGGAATAGCATGATTTAAACAGTAATCCCTGACTGTTCGTCTTATGGAAAGGATGCGTTCAGGTTCGTCCGTCGATTTGTCAAGTGGTTCTCCTTGTAAGCGAGTCCTTAGCATACAAATCGAAAAAGGGTTTTTGTTGCCTAGTCTAAACGTGCAACAGAAGAATCATACTTAATTGACTAATCAGTCCCCGGCAACGGCGCCAAAAACTTGATCGGGACTTTATGAGTCTATTGGGATACTAACTGCAAGTATACAGTTTAGTCGTTCTAGTTTTAAATGATTATCGAACCCACAGAGACTGATGATCAATCGCATACGATCTAATGCTATAATTGTTTAACTAAGCGATGAATATTTGGTTTTAGGGGGAAAAGAGTTTAATTAAAAATAATAGTAATAGCTATACCGGTATGTGATAGTCGGACTTCAGGAATTCGGTGAATCGCTTGGCATATAAAGTATTTCGGTAAAAACGAGTTGTTTAAAAACCTGAGACATACACTCTCGTGTTCATGAAATAAGTCATGCTACTAAACCTAGTGGATGCACTTTAAATTTAATAACACTTTTTGAAAATAATCTGAGTTTAATTAATTTATTAAAACACTCTCATGTATTTAAAAATTAATGTTTCGTTACCACTATCTGGGTCGAACCCCAGCTCTCGCATGCAGGTTCTTGCCTTAATTAATTTCCCACTCTCGTGGCAAAATCGTGTTAATTATCCTCTCACTCTCGTGACAAGGGTAGTTAAATTAAACATGGAAATTGGAAACCAGAAATTATTTATAAATGTTTTTAGCCAAGTTATCACCGAATTCTTTCGGTACTTAGGAGTCACATACCGGTACAAATTAATTTAGCCGAACATAATATATTTAGTAACTATGCAACTTAAAATATAATTCATAAAAATAAATGACATAGCACAAGAATAAATAAAAATCAATTGCATAAAAAACCTGTAAATAATGTTGTTGTGGTAATCTTGAGTGCTTACAAATTCCTTGCAATTAATCGAAATCTATGACCGTGTTAATTCTTAGATGAAGAACTAACACCCTAGAAACTAATTATGGAAACTAAAAATTACAGTAGGTATAAAATGGTTCAAAAGCAAACAAAATAGAATAATGCAAAAAAATAGAAATTTGGCTCTGTAGAAAATTCTTCGACCATGATCCATTTAACTGCCTCATATTTATAGAAGAAGATTTTGCAGTTGAGAAAATTTTGGAATAGCTTGAGTGGAGGAAGACTCGGATTCATGGTTACTGAAGTTGAGGAAATACAGGAGAAGGAAATTGCCCACAATGTTGCCCACGTCTCTCTGTATTGCATAACATTGTTTTTAAGCGTGTGACGGTCGTCATGAGGGGGTGACGGTTGTAATGCGCTTAAATAGCGCGTTACGCTCGTCAATGATGTGTGACGAGCGTCCTTCTAGTTGTGAGAGCGTTACGCTCGTCATGGGGTGTGACGGTCGTCACAGCTACAAAATCTGCAGACTTTGCAGATTTGGTTCTTTCTCTTCTGATTCTTGGTTAGCTTCCTTCATGTGATCCTTTTTCACTGATTTTAGTTTAAACATGTTGTACCTGTGAAAAGACACAAAAACTCGGAACAATCGAGAGTTAAACGACTCAATGTATTATGAAAATCGATAAAAAGTGTAGTAATTATATGATACGATTTCTCGTTATCAATGTACTTGACAATATTAGAGAACTCTATGGGGTGTGTTTTGGGCCAACATGAAGAGTCTGGCCGAAAAGAGCACGCTATTTATTACCCGAGCAAAAAGTTTACCGACTGTGAAACCAGATATTCACTGCTCGGGAAAACTTGCTATGCTCTGGCATGGGCTGCTCGCCGGCTAAGACAATATATGTTGACTCATACCACTCTGTTGATTTCTAAGATAGACCCAATCAAGTACATCTTCGAGAAACCTTCCCTTTCTGGACGGATAGCCAGATGGAAAATGATATTGACTGAGTATGATATTCAATATACTACGCAAAAAGCCATCAAAGGAAGCGTGCTAGATGATCTTT
Source organism: Vicia faba (assembly GCA_948472305.1). Classification (NCBI taxonomy): domain Eukaryota; kingdom Viridiplantae; phylum Streptophyta; class Magnoliopsida; order Fabales; family Fabaceae; genus Vicia; species Vicia faba. The sequence continues at coordinate 443,897,486 of OX451740.1, forward strand.
TGGCCCATCAAGCTGTGGATGATTATCAGTCAATGAACTTCGACTTCCCTGATGAGAACATCATGCTGTTAACCGACTGTGCAAAACCTGGATTGTATGACAGACCTGAACAAGGATCCTGATGGACTATGGTCTTCGATGGGGCTTCCAACACCTTAGGTAACATAATTGGTGTTGTAATCATATCTCCTGAAGGTTGCCACACTCCATTCACTGGCAGATTATGCTTCGATTGCATGAATAATATGGCCGAAGCGTGTATTTTGGGTCTGAAAGCTGCCATTGATTTGAGGATCAAACATTTGAATGTGTTTGGGGATTCCGCTCTAGTGATCAGCCAAGTAAAAGGAGATTGGGACAATAAACACCCTAATATAATCCCTTACAAGGAACTTGTGCTATCCCTAATTCCTTACTTCGAAGAGATCACTTTTGAGCACTTCCCTAGGGAAGAAAATCAGTTGGCTGACGCTTTGGCAACCATGTCTTCAATGTTCAAGGTCAGATGGGACAACGAAGCCCCTATGATTACAATTGAAAGATTCGAAGAACTTTCACATTTCTATGCGCTTGACACCGATGCGGAAAAGCCATGGTACCATGAGGTGATGAGATACCTTGAAGCACAAGAGTATCCAGAGGGAGCATCTATCAATGACAGAAAGTTCTTACGAAGGTTTGCAGCCAAATTCTTCCTAAGCAATGGAAAATTGTACAAGTGCAACCATGATTCAACTCTACTCTGATGTGTGGACAAGAAGGAGGCAGAGGAAATCATGGAAGACATGCATGATGGTCTCTTCGGTACTCACTCAAGTGGACATACGATGGCTAAGAAAATATTGAGAGCTGGCTACTATTGGTCAACAATGGAGGTTGATTTCCATCAACATTCAAGAACTTGTCACAAATGCCAAATCTATGCTGACAAGGTCCATATGCCTCTTATCCCTCTGAATGTCATGACTGCTCCGTGGCCATTTGCAATGTGGGGAATTGATATGAGTGGAGAAATAAAGCCAACCACTTCCAATGGACATCGCTTCATTTTGGTCGCTATTGATTATTTCACCAAGTGGGTCGAAGCCGCTTCTTTTGCCTTTGTCACAAAGAACGTGGTAGCCAGATTTATCAGACACAATCTCATATGCCGTTATGGTATCCCAGAAAGGATTATCATCGACAATGGGACTAACCTCAACAATGCTATGATTACTGAGCTCTGCATTTAGTTTAAGATCAAGCATCACAATTCTTCTCCATATAGACCGAAAATGAATGGCGCAGTCGAAGAGGCCAACAAAAATATCAAGAAGATTATGCAGAAAGTGGTGGTAACCTATAAGGATTGGCATGAGATGTTTCCATTTTCTCTACATGGCTACCGCACTATAACTAGAACATCAACTGGGGAAACTCCCTTTTCCTTAGTCTATGGCATAGAAGTTATTCTGCCGGTGGAAGTTCAGATTCCCTCGCTGAGGATTATGAATGAGGCAGGCTTAGGCGAAGATGAGTGGATTCAAACGAGATTGGATCAGCTGAACTTGATCGACGAAAAACGATTGGCTGCTGTTTTCCATGGTCAGACGTACCAAAAATAGATGATCAAAGCTTTCAACAAAAAGATCAAGCCTCGAGTATACCAAGCTGGTGACTTGGTGATAAAACACATCATTCTACCACAAGGCGACCCCAGAGGAAAATGAACTCCCACCTATGAAGGGTCGTGTGTCGTCAAGAGAGTTTTCCCTGGCGGTGCCATGATGCTGACTACAATGGATGTGAAGATTTCCCACATCCTATAAACATGGAGATAGTTAAAAAATACTACGTATAAAAGACCCTATAGGTTAACACACCTAGGCAAAATAAGGGCATCCCAGCAAACCAAAAGTTTGGGAAAAATTTAGGGATATATTCAAAAGATTGTACACCCGGCAAGTTGAAAACCCGAACGGGCGACTTGGGCAAAAAAGGGTATCCTGGTGGGCTGAAAACCCGAAAGGGCGGTCCAGGCAAAAATTAAGGATTGAAAGCGTATGACTATGTCCCGTGGAATCACCACAGTCATTTTTATCACCAAGGTCCAAGTTCAAATGGTCCAAGATCAATCCAATCAACTTCTATCAACTACAAAAGACATTCAAAGACATTGGGGAAATAGTAGAGTTAAAAGGCAATGAGATCATTTCACATGGCTATTTGTTTTGTTCTAAATTTTGTTTTCCTTTCGACGATTTCCTCTTACTAGGACCTACGTATCTCTGTACAAAAATACCTATTCATGGGCAAAATATCAATACAGATATGCTTTGAAGTGAAAAATTTTTGTCTTTATTTTGAATGCAAATTTGTCCAATGACTAAAATCGAGTGAACATATGCATATGAACATGATTAAAACTGATTGGCACAAATGACCTAAGCAGTAACAGGCACCTCTTTAATGAATATGGAATACCCTCACAGAGTTATTTCATTAACTTTCTCCTTAGCAAAGTTACTCACAAAGTCTCTTTGTGTAGGATAATCCCCACCACAGTCTCAATCTCTTGGCAGCTATCTCTCCATCTAAGTCGAATTTTACAAGTTGAAGCCTCGTGGATCTCTTCCTAAAAGAAACTCACCCCCTCAACAGGTTTTATTTCCCCAACAACAATAAAAAAACCAAAATTCCCTAGCCGAGTACATCCTCCCCAACCGAGTCTGTATTCCCCCGGTATAGTCTATCTTCCCCAGCTGAACCTGTTACCCCAAGCTGAGTCTGTCCTACCCGGTTGAGTCCACACTCTCCCGTTTGAATTTTCCTTTCAGATTATTGCAAATCATAGGGCCACAACCCCTGATTCCCAGTAAAGCCGTCAGCAAAGCCTTTACTATTTCCAAAAATATACTATGAAGCCTGGGTGCGACCAGATATTAGTACAATTTTCAAGTAATTACTGAAGACTGGACCCGACCAGATAATAGTTTGACTTCTTCAATTGCCGAAGCCTGGGTCTAACCAGATAGCAGTTTAAATTCCTACAAGATCATTAGCAAAACTCCTCTTCTCAAGTAGAGTTTGCCACTATCCCTAGTAAATTACTGAAACCTGGACCCGACCAGATAACACTTTGGGTGTCTGAAACCTGGACCCGACCAGATAGCAGTTGATCTTAATTTCAAGTTACTAAAATCCTGGATCCGACAAGATAATAGTTTAACTCTTCAAAATATAGAAGAACCTGGACTCAACCAGACCAAGGTTTAACTTCTTCTCCCCAGTAGAGTTTGCCTCTACCCCAACAAGTTGTTGTGAAGCCTGGATCCGACCAGATAACAATTACCCTTATAGATTCATTGTGAAACCTGGACCCGACCAGATAGCAATTGACCTCATCAACCTCAGAAATCTGAAAAGCCTGGACCTGACCAGATGATAGTTTTTCAAACAGTTTATTGTGAAACCTGGAGCCCGACCAGATAACAATTAACTATGATCCCCAGAGGAACACTATGAAGCATGGACTCGACCAGATAATAGTATAACTTTCCAAAAACCACGAAACCTGGACCCGACCAGATAGTAGTTACAACTTCAAGTTACTACGAAGTATGGATCCGACCAGATAACAGTTAACTTCCATATCACCAGCAAGTTATGGTGAATCCTAGATTCGACCAGATAACTATTCAATTTCAAGAAATTTTCTGCAAAGCCTAGAATCCGACCAGATAACAGTTAATTTGTCTCTTCCCCAGTAAGTTGTCGTGAAGCCTGGATCTGACCAGATAGCGGTTGACTACTTCATCCTCAACAAACTGTGAAGCCTGGATCTGACCAGATAACAACTGACGTTCAAAGATATTCCCCAGCGAAAGCATCCTTTCAACAAAATTTGAAGATATGCATATTCTTCATCCCCAACGGCAATCATGGATTCAACCCTCCAGAATTTCCTCAGTGGCAGTCAGGGATTTATTTTCCCAGACAAAAACATACATCTCACACTCATACATCATAACATGTACATACAAAATGCGATTAGCATAATACCACATCTAGAAAACACCAGGCATACATCTGCATTTTACTAACTCTTTTTCTCACAGGTAAAGCATCAAGTTTTAGTATAAATCAACAAGAGATTAGTGTTGATACTTCTTGCAGTATTTATCAACTTTCCTATAAATGGCATCTTTAAGCCCACTCCCTATACAATCAACCACCACATCATCGAGTGCAAATTTTTGGGCACTCTAGTGTTCAATCATCTTCCACCTTCAAATCACGAATGGCAGACTCGCCAATCTACTCTTCGGGTTTAAGAAGATTGAATAGGGGCAGCTGTTGTACCCCAAAATTTGCCCTCTTATTTCTCAAAATATTATTCTAGACCCTCAGGTTTGCTTCTGGCAAGTTTCAAGTCTCAGATTGCAATTTTCCAAGAAAGTCATTCACAAGGGCAAAATGGTCAAAAGCATGCTGAAAGTCGAACTTTGACTTTTGGGTTAAAAATCAAGTTTCAAAAAATTATATTTCACCAAGATATGAAATTAGTTCATCAAAAATCGGAAGTCAGAAATTACTTTGAAAAAACCCAAATTTCTAAACACTTAGAAATTTTTCCAAGTGTTAAGAGAATATGGTACTTCAGAACTTCTGGGCCAACCTCCACGCAAGTGCGGTCAGAATTTGCAAACATGGTTCAGAACATGATGCTTAAATCATAACTTGTGGAAGTGATTCTCTTTGGTAAGAACATGATCCTTCAACATATGAAGGCTATGTTCAACGCTTCAGTCAGAATATCACTCTTCAAATTTCATTTTGGTCTTCTGCGATCAGAACATCACCAGATTCCAAAACCTCGTTTAAACAACCTGCTACACTGCTAAAACACAGTACTATAACCAGCAGCTAATCCAGTCCACGCCTGCATTTTCCCAAATCCCATATTTGCACCAAATACAAAAGGCTGTGATCAAAAAGCAATAGAACAGTGTGCCAAAAATGTTTAAATCCCATTTGTTTTCCCCCCCAAAACCACAATAAACTCACCTATAAATAAGTTTCTCCATCACACTTTCAAGGGGCTGGCTTTTGGAGAGAGAAAGAATTATCAAAGAGATAAAAGGAAACAGCAAAAACCTTCGCAAATCCTAAACGAAGCCTTTGTTCTTCTCTTTGAATCAAAGAACATAACCATTGTTCCGTTGCTCTCACTGACTCCAGAACATCTGAAGGCAGCAGCTCAAGCTCCAAGCACACGCTTCAGATTCAAGGTAAGTCTCTCTGACTTTGCATATTTTCATTTAGAGCATCCTTAAATATGTAAATATCATAGTATTGATGTTGGCCATATCATTGCATAAGTAGAAAAAACTATGAATAAGAACCTTTGAATAAAGCTAAGTTCATAATTAGAATTAGAACTTCTATAAATTATTGTGCTTTTATCCTCCTGATTTGTTGTTAAGGACTGAATAAATTGCTGATGTGCTGGCTAATATGAGGAAAGAGTTGAAATGTAACACATAACTTCTGTTTTTCACTCACCATTTTAACACACAAAATTTCTAGGATTTTCTCACTGTTTACGCACGCAGAACTTCTGAGTTCTCCTCACTGTTTTAACACACAGAACTTTTATGATTTTCTCAATGTTTAAACACACTGAACTTCTGATGTTCACTTACTGTCTTAGCACGTACTAAACTTCTGAGTTCTCTTCACTGCTTTAATACAAAGAACTTCTAAGACTTTCTCATTGTTCTAACACCCAGAAGTTCAGCACATAGCAACCCAGAACTTTTGTGTCTTTCCTTTAAATGTTTCTTGCAGGACCTCAGAGTGTATCAATCCAAAACTTCTGACGTTCCTTCTGAACCACAGTGCGTCCGACATCATAACTTCTGATCCTCTTTTTTGTTGCTTTCTGCAGCATGTTAATTCTGTATCTCATTATTTCCCTTTTTATCATTTTCAATTTTAATACCTTTTTTTATTAATATAAAAAAGACATAAAAATATTTTCTTTTATTAATTAATTTATTTCTTTTCCTTAATTCATTAAAACACCAAAAATATTTCATATTCATATGTTTTATTTTATTTCTTTAAGAATAAAAAGATCAAAATATTTTCTTAACTTTATTTATTTTCTTAACAAAAACAAAACAAGTCCATTTTACATTTCTTGTATACTATTTCAATATAGTTGTAATAGATAATTAGGACTTTAATTTCTTGCAATCCCCATTTGTAAATTTGTACACCCCATCCCCCTAATGATTGTAATAGCGTAGAATATTTACTTTCCGCACTTTTATTGCTTTCATATATTGTTAGTAATTAGGGTGTATATGGCAAGACATGAAATCGACAAGTAGATAACCCTAACCAAGACTAAATGCATGAAAATCAAACACACTTGCACACTAGCACCCTTGGGGTAATCCCACTTTGGTTGCCTTTCATAAAATAGTCATGTCCCCCGAACATGGGCGTTTTAGAAAATACCCTCGATAAAAGATCGTAGTCCCTCGATGACCCTCGATGTTGCCTTCGGTAAACGATCTAGTCCCTAAAACGACATTGCTAAAATGTTCCATGGGTTGCTTTCTATGACTATATAAATGTCCCATGCCCGTCCCTATACATCCAACGATGGGGCTTCTTATCAAAACAATGGTAAGATAGCAACATCTAAAGGAGGAGGAATAGAACATCTAAGACCTTTTGAGTAGGTAGATTTGCTCCTAGTTGCACGCTTTCTCACAACAAAACATTTTTTTACACCAACACTTTCAATCTTGAAACATTTTCGAAAGATCAAACACTTTGTATACATTCTTACAAATGAGAATCATTACAAAGTTTGTCTAAACGATGGCATCTTTACAAAATACTTTCAAAAACCACACAAAAGCACATTTTCAAACAAAAGCAAGTGATCTAGCAAGTAGCTAAGAGCCCATGGAAAACCATGGATGAAAATGGTGCTAATACCTTCCCTTTTCATAATCTACCCCCCGAACTCAATAAAACATCTCAAAGGTATTTCATGTGCTTTTTCACCTTTCCTTTTGGATAAAAGAAAATTCGGTGGCGACTCTTGCTAACCGCAACATTTGCGATCAAACGCAAGACAACCAAGTCAGTTCTCCCACCGTACCACAACTGTCCTTTCGGGTTTTCAGTCCACCGTGATACCATTTTTTGCCCAAGGAGCCTTTTCAGGTTTTCGACTTACCGAGTGTACAGTCTTTTCATATATATCCCTTATTTGTTCTCGAACCCTTTTGGTTCGCCGGGATGCCCTTATTTTTTCCTAGGCCAGTCATCCTAGCGGGTCATGTTTAGGTGTAGTATCTTTTGACTATGTCCACATTTATAGGGTACGGGAAATCTTAACCGTCCATGGTGGTCAATATCATAGCTCCACTAGAAAATATCTTCTTGATTACAAATGGTCCTTCATAGGTAGGAGTCCATTTGCCCCTGGGATCACCTTGTGGGAGGATAATGCGCTTTATTACCAAGTTACCAGCCTGATATACCTGATGCTGGATCTTCTTATTAAATGCTTTGATCATGCATTTCTGATGCATCTGACCGTGACAGACAGATGCAAGCCTCTTCTCGTCAATTAGATTTAACTTATCCAACCTGGTCTAAACCCACTCGTTTTTGCCCAAGTCTGCATCTTTCATGATTCTCAAAGAAGGAATCTAAACTTCGACAGGTAAGACAACTTCCATACCATAGACCAGGGAGAAAGGGGTTGCCCCAGTTGATGTTCTAGCCGAAGTGAGGTAGCCGTGATGAGCAAAGGGTAATATCTCATGCCAATCTTTATATGTCACAACCATTTTATGTATGATCTTCTTTATATTCTTATTGGCGGCTTCCACTGCGCCTTCATCTTAGGTTGATACAGAGAAGAGTTATGATGCTTAATCTTGAACTGTGTGCAGAGCTCGATGATCATTGTATTGTTGAGATTGGTACCGTTGTCTGTGATAATCCTCTCGGGTATGCCATACTGACATATAAGGTTGTGCTTAATGAACCGGGTGACCACATTCTTAGTAACAGAGGCAAATGAGGTTGCTTTAACCCATTTCGTAAAGTAGTCAATGGCGACGAGGATGAAGCGGTGTCTGTTAGAGGTTGTGGGCTTGATTTCTCTGATCATATCAATGCCTCATATTGCGAATGGCCAAGGCGCAATCATGAAATTCAAAGGTATTGGAGGTATATGGACTTTATCAGTGTAAATTTGGCACTTATGACAAGTTCTTGAGTGGTGGTGACAATCAGTTTCCATAGTCGACCAATAGTAACCAGCTCTCAAAAAATTTTAGCTATAGTATGTCCACTTGAGTGAGTACCGAAGACACCCTCGTGCATGTCTTGCATAATTTCTTCTGCTTCCTTCTTGTCTACACAATGAAGCAGGGTTAAATCATGATTACGTTTGTATAAAATTCCATTGCTCAAGAAGAACTTGGCCGAGAACCTTCGTAGGAACTTCTTGTCATTGACGGATGACCCTTTAGGGTATTCTTGAGTTTCAAGGTACCTTTTTACTTCATGACACCAAGGTTTCTCCTCTACTCCAGCAGTATCAATTTCACAATAGTGCGCAGGTTCGTCGAAACTTTCAATGGTAATTATGGGAGCCTTATTGTTCCATCTGACCTTGAACATGGATGACATGGTAGCCAATGCATCTGCCAGCTGATTCTCTTCTCTTGGTACGTGCTCAAAGGTGATCTCCTCGAAATATGGGATCAGGGTTAGTACATGCTCTTTATAAGGAATGAGATTTGGGTGCTTTGTATCCCAATCCCCCTTAACCTGACTGATTACCAAAGCTGAGTCCCCATACACGCTTAAGAATTTGATTCTTAAGTTAATAGCATCCCTAAGACCTATGATGCACACTTCGTATTCCGCCATATTGTTGGTGCAGTCAAAGTATAGTCTAGTGGTAAAGGGTGTATGGAAACCTAGGGAGAGATGATCAGAGCGCCGATTTCGTTTCCAAGTGCATTGGAAGCTCCATCGAAAACCGTAGTCCATCGAGATCCTGGCTCAGGTCCCTCATACGGTCTAGGTTCTTCATAATCTATTATTAGCATAATGTTCTCGTCTGGGAATTCAAATTTCATAGACTGGTAGTCGTCTACTGCTTGATGCGCCAAATGTTCGGCCAATACACTTCCTTTAATTTCCTTTTGAGTGGTGTACTTTATATCATATTCTGTTAATAACATCTACCATCAGGCAATCCTTATGGAGAGAGCTGGCTTCTTGATTATGTACGTGATAGGATCCATTTCAGAGATCGACAAAGTAGTATGGGTCAACATATACTGTCTTAGTCGACGATCAGCCCATGCCAAAGCACAACAAGTTTTTTCGAGCAATGAATATCTTGTTTCACAGTCGGTAAACTTTTTGCTAAGGTAGTATATTACATGCTCTTTTCGACCAGAGTCGTCATGCTGCCCCAATACACACCCCATTGAGTTCTATAGCACTGTTAAGTACATGATTAGAGGTCTTCCTTCGAAGGGTTTCAAAATAGGAGGTTCTTATAGGCACTCCTTAATTTTGTAAAGGCTATTTGACAGTCGTAGTTCCATTTTACTACTTGATCTTTCTTCAACAACTTGAAGATTGGCTCACAAGTAGCAGTCAAATGAGAAATGAAACAGGCAATGTAATTCAGCCATCCTAAGAAACCTCTGACTTCTTTCTCGGTACAAGGAGTTGGAATCTCTTGAATATCTTTAACCTTTATAGGATCAACCTCAATACCCTTACCACTGACGACGAATCCCAGGAGTTTAACGGATCTCACTCCAAAGGTGCACTTGTTCGGGTTTAGCCTTAGGTTGTACTTCCTCAGTCTTTAAAACAGTTTGTGCAGGTGATCAAGATGCTCTTCTTCGATTTGTGGTTGTGCTATCATGTTGTCAACATAGACCACTATTTCATGGTAAATCATGTCATGAAATAAGGCTACCATGGCACGCTGATAAGTTGCCCCGAAATTCTTCAACCCAAAAGGCATAACCTTATAACAAAAAGTGCCCTATTGTGTGATAAAGGTAGTTTTCTCCATGTCTTCAGGCGCCATCTTGATTTGATTGTAACCTGAAAAGCCATTCATGAAGGAGAATACCTTATGTTGGACGGTGTTGTCGACCAAAACATCAATATATGGTAGTGGGAAGTCATCTTTGGGGCTTGCCCTATTCAGATCCCTATAGTCTACGCATATACGCACCTTGCAATATTTCTTTGGCATCGGGACCACATTAGCCACCCATTGAGGGTACGATGTCACTGATAAGAACCCTACATTGAGCTATTTCATAACCTTAGCCTTGATCTTTTCTGACATTTCAGGATGCATGCGATGAACCTTTTGTTTTATCGGAGCACAACCCTTTTTCATTGACAGACGGTGAACCACAATATCGGTGTCAAGCTCTGGAATGTCTTTGTATGACCAGGCGAAGATTTCAACATATTCATGTAGCATCTGGATTAACCTGCTCTTGACACTGCTCTCTAAGTCAGCACCTATCTTGACTTCTTTCTTGTCTGTCTCAGTACCCAAGTTTACAACTTCAACCGATTGTTCATGTGGTTGGATAGTCTTCTATTCTTGTATCAAGAGTCTGGCAAGTTCTCCAGGTATTTCACAATCTTCCTCACCTTTGTCCTCGGCTTGGTAGATCAAATTGTTGAAGTCATATGCGGCAATAGCAGAATCGTTATCAACGAGATCCAGAGTGGATGAGGATCTGCAAAGTAGTGTGTGGGTGTGTGTAAGAACACATAGCTATTTGAAAATTCAATAAGATAAAAGAAAAACAGAGATCACAAAATTTGTATGCAAAACGTCCAATGTTTTTATTGAATGAACAAATGTTTATGAATCATTAATCAACCCTTTAATAAATGAACCATTATTCCCGGGTAAGGCACAAGGTTTTAAAGTCATTATTTATTACATAGCCAAAAACGTTTGAAAACAAAAAGACAGGAATATAGCTTATTACTCCTGACTAAAGGAGATGGGAAAGATGTCTTCTGCCTTCCAGTTTTCTAATCCATCACCCATGGTCGGGAATATCCATCTACTGAAGTCACAATCACTGCTTGCATCCTCTATAGCATTGACCCCATTGTTGCTCATGTGAAATGGAGGTCTCCCAGCACGAGCTCGACGAACATCCCTCTGACCTTCTACAGCAAAGCCCAGACCAAACTTGTTAGATTTGAAAGGGATATCCAGAAATTGACCCCAAATAGTATTACCACCTTCTTCAATAGTGGCCTTAGCATCTTTCAAGGAGGTCATCTTGTGTGGAGTTTTGGTGATCTTCGAAATGGATGACATAGAAAGAGATTACTTCAAAGGTTTGACAGGGAGTTTCAATAAATTCTCCATCCATCTCGACATATCGGAATGAGTTGAGGTGGCTGACCATATATTCATCCTCTCCACAAACAGTAACAACTTTCCCTTTCACTGGATATTTCAGTTTCTGGTGCAAGGTGGAAGTGACAACACCTGCCCCATGGATCCAACAGCGTCCCAATAAACAAGAGTAAGCCGATCGTATTTCCATGACATATAAAGTTGACTCAAAAATCTGTGAACCCACCTTGATTGGGAGGTCCACCTATACGTGTATCATTCTTTTCGGTCCGTCAAAGGCTCGAACTATGAAATTACTGGGCTTTAGCACCACCTCTTCATAATCTAACCGGTCGAGAGTGCCCTTCAGTAAAACATTAAGAGATGATCATGTGTCAACCAATACATGGGCCAATGTAGTGCCCCTGCATTCAATCGAGACATACATGGCCCTGTTGTGATTCCTCCCCTCCGGGGTCAAGTCAGCATCAGAGAAACCCAAACCATTGTCAAATGTTAAACTAGCCATGTAGCTTCCAAATTTATCTTTTGAAATCTCTTGCAGCACATGGGAAGTCTTCAGGAATTTCACTAAAGCCTTCACATGGTCCTCAGAACACAACAATAGTGACATCATAGATATTTTGGATGGGGTCTGCCCCAGCTGTTCAACAATTTTATAATCGCTTTGGCGAATGATCTCCATAACCTCTTCTAAATCTTTTCCAGAAGTATCTTTGATAGGAGCTTCTTTTGGTGCCTCCGTTCGGGCAGGCTCTATCACTGGCTCTTTACCCCGAGCCCCAACAGTCCTCTTGGTAGCTGTAACCTGAGCAGGTGGAGAGATTTTCGAGGAGAAAATTTGTCCACTTCTTGTAATCTTACTGGTCCCCGCAATATTGACAATATTGGGATCATCTTCTTCATTTTCTTCATCAGACAATTCTTGCTTGACACCATGGTAGTAGACGTCAGACCCATAATGCCACGGAAATGCCTTCTCCGAGGAATACGGGATAGGCCTGAGTGTTGTAATAACTAGCGTAGCAGCTTTAGGATTGGAAGTAATCCTTATAGTACCTTTAGAAGGGATCCTAAAATGACTACCGGAGATAACAGACAAATCTTGGCAAAAATTGTTGGTAGAAGGAACTTTTTTAATTAGAATAATGTGTTCGTTCATCAAGCGTTGAACACCCTTTTTTAGTGACCCTCAACCATTGGGTTTGACTGCACAGTAATAACAACCTTAAACACAACCTGGAAATAAACCATCTTGTAACAAATTCTTCTTTATTGTAGAGAGCAGAGTAACCACATCATTCACAGAAGTAACATACAAAATATCTTCAACAACACTTATGGCATGCTTGGGCATAGGTGCTGTAATCACATTTGGAGTCTCTGGAGGATCAAACATAATATCCTTGTTATCAATCATGTCCTGAATCTTGTTCTTCAGGGCCCAACAATTGTTGGTTTCATGGCCAGGACTGTTTGAATGATAAGCACGCCTCGCGTTCAGATTGTACTTAAGAGAGGCAGTGTTGGGATTGGAAGGAGGATCCCATAGCAAAATGTGTTCGGCTTTTAGCAAGTGTTCTAGTTCCTGAGACAAAGGCATATTAATCTTGGTGAATTTCCTTCTTATAGCGTCTGGTCTATTGTTGTACCCTAAAATTTTCCCTCCCATTTTCACACAAGACATACTCCTAGAGGTCCTCAATTGCTCAAGGTTGACCAAGAATTGATCAGACAAATTCTCCTCCTTAGCATTAGCCTTCCAACTAGGGTTTCATTTTTCACCAAGATGTGTAAGCTCCAAAGGTCTCAAATGTCTTCCATGGTCCTAATATGTCTTCAAGATTATCCATGACAAATTGCATACCTTGCACTACAAGTTTGCTCAGTCAAATGCTCAAATGCTTGAAAATCAACTGTACTAGGTCAAAAGTCAACTATAGTCTATATACAGTCAAACTTCAAGATTTTTGGTCAACATCAACATTTTGAATTGATATCCATCATTTTATCAAGGGTTGATCATTATCCCTCAAGAAATGCTCTTAATTCATCAAAAGTCAAGAATTGCTAATTAGGGTTTCTATAGGAAAAGTCAACCAAACTTTGACCAGGCATAAATTTCTCATACTTCATCCATTTTTCCTAACCAAAGCTCATTTTGAAGAGAATCCAATTCCCTACAACTTCTCTTCAGCACTCAAGTCCAATAAATGCAACATTTGAAAGATACAAGCTTATACATTACAGATCATTTTCAGAAAGTCAACAAAAGGCACTTTTTGTCAAGACCATTTACATCAAGATAAATCCTCAAATGAAAAATTGATACAAATAAGGATTGAAGTAGACATCTTGGGCTTTCCAAAAAGTCAGAGATCATCATCATGAGATAAAAATTGAGCAAGTTATGTCTTGCCCAAGTTGGAAAAATTTGGGATTTTTCAAGAATTATGCATTGAGCAAACTTGAAGTTTTAGGTAAATGGCTTAATTTCTTGGACTTCAAACATCTTCCTAAGCCTATAGAGGACCTCTAAAATTATTATTTCCATGCCTTGCATTTGCTAACTATTTTATTCATATTTATTTTAATTTATTTCAAATAAATATAAAATAAAATGTATAAAATAATTGGAAATGGGATTTGAGCTTTGGGTTAATATTTTGGACAGCCTAGGCCCATAAAATTTTGTGCAAGCAATGTCCACATTCAATCAAATTCAAAAAGGACAAGATTCCATGTCTTTGGCAAAGTTACAAAACATCATTCATGGCTTTAAAAACACATGTTTATGGTTGCTATTATCTTTGTTCTCTTGTCTCCTCCCCCCCCCCCCCCCCCCCCCCCCCCCCCTCTCTATATAAAGGGCACATTAACAAGCTTCAAGACACATGATATACAACTTGGAAAAGCTCTACAAATTTTGCAAAAAATATCAAAGTTGTAAAATTCTCATTTTAGGTTCCAACCTTCCTCAGTCCAAACAAAAGATCCAAATACATTCCTGGAGGCTCCCTGGAGCTTTTGCAATCATTACCAAGCCCTGAAACATCATAAAACGCCTCAGTAATTTATATTTTTTAACTTGTTTCATGCAGATTCGATGCATTACATGGCCAGAAGTGTACCAAACACCATTAGATCTAGCCTTCAAATCTTAAGGGGTCTAGATCTGAAGGCTTCAGTTTGAGATCCACCATGCACCCTCAAGGCCCATCTCACCTGATCCAGCATGGTTTGGGCTTAACATTCACTTGGGCCTAGCAAAATTCAATTTCAGCACCCCCCCCCCCCAGTTTCTAATTATCCTGGCTCATTTCGCATTATTTTTGTCACTTTGCTTTACATTTTTTTTCTAATTTGTTTTCTTAAGTTATTTAATTAGTATAATGTAATAATAAAATCACAAAAAAAATATAGTTTAAGTTTTTTAATTAAATTAATTTTGTGAATTAATAACTATTTTTCTTAATTAAAAATAAATTAGAACTTAGGACTTAATTTATGTTTAATTATTTTCTTTAAATAGTAAAAAAAAAATTAAAAAAAATTAAGACTATTTTTCTTGATTAATTTTACTTTCTAAATAGATTTTTAGGTTATTTACTTTCTTAAATAAAAAATAAGCAAAAAGATTTTCTTACTACGTTGTTAAACGTATTTTCAACTTCTACGCGCATTATTTGTTTTTGCAATTTCTATTCATTATTGTACCTGTATACTGGATGTAATAAACTAATTAGGATTTTTACCGCTTTCTTTATTTATTTTCTTCCCCCAATTTTTGTACATTGTAAACCCCCTCCCTGAAGCCATGTAATAGCGTAGGGTTTTATCTTCGCACTTTACATTTCTGTATATATTAACTGCTAGTAACTAGGCGTGTATGAAAAGACTGAAATCAAACGTTAGCAAACTTAACAAAAAGACAAAAATAACTGAACATAACACACTTGCACATATACACCTCTAGGGTACCCCACTTTGGTTTCCTTACGAAATAAAATAGTCATGAGGCAGGAACGCTTTAGCAAAGACCCATAAATCAAAAGATCATAGTCCCTCGATGACCCTACAGATGCCTTCTTAGTAAAGATCTAGTCCCTAAACTAAATTTCTAAAGCGTCTCCACAAGTTGCCTTCGTGACTGTAACGTCCATTTCGAATGTCCCTAATACATCTAACGATAGGGTTACCTACTCACTAATAGTAAGACATCACTGTCTAAAGGATAGGAGGAAAAGAATGACCCTTTTCGAGTATAAAAGTAGATAGTTGTTAGAAGTTTTCTCAAAAAAACATTTTGCACTTACACAAATACTACTTTTCAAAAGCAATTTTCAAAACATCTGCTTTGTTAACACTCTTTAGGACTGATACAAGAGTTAAACATAAAGCAAATCGCCTCACTAAGGAATTTTCTAAACATTTTCAAAACACACAAAGCACAAAGGTATTTCAAAATAAGCAAACCTCTAAGAGCCCGTAGATAACTACGAATGGAAAGGGTGCTAACACCTTCCCTTTCCATAATCTACCCCCCTTACTCAGAAAATTCTCGAAAAGGTCTTTTTCTATTCTTTTCACCCTTCCCTTTGTTGGATAAAAGAAAAGTCGGTGGCGACTCTTGCTTACCGTAACATTTGCAAACACAAACGCAAAACCAGTATTAAACGGTCGGTTCTGCCACCACATCACACCTATGGTGGTTACCCTGTTGTTGTTGTTGGGCAAGTGCCAGATTGGAAATCAAAACCGCTCCCACAGACTCATGTCGGTTAATTTTTCTACGGCTCTTCTAACTATAGACAACATTGACCTCCTTTTTCCCTCCAAATGACTTCTTCACAGCATTCGAAGATGCATCCGTCGGGATCTTCCTGCTCTTGATACCATTTTCTATTATTTCCCCTGTCAAGATCATTTCTGTAAGACCCGCCGAAGAGCTTTCGATCAACAAATTAAAGAACGGGCTTGTTAGAGTTCCCACAAACATATCCACCATTTCCCGATCATTTAGAGGAGGTTGCACCCTTCCAGATAAGTCCCTCCATTTTTGAGCATATTCCTTGAACCCCTCATTAGAGCCCATGGACATATGCGACAGTTGCACTCGAGTTGGTGCCAGGTCAGCATTGTATTGGTACTACTTGTAGAAAGCAGTAGCCAGGTCCTCCCCTGTATGCATATTGGTTCCTTCCAGCTGATAGAACCATTCCAGTTGGGTGCCAGCCAACCTTTCTTGGAAGAAATGGACCCATAACTTTCGATCAGCAGTGTGAGGTTGTATCTTCCGAACATACGACCTCAGTGGAGCTTAGGACAAGAGACCCCATCGTAGTTAGAAAAAACAGGGACCTTGAACTTATATGGGATGACCACCCCTTGAACCAGGCCTAATTCACCAAAATCTAGTCCAAGCACCTTCTGGATTTCCATTTCCTTTAGCCTGTCCTCCAACTGCTTATATCTGTCATCCGCAGGAGGATACTGTTCATAACAAAAGTCTTCGTCTTCAGGAGCATTCTCATAATCCTGATTGTTCTTTCCATCTTCATCATGGTTGTCCTCTTCTTCAGAAGAGTCATCTTCCACATGGGCTGGTTGAGCGGGACCCTTGAACCTTCTCCCTATATTGAGGACAACAGTTGGCTTCTTGGTCTTCTTTTTCTTGGTGACGAGTGCCAACAACTCTTTTTTCCCTTGGGCCAAATTCGTGAGTTTCTAGGAACTGGGCGTGTTGAGCCTGGAGATCCTTTACGGTTTGTTCGAGGGCCATTTTTATGCTGAAATGAACAACGAGAAATTGAGAAACTTGTATGAA
This sequence comes from Vicia faba, assembly GCA_948472305.1. Taxonomy (NCBI): domain Eukaryota; kingdom Viridiplantae; phylum Streptophyta; class Magnoliopsida; order Fabales; family Fabaceae; genus Vicia; species Vicia faba. Next base: position 443,914,765 of record OX451740.1, read on the forward strand.
AAACCTGTTATGAAATGATGCATGATATGCAAATGCAGTGATTTCAAGGACCTTAGGAAGTTTAAATTTTCTAATCAGGAGGAAACAAGAAACAAAAATTTTATTAGCAAAGTTCAAATAACAACTTCCTTTTAGGCTTACAATGATAATAAAAGCTTTCAAAAATGAATTCCTAAAATCTAAGAATCAAATCTCCCAAGGACGCTTCCTCTTTGTACTGATGTATGCATTAAGACTCTGCTCCTCTTGAAGTTGCCTTGTGAGTTCCAACACTTTCTTCTCACTGGCATATAATTGAGTCTCAAAGATGTCTCATTCTTCCTTTAGTTGAATCCAATACTTTTGCAACTCTTCAAGGTCAATAGGCATATTAGGGTGGAGAATGGTATAAGGAACATCCCCCTCAACAACAGGCTCCACAACTATTGGTAGGCTAGATGGATACGACATCATGAGATTTTGAGTGTGAGCTCGCACCCATTTAAGATAAGGCTCTAGAGGAATAGAGTTAGTATGCCCCAAAGTTTTGATATCATCCTTGTTTACCATGCCCCAAGGTCGTGAAAACCTTTGATGATAACCTTGGACATTGCTCTCGTAGTCGAATACAATTCCTTGGATGAGTGCGTCATAAGGGCCATCTCTTCGAGCATAGCCAAATTTTCGTAGTGCCAGAGAAGGGTTATAAGTAATGCCTCCCCTAATGCCCAAGAGTAGGACATTAGGGAACTCCCCACAACGGTCAAAGATAGCAACATCCTCCAGAGATTGGGAACACCAATAAATATCCGAATGAGAGAGCGACATCATCCTTTGAGACCATGCCAAGCCTTGTTCATTCTTCAATACTGGTCGAGGAAGGTGCAAAGTAAACCACCTAGACAGAAATGGAATGCAACACCAAAGAGTCCCTCTCTTCCTCATGGTATGAATGTGAAGACAATGTAGAACGTCTCCAAGCAAAGTAGGCACAGGGTTACGAGAAAGAAAAACCTTGACAGCATTCACATCTATGAGTTGGTCCGGATTAGGGAACAAATCCAAACCATAGACTAGAAAAGCCAAGAAATCTTCAAAATCTTGAAAATCCATATTTTCCCAAAACAGTCGAGCCTTCTCTAACAGAAACTTGGATAGAAAACCCCCGACTCTACTCCTTGTTTCCAAATTAGCTACAATGTTGGATTTCTTCAGATGTAAGGCCTTGGCAATAACTTCAGGCTTTTGAGTTTCCTCTAAACCAGTGAATGGCATTTGATCAAGCACAAACACTCCTAACAGTTAAGAGAACTCTTCCAATGTAGGACCCAATTAATAGTCGGGAAAGGTGAAACAATGATGTATAGGATCAAAGAACTGAAAGAGCACACACATCATGTCTTCTTGAAAACTTGAGGTAGCCATATTGAGAAGTCGACCATATCTTTTGGTGAAGGGAGAATCTTCAAGAACCCTTAATGCTAAATCTTTGAGTTGAGGAAGCACTTTTACGAAGCTGATTCAAATGGTATTTCTGCAAGTGAAAGCCATAGTCTGCAAAACAGAACAAAGATAAATTCCCTAGTACTTGAAATGGTTAGGAAATGAAATGGTATGAATGTTATGATGCAAGATGTTAAGTTCGAACAATTTAATCATATACAAACAAAATACACAAGGCCTTAGGTTAAAACTTACATGGAGTTTTAGGTCAGTACCCTCTTGAAGTTTAGTTGGTTCAACTTGTCCTAAAATAAGTAACTGGGTTCTAAGTAATCTCAATATCATTGATCTTTCTTTATCGGGCATTGTTTCAGCTCAAGCAATCTTTTCTCGCGGCCAAAATATCCCAAAAGTCCGATCTCAATGAGCGTAGTATCGAGTATCAACCAATCTTCAGTTTTGCACCAAAGCCGACTATCTCACTACTTTATAATGGTCAGGTTGTTTTAACTAAGGTTCTATGGTCATTTAGTGCTTCATGACACCACTCAGTGGCCCCGTATTCTCCTCGATTCAACTCAAGGGACACCGGTACCCACAAATGTGTCACACTAACGTAGCTATCATTTCAACCATATCGGTCTACGCCATACAGTTTCCACTATCTATTGCTACTTACCTAAAATGCCCCAGATTCGGGATAGGATCTTTACAAGAATACCCAAACAACCCTTCAAGAATAAATCAAGCAAGTCAAACAATGGAAGAATTTTAAATATGAACTATCTCTAAGGTAACCCCACTTTAAGTGTCATTCCCCAGCAGAGTCTCCAGTTCTGTAATACGGTGGGAGAACTTACTTTACTAGTTTTGCATTTTATCGCAAATGTTGAGGTTAGAAAGAGTCGCCACCTACTTTTCTTTTATCCAATAAAGGAAAGGGTGAAAACAACAGGAAAGACCTTTTAAAGATTTTGAGTTTGGGGGTAGGTTATGGAAAGGGAAGGTATTAGAACCCTTTCCATCCGTAGTTATCTACGGGCTCTTAGTTGCTAGCTCACTTTGAAAATGCTTTTTTGTGTAAGTGTATTTTGAAAATATTTTAGAAAGACACCTTAGTGCGGCGAACTTTGTAATGATTTTTGTATCGTTGAGAACGCATACAAAGTGTTTTTTGTCTTTGAAGATATTTAGAAAAACAGAGTGTATGTGTGAGAAATTGTCTTGTTTTGTGAGCAAGAAACTACAAGCTGTCTACCTACTCGAATGGTCTTTGTTCTTTTCCTCTTTTCCTTTAGATAATGCTATCCTACCATTAGCTAGTAGGTAGCCCTATCATTGGATGTTTGAGGGACAAGTGTGGGTCATCATACATTCACAAAGGCAACTCATAAGACGCTTTAGAAATTACACCTATGTACTAAGATCATTTACCGAGGTAACATCGAAGGGTCATCGAGTAACTATGATCTTTTGACCAAAAGGTCTTTTCTAAAACACCCCACGTACGAGAGACGTGACTGTTTATTTTTTGAAGGCAACAAGTGGAGGCACCTTAGAGGTGCGCATGTGCAAAGTGTGTTGTATTTCAGTTGTTTATCTTGGATGTTAGGTTTTCTACCTTTTGCTTTTAAGTCTTATTATACAAACCTATTAACATACATCTAGCAGTTAAATATATACATAGGGCAGAAATTTAAAGTGCGAGAATTAAACTACGCTATTACATCACTTCGGGATGGGGGGAATACAAACCAAAATGGGGGGAAATGTAAAAAAATCCTAGTTTAAACTATTATATCCCTTTGAGCAGTTACAATTATTCATGAAAATGATAATACGAAAGAAATAAACAAACGCGCGGAGAAGAAAAGGGAAGAGATGTAAAACTCTAAAAATTCTAAGTAGAAAAATGTTTTTGTGGTTTTTTTAATTGGGAAAAAACTTTATGATAATAAACCTAATTCTAACCAATTTTAATTAACAAAATATAATCAAAAATGATTTTAGTTAATTAATTTTTATTGTGAAAATAAAATTTATTAATTAAATCCTACACCTAATTTTTATTTGATTTTATGATTTTAGTTTATTAAAATAAAACTGGTTTAAAAAAAAAAGAAAATATTAGTTATGCCAAACAAAGAATAATAAAAAAAATGCAATGGGCCTCGCTACAAAACATGTAATTAGGGGGGTCAGAGTCAGAAAACGTCTAATCCCAATATCTTAGGCCCAGGCATTTGCACAGGATCCTGCATGGCTAGTCTTGAGAGGTGCATGGTGGGGGTGTGCATTGGGTCCGTTGGATCTGTCCTGATGAGATCTGATGGCCAGAATATGAAGCATATCGTGCGCGTATTAGACCTGCATAACATTGGATCTATAAACAGAAAATGTTAGAAAATAATACTTCCTCGCGCCTAGATCGAATCCAGGACCTAAAAGGGGTATGCCTTTAGGATGCACATGCTTCCACTAGACCATTTTATTCATTCGTTACATTAATTTAAACAAAATAAAATAATATAAAACATAAGCTAAACCCATATCAGCAAACACGCATGCATTAAGTATGCCCTCGTTATTTGAATGGACGAATCAAGAATGAGTGTTTGGCCATGCAAGCCCTGTTAGAACAAAGTTTGGTTTTAATCATATCTTAGAGTTTTGATGATAACAATGAAATAAATTTTGTAAAATATACTTTATACTCTGATGTGTATGTTCTCTAGATACAAATGATGTTCTGACTCATGCATATCAAAAGAGAAATATCATTCTACGTAAGTCAAAGCAAACTCTGAAGGAAGCACTCCAAGGCAAACTCTGATGGAAAAGAAATCCTAAGCAACCTCTGATAAAGCCAGCTGAAGCAAAGATTTGAATGAAGCACGCTGAAAGCAACATCTGATATTGCAAGCTGAAGCAAACTCTGATGAACATAATATGAATAACACTCTGATGGAAGAAAAGTTTAAGTAAACTCTGAAGTGGTAATGCTGCAAGCAAACTCTTAAAATTCCAGATACAAGCTCTGACAGTACCGTTGGTCATTTAATGTTAAGACAGATAACGCACTCAAGTGGTACTACACACGAGAACATTGGAAACATAAAGACCAAGCCAACACGCTTCATTAATGCATACACTCTCTTCAAGGCAGTAACAGTTAAGACTGAAAGCTCTATATAGAAGATCATTTGTTTCAAAGAAAGGTTACTGATCCATGAGAAACATACTAATGCTCACTGTTTTCATTCTTGTAAACTAATATTGTATAGTGGGTAAATCTTAAGTATTGGGCAATAATCTTAGTGATAAATCACGGTTTATTAGAAGTATTCTGATTCACTATTGTTAAGAGATAATTTTTTGTAAGGGTTCCTTGAGAGACCAGTTGGGTCAGATTTCTCAAGAAGGCTAGGAATAATTGAGTCTTAGAGGTGTTAGTCACTTACAGTTGGCTTGTGCATTGTATTGTTAGTCACAACAGTTTGGTTGTGCATTTGTAATCAGTTTGATTATAGTGGATTAAGTCCTCGTTGAGAGAGGCGAAATCACCTTGGCGGGTGGACTAGAGTAGTTTGGTTTCAAACGAACCAGGATAAAAATATATGTGTCCTTCCATTAGCATTGCGCGCGAAAAAGGAAAAAATTATCCCCCCCCCCCCCCCCTTCAAAGTGTTTTCTCATCCTTCAATTGGTATCAGAGCTCTAGTTCTGGGTGCAAATACCTAACAGTGTCAGAAAAAGATCCAGAAGGAAAACACTATGGCAACAGAACAAAATAACAACAACTGCACCAAACCTCCCATGTTTGATGGAAAAGACTTTGAATACTGGAAGGATAGACTAGAATGTTTCTTTCTAAGTCATGATGCTGGTCTACGGGATTTAATCCTAGATGGTTATACACATCCAAAATACAAAGACGGAAATGAGATTGACAGAAAGAACATGGATAAACAACAAAAGTTAGATTTCAAGAATCACCACAGAGCCAGAAACATCTTTCTGAACGCTATCTCTAAAACGGAATATGAGAAAATCACCAACAGAGATACAGCACATGACATGTTTGAGTCTCTCAAAATGACTCATGAAGGAAATGCTCAAGTAAAAGAGACAAAAGCTCTGGCCATCATCCAAAAGTATGAAGCCTTCAAAATGGAAGAAAATGAGTCCATTGAAGCCATGTTCTCAAGATTCCAAACTTTGACCGCTGGCCTGAGAGTTCTGAACAAAGGATACACCAAGGCAGACCATGTTAAGAATATTATAAGAAGTTTACCCAAAAGATGGGCACCTATGGTTACTGCATTCAAAGTGTCAAAAGATTTGAATGATGTATCCCTTGAAGAACTTATCAGTGCTTTAAGAAGTCACGAGATAGAACTTGATGAACATGATCCTCAGAAGAAAGGTAAGTCTTTCACCCTTAAATCTATTAAAAAATGTGAAACTAACTCTTTTCAGGCAGAAGAAGGAAACTCCAAAGATTCTGCATCAGAAGAAGATGAGTTATCTCTACTGTCCAGAAGGATCAACCATATGTGGAAGCACAGACAAAAGAAGTTCAGAAACTACAAGAGGTCAGAAGATAAACCAGAATCTTATAGACATAAGAAGTCAAGCAGGAGAGATATAGTATGCTATGAATGTAAAGAACCAGGATACTACAGAAGTGATTGTCCTAAGCTGCAAAGAGAAAGACCAAAGAAAAAGTTTGGAAGAAAGAAAGGCATGATGGCCACCTGGGATGATTCAGAATCTTCTGAAGCTGAATCTGACTCAGAAGATGAACACGCTAATCTAGCGTTTATGGCTACCACAGCAGATGAAGATGACTCAAACTCTGATTCAGAACCAAAAGAGGTATTCTCTGAATTTTCTAGAACTGAACTTGCTGAAAGCTTATCTGAACTCCTTGAAAACTACAGTAAACTCAAAATCAAATACAAGAAACTCAAAAAGAATCTTGCATCTGATTTTGAGAAACTTGAAACATAAAACTCTGAACTTAAAGAAAACATTTTTAAACTCAAAGAGAAAGTTCAAAAATTTCAAAAGATCTCTATTTCAAATTCTGCTTCAAGTTCAAAAGATATTCTTAAAGAATATGACTCTAGTTTTCAAACGTTTCTTGCTAAAAGCATAGATAGAAGCATAATGGCTTCAATGATCTATGGTGTTAGTGGAAATAACAGAAGAGGTAATGGATATAAAACTCCCAAAGGGAAAGAAACATATAAACCTAAGCCTGTTGAGGAAATGGTTATCACATATAAACCACTACACAAACAATTTAGTTTTGGGCACGCACATGATATCAAATACACTTCTCACTCTGAAAATTCTTATGCAAAATCAAAGTTCAACCAAAACTTTAGAAACTCTAACCAAAAAGGACCCAAAAAGAAATGGGTACCTAAGGAGAAAATAATCTATGTTGCAGATGTCCTTAACAGCTCAGTTGAAACACCAGTCATGGTACCTGGACTCTGGATGCTCGCGACATATGACGGGAAGAAACTCTATGTTCCAAAGTCTGGAACTTAAATCTGGAGGAGATGTCAAATTTGCAGGAAATCAAAAAGGAAAGATTATTGGTTCTAGAACCATTGGAAACGTTAACCTTCCTTTTATAACTAATTTTCTGTTGGTAGAAGGATTAGAGCATAAATTGTTGTCCATAAGTCAATTAAGTGACAATGGTTATGACATAATCTTTAATCAAAAATCATGTAGAGCTGTTAGTCAAAAAGATGGATCAATCCTTTTGACTAGCAAGAGAAAGAACAACATCTATAAAACTGATCTTTCTGATCTTAAATCTCAGAATGTAAAATGCCTTATGTCTGTTAGCGATGAGAAATGGGTCTGGCATAGAAGATTGGGGCATGTTAGCATGAGAAGAATATCTCAAATTAACAAACTCAATCTGGTCAGGGGAATTCCAAATCTGAAGTTCAACTCAGAAGCTCTGTGTGAAGCATGTCAGAAAGGAAAATTTTCAAAACCTTCGTTTAAGTCAAAAAATGTTGTTTCTTGCTGTAGGTCGTTGGAACTTCATCACATTGATCTGTTTGGACCAGTTAAAACTGCATCCATTAGAGGCAATAAGTATGAATTGGTCATTGTTGATGACTACATAGATGGACATGGTTTAAGTTTTTAAAACACAAGGATGAGTCACATTATGTGTTCTTCGACTTCTGCAACCAAGTGCAAAATGAAAAAGAATTTAGAATCATAAAAGTTATAAGTGATCATGGAGGAGAATTTGAAAATCATTATTTTGAAATTTTTTTTAAAGATAATGGCATTTCTCATGATTTCTCTTGTCCTAGAACTCCCCAACAAAATGGAGTTGTAGAACGGAAGAATAGAACTTTGCAAGAAATGACCAGAACCATGATTAATGAAACTAATATGGCTAAACACTTATGGGAAGAAGTTGTGAACACAGCATGTTATATTCAAAATAGAGTCTCTATAAGACCTATTCTCGAAAAGACTCCTCATGAATTGTGGAAAAACAGAAAACCCAACATTTCATATTTCTATCCTTTTGGATGCACTTGCTATATTCTGAATACTAAAGATAATCTGAACAAGTTTGACTCTAAGGCATAAAAGTGCTTTCTACTTGGATATTCTGAACGCTCAAAAGGGTACAGGGTATACAACACAGAAACTCTGATTGTTGAAGAATTAATCAAAGTCAGATTTGATGATAAGCTTAGCCAGCAAAAGCCAAAGCAGAATGAAAATCCTATAGGTACAGAAGATCATCTTACAAACTCTAAAGAGTCAGGAGCAAAGGACAACTCAGAAGACCCTCCTATTGAAAATGCTCTGGAAAATATAAGAATTTTTGAACAACCCTCACAAAATAAATTCCCCAAAATCACATCAGCACATCCAGAAAACATGATCATTGGAAAGAAAGAAGATCCCATCAGAACAAGATCCTCTTTCAAAAACATTAAAGAATCACTGTTTGGTTTGGTCTCTCTAATTGAACCAACCTCAATAGAGGAAGCTCTGCAAGACAACGATTGGATCCTAGCTATGAAAGAAGAACTAAATCAATTTTCAAGAAATGATGTGTGGGATCTAGTTCTAAAGCCCAAAGGATTCAATATCATAGGAACAAAATGGGTATTCAGAAACAAGTTGAATGAGCAAGGAGAGGTTGTCAGAAACAAGGCACGACTGGTTGCACAAGGTTATAGTCAACAAGAAGGAATTGATTATAATGAAACCTTTTCCCCAGTCGCCAAGTTAGAATCAATTAGATTGTTAATTTCTTTTGATGTTCAACACAACATCTCATTATATCAAATGGATGTTAAAAGTGCTTTTTTAAATGGTTACATAGAAGAAGAAGCTTATGTGCACCAACCTCCGGGTTTTTATGACTCAAAATTTCCAGAACATGTTTTTAAACTGAAAAAGTCTCTATATAGTCTGAAACAAGCTTTCAGAGCTTGGTATGAACGTCTGAGTAACTTTCTTTTAGAAAAGAATTTTACCAGAGGGAAAGTGGACATAACCTTATTCAAAAAAACATTTAAAATGACATTTTAATCTGTCAAATATATGTAGATGATATTATTTTTGGAACTTCTAATGTCTCTCTTGGAAGATAATTTATTGAGTCTATGCAGGCTGAATTTGAGATGAGCATGATGGGAGAACTAAAATTCTTTATGGGAATTCAAATTAATCAAACTCCAGAAGGTACTTACATACATCAGACAAAGTATGTTAAAGAACTTTTGAAGAAATTCCAGCTTTGAGAAAGTAAAGAAGCAAAGACACCAATGCATCCTACATGCATTCTGGGAAAAGATGAGGTAAGTAAGAAAGTAGATCAGAAGCTCTACAGAGGTATGATTGGATCTCTTCTCTATCTGACTGCATCTAGACCAAATATATTATTCAGTGTATGTTTGTGTGCAAGATTCCAATAAGATCCTAGAGAATCTCACTTAACTGCTGTTAAGCGAATTCTGAGGTATCTGAAAGGTACTACTAACCTTGGACTATGTTACAGAAGATCCAAAGATTTTAAACTAGTAGGTTATTATGATGTTGACTTTGCTGGAGATAGAATAGAATGCAAAAGCACCTCTGGAAGCTGTCAGTTTCTGGGTGATAACATTATCTCATGGTACAGCAAGAAGCAAGCCACTATTGCACTATCAACCACTGAAGTTGAATATATATTTGCTGCTGGATGTAGCACTCAGTTGATCTGGATGAAGAGCCAGCTGGAATATTACCATCTATATGAAAGTAAGATTCCTATCTTTTGTGATAATACCTCTACTATTTGTCTTTCAAAAAATACCATCTTACACTCTAAGGCGAAACACATAGAAATTAAACATCATTTCATAATGGACTACATTCAGAAAGGAATCCTAAGTTTAAATTTCATAGACATAGACCATCAATGGGTTGACATTTTCACAAAACCTCTTTCTGAAGATAAATTTAAATTCATTCTGAAAAACATCAGCATGGAATTTTGTCCTGAATGAAAATATTCCTTCTCTATGTGTTTCCAGAATGTTCTGAAATGAATGTTCTGATTAACTACTCTTCAGAAGTGAGAAGGGGAGTTACATCAAAAGCCATTCATCATGTTCTGAAATATGTCTAACATTTCATTACACGAATGGTTCAGAAGTTTATTATATTAAACCAGATGCCGCACACTATCCTCAGAAGTTGAACGCGTGTTTCAAATCTGAAAGGTCACGCATGCGTGTGCTGCTATTAAGACGCCATTCCTAGGTAACTGTTCAGATTTTATAAAATTTCACGCCTCCCCTAAATGTCATATTTCATTAATTGCTAGTAATGATTATTTTTTAATTTCAATCGTTCAAAATTCTTTATTGGTTTTATTACTCAAATTCTTTTCAAGCTATAAATACCTTGCAGAATTCCCCTCTTTTACTTTTTTACTCTCTCTCTCTCTCTCTCAAAGTTTCAATCGCCTCTGTGTTTTGTGCAAACTCTCTCCATTTTTTATATAAAAAAATCCTAAACCTAGACGTTCCAAATGGCTTCATCTTCATCTCCTTCCGAAAGCATTCCTATTTCATCAAGCAGCTCTCAACATGCTGAAAGATATGTCATTCCTGAGAGAACAACGCTCATACCTGTTGATAATTTGGAAGTGGTTAGTGAACTTATGGTCGATTTTGACAATCTAAAACAAATGGGTTTGATTTGTTTCCGGCTGTGGAGTTCCAAGGGTGGAAAATTTTATTCGATCGTCTAGTTGGACCAGTATTCCCTCATCTTATCAAGGAATTCTGGATTCATGTCATTGCTTCTCCAAAGGTCATCCTTTCATTTGTCATGGGAAAAGAGATTTCCATCATTGAGAATATCATAAGGAAGCTTCTAGGCTTTGAAGGAAATGGTGTTACTGGAATCTCAAGTGGAAGAATGGATATGTCCGAAGTATATGCTGAAATTTTTACTACTGGGCAAGCTTCCAACAAAGTCAGAGAATTGAAGAACAAATATAAAATCTAGGCTAGAATCATTCATGGTTGCATTCATAACAGGAAGGAAACCAGTTCTCCTTACTACATCAATGTTGACCAACAATATCTTATGTTTTGTCTTGGCACAAATGTGAAGATTGATCTACCTTATCTTCTGTTCAACCACCTCTGGACACATGTGAAGGAAACCAGGGAAGCTGAAAGGGTCAAAAACCCTAAGTCAAAAATAAACTGGATCCCTCTGGGAAGATTAATCTCAGTAGCTCATTTAGAGGATGCCAACTTGCTTGGAGAGTTGGAGCCCACGTGTGGAAAAGCTCTAACTTGGAAGAACCTTCTCAAAAGGAACCTTATCAAAAGGAACCTTCTCAAAAGGAACCTACAAACTTCTGGTGGAACCTATTCCCTACGTGTCAGCAGCTGTCACCAGAAGGAGAATCCCTGTAGAAGATTTTCCTCTCTTCAACTATGGTGATCATCCTGAGATCATTTTACATTTCACTGAAGCTTGCAAGGAGAGTGGCTTTCCCATTGACCCATCATGGCTTCAAGGAAGGAATGTGCCTTCTCCAGAAGTTTTTCTCCAGAAGCAGAAGAAATGGAAAGATGGAGAAGGTCCCTTTACTCGTCCTCAGAAGAAGAAGAAGAAATCTTTAGGTATGTCCACTGAAATAAATTTTGCTTGTGATTTTGTATGTATATCACCATCTGTTGAACCCTAAACTCTAGGAGATATAGAAGTAGACATAGACCTCACCATTCCTTCTGAACCCCTCCAAAATAATCCTCAAATTGATAAGTTCTATCTGACATAGACAATTTTGACACTATAGTTCCTACATAATCTCAACCACAACCACCACCTTCTCCACATATAACTCAACCTAACTCATCTACTTCTGCTCCCCATCAACAAAATCCAAATACTCCTGCTGAAAACCCTCTTCCAACATCCCCCATCAGACCTTTATCCCTAAGATCCTCTGAGTGGTATGATGGTTCATGGAGATTATCAGGAATAAATGTGCCTCTGGCTACACAACCTCTGTCCTTCATCATTCCCTCTGAGAACATTTTTGCTGTGAATGAATCCCCTGCACCTATTCCTTATTCCTCAACCTAAACCACCATCATTATCTCTCCTGACATAACACCTCCCACATCACCAGAAATTCCCACACCTACCTCACCAGAACCCTCACCACCTCACTCTCTAGAACCAACCTTTAGTCCATCCTCTTCAGAACCTCCTGAACCCTCTGAACCTTCTGACTTTCTTAGGACTGTAGTTGATCCTGAAGCTCTACGTTATCTACAAATAATATCCACCAAAAAGGCTATTCCCAAACCAACCCCAAAACCTGTTCAGCCAGATGTTACCGTATGTTTTCAGAATTTTGCAACAAAAATGCAGATGTGGATAGACCTGCTGAAGGCAAACAATGCCAGCAACCTGGACCCAGCTGCATGTGATTTTCAGTGGGAAGCATTCAGAAGGAAATTTAATGATGAAACCTTCAAGTTGCAAGATCTGTGCTATTCTCAGGTTCTTGAGAATTTCACCCAGTATCTGAATGCCTTCAAGACAGAAGTGGTAAATAGCTGGGATAAACAGTCTCCACTGTAGATTACTAATGCTCCATTACCACTTGTTGACCACATGGAAATTTTAGAAGATGAATCTGAAGATGGCTCTGAGTCACACCAAAATCCCTTGGCAATGACTTTGTATCACCAACTTTCTGCTCAAGCTGCCTCTGAGAAAGTGTCAACTCTTCTGATTGATCTTGGCACCCTCCTCTCCAATGTTATAGGATCTGGCTCTGTTGCTTCTGCTCTAAAGGTTATATCTTCCGAAGTCGCTTCAATATCTTCTCCTTCTTCGCTGGTGATGGATACTCTGAATGAACTGAAGAAGGAAAATGAAGCCATCCCTGAGCGTTTGGACAAACAAGATGAAACCAACAAGGAAATCAGAACTTGGATGATGAAACAAGAGGAATCTCAAATGAAATCAAGAATCTTCTTCTTTCTCTTGTCTCTCGTCAATCCTAGTTTTAATTTTTTTTTTAGTTTTCCTGTTGTTTTTTTGTTCTGCACCTCTGTCCGTTTTGAATCTTCAATATACAATCTTTTTGAATCTTTTTATTTTTATTACTTTTTGATTATGACAAAAAGGGGGAGAAAATAAGATTTTGATTTGATCCATGATAACAGTTATGGGACTAAGTCTCAAACATTTCTAACAAAATACATAGCTTTGTTCTGTTTAAGAGATATGCAGGTACCTCAAGACTCTGAAAGACTATGCTCTGAATATCATCTGGAAAAGAACTGCTAAAAGAACTCTGAAAGAAAAACGTCTCAAAGCTCTGAAGAAAAAATCTCAGGAAGTTTCCCTTATGCTCTTAAACTCTTTAATTAATTTTTTAGAAGAAGAAATATCAATCTCAGGGGGAGATTCTCACTCTTGCACAAATTTATTTTCAAAATCAGAATTGTTTTTGTCACCATAAAAAAGGGGGAGATTGTTAGAACAAAGTTTGGTTCTAATCATATCTTAGAGTTTTGATGATAACAATGAAATAAATTTTGTAAAATATACTTTATAATCGTATGTGTACGTTCTCTAGATACAGATGATGTTTTGACTCATGCATATCAAAAGAGAAACATCATTCTACGCAAATCAAAGCAAACTCTGAAGGAAGCACTCCAAGGCAAATACTGATGGAAAATAAATCCTAAGCAACCTCTGATAAAGCCAACTTAAGCAAATATTTGAATGAAGCACGATGAAAGCAACATCTGATAATGCAAGCTGAAGTAAACTATGATGAACATAATATGAATAACACTCTAATAGAAGAAAAGTTTAAGTAAACTCTGAAGTGGCAACGCTACAAGCAAACTCTTAAACTTCCAGAGACAAGCTCTGACAATATCGTTGGTCATTTAATGCTAAGACGGCTAACGCACTCAAGTGGTACTATGCACGAGAACATTGGAAACATAAAGACCAAGCCAACACGCTTCATTAATGCATACACTCTCTTCAAGGCAGTAATGGTCAAGACTAAAAGCTATATATAGAATATCATTTGTTTCAAAGAAAGGTTACTGATCCACGAGAAACATACTAACGCTCATTGTTTTCATTCTTGTAAACTAATACTTTATAGTGGGTAAATCTTAAGTATTGGGCAATAATCTTAGTGATAAATCACAGTTTGTGATACAGCTTATTAGAAGCATTTTGATTCACTATTGTTAAGAGATAATTTTTTGTAAGTGTTCCTTAAGAGACCTGTTGGGTCAGATTTCTCAAGAGGGCTAGGACTAGTTGAGTCTTAGAGGTGTTAGTCACTTGCAGTTGGCTTGTGAATTGTATTGTTAGTCATAACAGTTTGGTTGTGCATTTATAATCAGTTTGATTATAGTGGATTAAGTCCTCATTGAGAGAGGCGAAATCACCTTGGCGGGTGGACTGGAGTAGTTTGAGTTTCAAATGAACCAGGATAAAAATATTTGTGTCCTTCCATTAGTATTGCGTGCAAAAAAGGAAAAACTTATTCAACCCCCCCCCCCCCCCCCCCTTCTAAGTGTTTTCTCATCCTTCAAGCCCTTGGCCGGAGTCAAGAGAACTCAGGGACGTCGAAGTCAAACTCTGGTCGTCTTCTCCGACCACATCAAAATGAGAACCTGCAAAAAAGAAAAGATCAAGGCCCAAGGCTTAAGCTACCCCCCACCCCTAAATCAGGGTCTACCGATCCATCGATGTCATCCATTTCTCCTAAAAATGACTGTATGCAAAGGTACAAAGAATGCAACCCTTCGTTCCCTAATAATGGTGTTCTTGGATTCAGGTACCTAAACTCGCATGTAACACGTTATATCCATTCAAAACATCAATAACTATATGAATGCATGCATAAAACGGGTTTAAATTACGTGATTAGAAAGTTTGAGATCAAAATTTCACCAAAACTGTGGGAGGGTTATAAGGATGATCTAGGACGCTTAGGGTTTGAATTTGGGCTCTGGAGAACTCCTGGAAAACTCAGGAGTGGGTTAATGATTTTGGTTTGGGTTGATAGCGCATGGAAGTGAAGTTACAGATTTTGCAACTTTGAGAAATTTTTTAGAACTTTGGATAGCTTTGTTATGCAAGGTTTTTCGTCCCTCTTAAGCTTGCATTGCTTGAGTATTTATAGAGAGAGACCATGAGCTGATGAATATGGAAAAGGATCAAGACTTGATGGCCCTAATAAAACCAAAATCAAACAACTTAAAAACTTTCCTTTTGCATGTTTTCTTGCCCTTTTGAATATTCATGAACCTGGACAGGTTGTAGCAGGGTTGCACGATTTATTGGGCTTCAAAGTTGATCAAATTAAGCTCATATGCATTAGCCCATGATTTTTGTGATTTTATTTAATTTACTTTGCTTTTAAATTAAATAAAATCAAAGTAAATATAAATAAAAATCAAGGTATTGTATGAATAGACTTAGGGGTCCTCTAAGGTGTTGTGAATATGTTTGAACATCAAAAACTAGGCTCATTGGTTCAAAATTGCAATTTTGCTCAATTTGTACTTCATGAATTTGTTCAAAATCTCCTAACTTGTGCAAACCATAACTTGCTCGATTTTCATCTTTTGAATACGATCTTGGACTTTTTAGAAATATCAAGATGTCCTCTACAATCTATTTGCTTATTATTTTTACTTTTGAAGACATTATCTTGATGTAAGTTGCCTTGACGAAAAGTGTCTTTTGTTGACTTTTGAAAATGACCTATAATGTATTAGCTCATATCTTTCAAATGAAGCATTTTTTGGACTTGATAATATAAGCAAAGATGTAGAGAATTGAATTTTCTTCAAAATGGGCTTTTGTTAGGGAAAAGTTGATGAATTAAAGTTATGCCTGGTCAAAGTTCAGCTGACTTCTCCTAAGGAAACCCTAATTTGGAAATTCTTGACTTTTGATGATTTGAGAGCTTTCCTTGGGGAATCATGATCAACCCTTGATCAAATGATGAATATAACTTCAAAAGTTTATGTTGATCAAAATTCTTGAAGTTTGATTGTATGTTTACCATAGTTTACTTTTTGACCAATACAACTGATTTTCAATCATCTGAGCCATTGACTGAGCAAACTTTTGATGTAAGGCTTGAAACTTGACATGGACCTTGTTGAGGACCTATGAAGAACCATGGAAGACACTTGAGATCTTTGTAAAAAAAATTTACTTGAGAAACTAAAAACCCTAATTATAGAGCTTTGGGCTTAGGAGGTGAGTTGACTGGTCAACCCTTGAGATTCTTGAGTATTTGAGAAGCTTTGAAAGCATGTCTTGAGAAAAATGGGAGGGAAAATTTTGGGGTACAACAGTAGGGTAGTGGAAGGATGTGACTTTGTACTAACACTATACCTAACACCTTTGGTATTCTCTTCTAAACTTCAAAGGCTTCAGAGTGTGTAAGATTTGAAGGATGCTTAGAAGGATCAAAACCAATTTTTAGAACCTTGGTCTTAAGAATATTCAGAACTTGTTCAAATGAGCCTTGTATTCAGAGTCTTCAACATGTTGGTCTTCAGAGATATGTCTTTAGTATCTTCATAACCTTTTTCAATAGAACCTCGTCTTCAAAATCTTCAGAACCTTGATCTTCAGAGTCTTGAGAACTTGTTCAACAAAACCCCGTCTTTAGAATCTTCATAACCTTGGAGCAAGAGAGCTTGGAATATTCATAATTTGAGAACCCTTTAGAAGCTCTACTATAGAGTCACAGTTAGAAGCAATAAAACTAAAGTTCATCAGAACCGTTTTTTTAAGACACATTCTAAGCAATCACACGCGCACTTGTATCCCCAATGTGTTGAGTCCATAAATTGATGACGCACGCGTCAATTCTTCCGATTCAGAACCTGTTAGCAAAAGCTAGACACTAAACAAACCATTAGGGTACTAAATTATTATCTAATCCCCTATGTAATTTTATCATCAAAACTCAAGGCCAGATGGATAATCAAATCTTGTTCTTACAATCTCCCCCTTTTTGATGATGACAAAACCATTATTTTGATAAACAATTTGTACCAGTTTAATAACATAAAAACAATTCAAAGTTAGCTAAATAGCTCCCCCTGAGTTCTATATTCCCAGAACTTGTTTGATCTTGTCCAGAGTCTCCCCCTGAGTTTAAGACTTAAAGAAGTTTTGAGAAAATAACACGAATCAATCAGAATGAAAGAATACTTCCCTAATTGAAGAACTATCCAATGTGTGACTAGAGATAAAGAAATCTTTATCTTAAATTCTAGATTGCTGTCAAAAGACGGTGAAGTATCAAAGTCTGGTTGAAATTCCTTTGCCAAAGGACATATAACCAAAGACTTATAATTATCTAAATTCTGAAATTCCTTTAGAACTTCCGAGTTTTCCTGTAAAGAAAAATTCAGTGAACTTTCACAAAGTTTCTGAGTCAAACAACGTTAGTGGCAAAAACATCAGAACATGTTTAGGAACAAGATTCTGAGAATAGAAATATCAAAATAATATCACTTTCTCCCCCTTTGTTAGAAATAAAAAAGATTTAAAAAAGACAAAGAAAATTTTCATATAACCAAAGACCAGTTGTACAAAAGCTTTAGAAATACAGGAAAAAAGTCTAGAGTTCTAAAAACAAAGTCAAAAATAATGGTCTAAGGCTTTAGTGGAGGAGGAGGCAGAATCCTGGCCATGAAATCCTTAATCATGTTGGCAAGTGAAGTGATAGAGGCATCATGTCGATCAACTCTTTCATATTGCTTGTTTAAACGAGCCCAGATTAAAGCATTTGTCTTCTTCAGCTCATCCAGAGTTTCCTTTATCCCAAAAGGATTCTCTTCAGCAACATAAGTCTTTAACAACCCAGAAGACGATCCGTCTTCAGTAGCAGACTTCCCAGAAACAACCAACTCAGAAGTAGCAACATCTGAAGGTTTAGTTTTCATATTAGAATCAACAAATTCTTCTAGAATCTCTACTTCTAGAGCAGGCAAGCAGATGAGAACAGGAGGAGGTGCTTGATAAGCCAGCCAAGCCTTGTGCTTCTTCACAACTTCCAAATGACAAAAGGCTTGAATTATATTGGAATTATCATTCATCCACTTCCTGAATTTTATCCAAATGAAGTTTACCTAATCTGGATCCATACTGGCAGAAGAAATCTCCATATCCTAGCTCAATGATTTTTCAGCAACACATTCAAACTTTTGTTTGAGTTCATCAAAGGGTGTGAGCCAGTTATTGGTCCAATTCATGAAGAGATTAAAATAAATAGGGTAGGGTTTGGAAAACAAAAGGTTAAGGGTGAATAACTTCAATGGAAGTGTCTGAAGAAGTATCTTCAGATATATGTGTATTTGTGGTTGTTGGTTAAGGATTAGAAAATATGGTATTTGATGGTTGGGGAGATATATAGTAAGTTGAGGTGAGAAGTATTGAGATTGTGGTTTGAAATTGGTGAATTATTGTAAAGTAGGGACTTCAAAACGAATTGGATTCTTTGATTGAGGAGCAGTCACTATTCTAAAAGTGGACACAAGAGGTGGAGTGGGTGGAATCGAAGGTAGAGTGAATGAATTGATACATTCTTTAAAATAGTGTTCTCAGAAGAGAAACACTCAAGATGAGCAGCTTCAAAAGTACTTTGTGCAGAAGCCTAAAAGGTTCCATAGGATTTAGATGTTCTGGCAACTTTGGAAGGTCTAGAACCATCTAATCCAGTAGAAATATCTAGAGACCTTTTGGTGATCTTCTTCACAGTTCCAGAAGATTCTTCAGCAGAAGATTTCTTAACAAGATTCCAAAGAAGAAGAGGAAGGTTTTTAGGGTTTCAAAGAACAAGACCTATTGTTGAATCACGAACAAGAACTGAAAAGGTTTTTAGGGTTTCAAAGAACTTGGCTTCAAATAGTGAAAGTGTGGGATAGTTGTAGCGAAAGTGTGTGAAGTGGAGTGAGTGGGTTTTAAATATAGTTTTTGTAATGATTAAAAAATATTGAAAAGTGTAGAAATCCTGACAAGGGGTAAAGCGTGAAGATTTTTACCTAATCCTATTACGATCTCTTCTCCCAATGAGTCACATCAAGTACTAGGTGTACTTCAGAAGAGATAGTTGCCTTATTTAGAATCACCAAACTTTCACTATCCTGACAACTCCTTAATGAAGCAACTCTTCATTTTCCAACTTGTTGTACCCAAAAAATTTCCCTCCAATTTTACACAACATATGTTCATGGAGACCCTCAACTTGCTCAAAGATACCCAAGAGTTTACCAGACAAACCCTCTCCTAAAGCAAGGAACCTCCAACTAGGGTTTCTATTTTCATCAAGATGATGATCTCCAAAGACCTAAAATATTTTCCATAGTCCTAATATGTTCTCAAGATCATCCATGTCAAGTTGCATGCCTTACACAAGAAATTTGCTCAGTCAACTGCTCAGATGCTTGAAAATCAACTGTATTAGGTCAAAAGTCAACTGTGACCCACATACAGTTAAACTTCAAGATTTTTGATCAACATCAACATTTTGAAGTGATATCCATCATTTGATCAAGGGTTTATCATGATTCCTCAAGGAATGCTCCTAATTCATCAAAACTCAAAAGTTGCTAAATTAGGGTTTCTTAGGAAAAGTCAACTAAACTTTGACAAAGCATAACTTTGTCATAATTTATCAGAAATTTCTCATCCAAGGATAATTTTGCAAATAATACAATTTCCTACAACTCATATTCATCCCCCAAGTTAAAAAAGTGCACTCATAAAAAGATATGAATTTCTACATTATAGGTCCCTTTGAAAAGTCAACAAAAACACTCTTTGGGTCAAAGCTTCTTACATGAACATGGAATATCCAATTGATATGAAACCAAAAGGGTTGTTTAGGGGACATCCTAAGCTTTCTAAAAAGTCAAAGAACACCTCTCTAGGGTTAAAATTGGAATATATATGCATTGTCAAAGTTTGCCATTTTTGGAAAATTGCCAAAAGTCAAATGTGCTCAAAATTGCATTTTTTTTGTCAAATGGGCCTAGCTTTTCATGATTGCATCTTACTTATAACATGGTCCACGACCCAAACACTCTCCCACATATCATTGGCCTTATTTATTTAATTTATTTTGATTTTAATCATTTAAAAAAACAAATTAAATCAAATAAATGATATAAATTAGTAAAGATTTGTTTTTGATCTGATTTTGAATAGAATCACAATCCAATTATGCTGTCAAACAAAATCAAATCATGCAAAGGGTGATTGGGATGAGAATGGCATGATTTGGCTTGATTTAGGAAAAAATAATGCAAAGAGGAAATCAAATCCAATCTTCATAATTTTCCAAGATTTGAATACTTTTTGTTGACCTAATTCAGTGCACTACATATATAGAACAATTCCCAAGCACAAAAGAGAAGATTGACCACGTGAAGCTGCCAAGACAAGTGCCACTTTTTGCTAAAAAGTATCAATACGAAATCCATATTAGATCCATCCTCAAGGAGATTTAAGGATTGCAACACGTTCTTGAACACCTACAGAAGCTTTTCCAACAATTTGCACGTTTTAAGACGCCCAGAATCAACCTCCATATCTCTCACAGTTTTCCATATTTCTTAAATTCGATTTTGACAATTTACGCATGATTAACTATTTTTAAGCATAGCATTGTATTTGTATCATCATTTGGAATGTTTTAGTTTAAATAATTTTGTGTTTTGATGCATATATTGATGACTGCCATGGCTAGGGTGTAAGAAGTCGTTTTAGGGCTTCTCTATACAGGTAAAATTAGGCCAAGAAAATGGTGCCATGATACTTGTGAGATCAAGACGAGTTGACTGGTGTATTTAGAATTAATTTATCGTGTGTTGTGTGGATTTTTGAAGATTGCAGGTTTATGGCTATGGAATTCTGTCCGTAGGTATAAATCTGATACCTAAGACGACGGACAGGGAAGGAGACGGTGATTTGTCACCACCCCACTGGTCCATTTGAATAATCGCACGCGTTTTTTCTTTATTCAGCCTATCCACTCTTTTTTATATATTATATTTTGGCTTTATTACATTAACAACTAACCAACGCAACGCAGATGGCAGGGGGTAGGGACATGTGAAGCAAAGGACCTGGGTTCGATCCCAGGTCCAAACATTTTCTTATTTTCTGAACATTTAACTGCAGATCCAGCGTGCCTCATAGCCTGACATCCACCATGCACCTCATCTCTTCATCACTGGATCCATTACCAATACAAATCCAACGCTCAAACCAAGGAAGGACCATGATGCACTCTCTAGGCGTACCAACACTGAATCAGGCGTGGGGAGTGGGCTCAACCATAATGGGCCCATCAAATTTAGAAGCACACCCCCTGGATTTCTTATGCAAGCCCAAGTCTATCCTTTTTTATTTCAATTCTTTTTTTATTATTTATTAATTATTTCTTTTTTCAAATAACACCAAAAATCATGTTTTTTTATTTAATCAAAAAATCATAAAAACATCAAAATTCATTTTTTTTTATAAAAATAGTTTATTAATTAATTAGTTTAATTAAATTAGGGTAATTTAATTCCTTTTTTTATTATAATTTAAAATAATTAGAATTAGGGTTTAATTTTGTACATAACCTAGTTTTTTTCTCAAAAATAACCTAAATATTTATTTAATTAGATTTTTAGGTTTTCCAATTATTTCTCGTATTTAATTCGCCGTGCGCGCTTTTAATTTTCCTTTTTTTAATGTAACTACTCTGAGTTTGTAATAGTAATTAGGGTTTTAAATTTTCGCATCTTTATTTACAATCAAAATAATCATGTATCTGCAAAAGCCTTGTAATAGCTAGGACTTTAACTTCTCGCATTTTAATTTTCGTAAACTCTAAACTGCTTAGATGTATGTATAGGATTGTATGGAAATACAAATTGAAATTAAAACAGTAGAAAACCCTAAATGTGCAAAGATAAATAACCTGGAAAAAATACACTTGCACATGCTCACTCCTAGGGTTTACTCCACTCCGGTTGCCTTCGGTAAACGGTCATGAAGTATAGGGAATGTTAGTGGTCGTCGTCTAGTCCCAAAAGATCTAAAATGACCCATTCAGATGTTGCCTTAGAAAAAGATCTTAAGGCTTTAGGATGATTACTAAAATTTCCTAACATTGCTTTTATGATCGTACTTGTCCCTTCGAATGTCCCTTAAAAACTCCAATGACGGTGCTACCTATTCCTTAATAATGGGATAGTGCTGTCTCAAGGAAAACGAACAGACTTATTCGAGGAGGTAGATTAGTTCCTAGGTACTTGCTCAAACAAATAAATTTTACACAAACACTTTTCAAAACAGTTTTCAAAAACAACTTCGTCACACTCTTGAGGACCGATACAATGGTTATCACGAAGTAAAACTTTTCAAAACAAGCACACACAAGAAATTTTAAAAATGAGCAAATACCTAAGAGCCCATGGAAAACCATGGATAGAAAAGGTGCTAACACCTTCCCTTTCTATAATCAACCCCCCCCCCCCCCCCCCCGTAGTAAAAAACAATCTTGAAAAAGGTTTTTTCCTGTTCTTTTTCCTTTGATTTGATAAAATAAAAGTCGGTGGCGACTCTTGCTTACCGCGACATTTGCGAATACAAAATGCGAACCAGTATAACAGTCGGTTCTGCCACCGTGTCACAGAATGGACAAAAGCATTCTAGAGAGAATATTCTGACCTTTGATACTTCTAATACATGAGAAATTCACTTATCAGAAGCCTCATATCCCAAAAGCAACAAAAAATAACAATTAAACCAGAGTCTAATTTTCCATTCTGGAAAGCTAACATTCTCTGATTGCATCTTTTTTATTCTGAACACAAAATCATTTTTAAATGTTTCAAAATAAAAATAAACCTATCTTCAGCAAGGCATTTTGTAAAGATATCAGCCAATTGATGGTTTGTATCTATGAGTTTTAAAGATAAAATCCCCTTCTGAACATAGTCTCTTATAAAATGTTGCTTAATCTTAATTTATTTAGCCCTAGAATGCAAAATTGGATTTTTGGACAAATAAATTGCAGAAGTATTGTGACATAAGATAGCAATGTTACTCTCAAATATTTGATAATATTCTAGTTGACTTTTCATCCAGAAAATTTGGGTTCTGCATCTAGAAGCATAAATATATTCAGTTACGCGGTTGAGAGTGCTATTGTTGATTTCCTTTTGCTAGACCATGAGATCAAATTGTCTCCTAAAAACTCACAGCTTTCAGAAGTGATTTTCCTCTCTTGTTTATCTCTAGCATAATCAGCATCACAATAGCCTACTAACTTATATTCACTTTATTTTCTACAATACAAATCAAGGTTAGTAGTACCATTCAGATACCTAAAAATCCTCTTAACAACATTTAAATATGATTCTCTAGGATCTGATTGGAAGTAAGCACACAAGTAGATACTAAATAAAATATCAGGCCTAGAAGCAGTCAAATATAGTATAAAACCTATCATACCTCTGTACAACTTATGATCAACCTTACCACTTACCTCTTCCTACTCCATAATGTTATTAGGATGTATAAGCGTCCTTGTTGTCTTGCATTCGACAAGTTAAACTTCTTCAGAATTTCTCTGGTGTACTTGCTCTAATGGATGAACGTCTCTTTTGGTCCTTGATTGATTTGGATTCCCAGAAAGAACTTGAGTTCTCCCATTAAGTTCATCTTGAACTCAGCCTGCATAGACTTAGCAAATTCCTTGCATAAAGTGGCATTAGCATAACCAAATATAATATCTTTAACACATATTTGAACTACCAAAATCTCATTTTTGAAGGACTTACAGAACAAGGTGGTATCAACCTTTCATATGGTAAAATCATTTTCTAAAATAAAATTGCTTAATCTTTCATACCAGCTCCGGGAGCTTATTGCAGACCATAAAATGATTTCTTAAGTTTGAAAACAAAATCTAGATTTTTATGATTCTCAAAACCAGAAGGTTGGTGTACATACACTTCCTCAGTTATGTAACCATTCAAAAATTCACTCTTAACAGCAAACAAAATTAAGAGACTAATAGACTCTAACCTGGAAACTGGTGCAAAGGTTTATGCACAACCAATCCCTTCTTGCTGACTATAACCTTGTGCAACCAATCGAACCTTGTTTCTTATCACATCTCCTTTCTTGTTGAGCTTGTTTTTGAAGACCCATTTGGTTCCAGAATTGCTTCATCAACAGATGTAGGCTCTATGAGATACACTGAACCTAGAAGCGTTTCATTAGAAGGTTTGAAAGAGGATCTGGTTCTGAATGGTTCAGATCTATCACCCAACATCAATTCTTTAGAATATGAGGATCTGGTTCTGTGTTTCCTTAGAGGAGTCTGAGCTTTAATAGCTTCTTGTTAGACTTATTATGAGTCTTTCTTCTTAGGATCTTTGTTAGCATCTTCATCGCCTTCTGAGTCTGAAAAGGTAATCTCCTAATCTGCAAACTCTTCTACTAGCTTTGACTTTTCAAGGCCAAGCTTATCATTGAATCTAACATGAATAGATTCCTCAACAATAAGAGTTTCGGTGTTATACACTCTGTAGCCTTTTGAGCGTTCAGAGTATCCTAAAATGATACACTTGTGTGCTTTAGAATCACACTTGTTAAGATTCTCCTTAGTGTTCAACATAAAACACATCCAAAATATGAAATGTTGGTTTTATATTCTTCGACAATTCATAAGTACCCAAAATAGGTCTTATAGAGACTTTGTTCTTAATGCAACACACTATATTGTCTACCTCTACCCTGAAGTTATTTACCATGTTAGTCTCATTGATCATGGTTTTGTACTTTTCTTGCAAAGTCCTATTCTCCATCTCTACAACTCAACTTTGTTATTGAGTTCTAGGGAAGGAGAAATCATGGGAAATGTCATTTTCATCAAAAAGCTTTTTAAAGTTTTTATTCTCAAACTCGCCACTATGATCACTTTTGACTTTGACAATTCTGATATCAATCTCATTTTTCACTTGAGAACATAAGATAGTAAACATAGAATGTGACTCATCCTTGTGTTTTAGGAACTTAACCCATGTCCATCAACTAGAGTTATCAATAATGACTAATCCATACTTCTTACCATTGCTAGAAGTAGGTTTCACTGGTCCAAATAAGTCAATGTACATAAGCTCCAATGGCCTAGAAGTAGAGACACATTATTTGCTTTAAAATAAGTTTTTGAAAACTTGCTTATCTAACATGCTTCACAAAGAGCTTCTGAAGAGAACTTCAGTTTTGGAAGGCCTTTGACGAGATCAAACTTATTTAGCTAAGAGATTCTTCTCATGCTGACATGGCCCAGAGGTCTATTCCAGATCCATTACTCTTCATTAATAGACATAAGACATTTTACATTTTTCTCTTTAAGATGAGAAAGTATAATCTTATAGATGTTGTTCTTCCTTTTACCATTGAAAAGGATTGAGCCATCCTTCTGACTAACTGCCTTATATGAGTTTTAATAAAGATTATATCATAACCATTTTCACTTAATTGAATTATGGACAATAAGTTATGCATTAATTCATCAACAAGCAGAACATTATTAATAGAAGGGAGAGAATTGTTACCAATTATTATGGAGCCTATGATCTTCCATTTTTGATCACTTATGCAACCTACGACGCCTCTAAGCTTAAGTTCCAGGCATTGGAACATATGCCTTCTTTCCGTCAAGTTTCGCGAGTAGCCAGAATCTAAGTACCATGATTAGTGTCTTGACTTTGCTGCTATGGATATCTACAACATAGATTTTCTACTTCTTAGGTATCGACAACTTCTTGGGTCCTTTTTTGTTAGTCTTCCCAGAGTTGTTCACAACCTTGGGATTAGGAGCAAGATAAATATATTTAATTTCATTCTTAAAACAAGACTTTTCTTTAGGTTTAGCCTTAGGAACAAGAATAGTTTTACCTTTTTCTTTTTCTTTAGGCTCAGAACCAGCATAAACAAGATAAGAATGGAGAGTATTTGGTTTATCTTCTTTTTCAGGATCAGATTCTTCATAAGAATCATAACCAATAGTTTTTTTACCGTTTCAAATAATTACGTAGATCATTGAAGCCATTACGCTTCTATCCAGACTTCTAGCAAGAAATTTGTGGAATGATTTGTCATATTTCTTTATGACATCATCAGTGTTCATAAAAGCTTCTGAAAGAATTTCCTTCTCAAGACTATAACTCTTTTTTTAGAACAGAGTAATCAATTTTAAGAATATAATTTTCTTCTATTAAAGATGAAAATTCTTCCTTAAGTTTGATGTGTTCTTTATAAACACATTCATGTACTTTTTAAGTTCCTTGAATTCTTTCTTAAGCAACTCATGTTTTTTCCAGAATTTCAACTAAAGAACAAGTTAATTCAAAGTGAGAAAGGTCAGAAAATACCTCTTATGTGTCTGAATCAGAGTCTGCAACATCTTCTGGATGGATCACCTCATCATAAACTTTAACGCTAGGCATAAGTTCTATGTTAACTTGTTCTTCTTCGGAATTATCTTTTGATGAATCAGAATCATCCCATGTTTTCATTCGCCCTTTCTTCTTTCCTCCGAAAGCTTTCCTCTAGGGCTTGTCCTTATTGAGCTTAGGACAATCACTTTAGTAGTGGTTTGGTTTCTTTGCATTTATAGTAAGTAACCTCTTTATTACTGTTGCACCCCAAATTTTACCCCGAGTTTCTCTTTCGCATTCATATATCAAATTATTTTTATTCGCATATTTGTATTTTTACGCGCATTTGCATTTTGTTTTCGATTTTTAATTTTTATCCATACATATATATATATATATATATATATATATATATATATATATATATATATATATATAATATATATATATATATATATATATATATATATATATATATATATATATATATATATATGTCAAAAAAATATAAGTGGTTTATTTATCTATTTACTGAAAATTTAGTTTTAATTTTAAAATTGCATAAAGAAAATGTATTTTATAATTTGTTTGTTTATATTTGTTTTTAGAATTAAATTAGAAATATCTCAATAAGGGATCTCTTTGGTCTTTGTACAAGACCTAAGTGTGTTTTAGATAAGGTTTGGGTGTTTGTTATAAGCTGGCAGGATTGATATAAGAAGAGGAGAGAGTTGCGCATCAGAAAGGGAGAGAAGCACAAATATTCTTCATCTCTCTCAATACTCTATTCTACAAACACCATAAATCTGCCTTCTCCCACTGCCTAACATCTCATAACCTCACTTCTCCAATTTCCCTGCTCCCACTGCCTAACATCTCATAACCTCACTTCTCCAATTTCCCTGCTCCCACTGCCTAACATCTCATAACCTCACTTCTCCAATTTCCCTGCTCCCACCGCCTAACATCTCATAACCTCACTTCTCCAATTTACAAACTCCCTCGGTCTCAGCTTCCCACCTCCGTGAATCCACAGCCCGCAACTCTTGCAACCACACCTTTATTCCTCTTCTTTTTCGCGAGTGAGTCACAAACCCAACAACATCACCGGTTTTCCCTTCATCTTCGTCGCAGCCGAACTCCAAGTCCCTCTGTATCCGTAACCTGCATGCAGTTCACATACTCCCGTCACCATCGTACAACAACCTTCCACTCTCCAACAACTAGAGCTGTCAAAAATGGGCTAAAGCCAATCAGGCCCGAAAAAAAATTAGACTTGAGTCTTATTTTTCGAGCCCATTTACTTCCGGGACTTTTTTAGCCCGGCCCGTAAAAGCCCTAAAAAAATGCGCCAGTCCGAAAAAAATTAAAATTTTTAATATAATTAGAAATTATCCTTTTCGAATTCATTAAAAATTTAAACAAAATAAAAAAATTGAAATTGATTTTGTATGAAAATCTATATATGGTGTTAGTGAATAAAGGCATAAACAATTTGCATAAACAATTTATACCTTATTTTTTGAGCCCATATAGTATAAATTGTCAATTGGTATAAATGGACAATTTCGATGTCCAAAGTGATGAAATTCTAGATATGCTATAAACAATTTGTGTATCATGTATATTAATTTTTTTGTTATTATAAAGGTATAAATATAAAAACAAAAGTTGTCGGTTTGACTTAATTTCAAACTAAATGGTTTCATCCTAATATAATTATGTAGATAGTATAGAAAAGACACCATGATGTATTCTAATTAAAAATAAGGTTGAAATGAGGTTTAAAAATCACTGATATAGTTTTTATGGGAGGATAGAGTTAGTACAAATCTGATATATAACAATTTGTTATAAAATTATATTCCATCAATCTAATTACAGTTGTTATAAAGTTATAATTGTTATAAAATTTTATAACAGTGTGTTGTTATAATTGTTATAAAATTATAGTTGTCATGAATATTTATAACTTAAAATTTGTTAGAACAAGTTATTTAATTGTGTGCTACATTGGATAATGTGTGATGTATTTTGGATAGTTTGAATTAAGTTAATGTGTTGTTTTACATTTTAATAGTTAACTTATATGGATTATTTAGAAATCCTAATTTTGGATATGAAATTTAATATATATATATATATATATATATATATATATATATATATATATATATATATATATATATATATATATATATATATATATATATATATATATATATATTATATATATATATATATATATATATATATATATATATATATATATATATGTTGTACCTCAAAAAATTTCCTCCCATTTTTCTTCAAAAAAACATGTTCACAAAGGTCTCAAATACTCAAAGCCACTCAAGAGTTGATTGGTCAAACCTCCTCCTAAAAAAAGGTCTTCAACTAGGGTTTGGTGCTTCTCAAAGAATATTGGGTTTCAAGAGTCTCAAATGACTTTCAGATTCATCATAAGTCCTCAATAATTCTTATGTCAAGTTTCAAGTCTTGCATCACATGTTTGCTCAGTCACTGGCTCAGAAGATTGAAAATCAAATGTATTGGGTAAAAAGTCAACTGAGGTCAATATACAGTCAAACTTCAAGATTTTTCGTCAACATCAACGTTTTGAGGTTATATTTATCATTTGATCAAGGGTTGATCATGATTCCTCTAGGAAAGCCCTCAAATCATCAAATGTCAAAAATTGCCAAATTAGGGTTTTGATTGAAGATGATTGATCATTGACTTTTGGCTTAGTGCATGACCTAATGGCTTAAAGCATGATCTCAAGGGTTCAGATACAACATCTTTACCTAATCACATGGCTCAAGAAATTTCCAAAGATACAAGTGATTGACAGTTGAAAAATTGAATCAATTGATAAAAAGTCAACAGTCACACAAAAGTCAAACTTTGACTTTTTAGTCAACATTGGAATTCAAAAATCAAGAATCATCAAAATGTTAAAAACTATCAAACTTTTTCATCAATAATAAATAGAAATAATAAAGTCAACAAAAGTCAAAATTGAAAATTTTCAAACACTTAGAAAAATTTAAGTGTTTTGTGCCTAAAAAACCCTAACTTCACAAGCAAGTTTCCTCAAGATATAGGTTGATTCAAGGAAAACTCCCAACATGAAAGTTGTAGGAATTAATGAATTCTACAACTTTGTTAATGTGGGATAATCCTCAAAAAGTGCTTGGATTAACAGATACGGGCCCATGAAGTTGTGATATTTTTATCTAACACAGAAAAAATTTCAACAAGTTTTGATCAGTTTTTTCATCTCAACTTCTTGGCAAATTTTCACCAATTTCCTTGTTGATTTAGCCAAAGTGGTTAACATGAAAGTTGTAGACAATGTTTCAAGCTTTCCAAAATGTCCAAGAACACAAATTTATTATACTTGGTCTAGAAGTTTCAAAGAGATGAAGATGGCATCACAAACTTGAATATTAGGTCATTCTTGTGAAAACCTTATGGAAAAATCTCAAACCTAAGCTACATGGTCTCACTTTTCAGGCCATTTAACTTCTAAATCTCACCTTTATCATATATTTACACAGGTCCTAAGTGTATTACACAAGGATCTAAAGCTTTGTCCAAGTCTTGATGCCATTTTTGGATGAATTTGTATAAAGTCACTTTGCCTCTTTGATAAAGCAAGCTTTATGTCAACAACTCCTCACTTAAGCTTATAGCTTGCTCATAATCATATCACATAAAATCTCAATATCAGAATCACCTTCTATAGGTAAGCAAAAGCATGGAAAATCCCTTGAATCACTCCTTTTCTTCATCATGAAGCAACATGCTTTTTTTGTGCAATTTCAAACCAAATGACCAAACCAGCTTTCCTTGTGAACTAAGAATGATCTCTTCAAGTTAGAGGGACCATTTGCAACCTCTACAAATAGAGAGACAAGGCTTGGAACCAAGATACGAATTTTAAAAAAAAAACCACCATTGTTGCACATTTGAAGCTTCCAACACCCAACTTCAAATTCACTCGTGTGTTTTCCTCTTTTATCATTCAAACAACATTTCCACATCATACCTAAGCTTCTATATGCATTAGTTTATCACTGAAACATTCCAAACCCTTCATCCAAACCAAGCTAAAACACCTCTGCAACTTGACTTGTCCAGAAGAGTTAAGGCACTCTCAATCCAAGGTAGGCGTTGCAAAAGCTTCCTAGGAGTTCAATGAAGCTACCCAAATCATCTTAACACCTCCAAAAGTGCTCTAACTTTAAACTCGATTCTCACTTCAAGAGGTAAGTTTCTCCAACTTTGAAATCTTGATACAAGCATCATTAGCATATACTTTCTAAAGATGAAATGTAGATATCATGTCTATGAAGCTAACCATGTCCTTAAATCTCATTTTAATTGACTGTGTGATGAGAATTTTGGAATTGAGTTTTCTGAAATATTAGGTTTTCAGTTTGGTACCAAACAAAATCCACGCTCATCTTTAACCTATAGCTTTTATAATTGATATGGTTGCATTCCTTGAAAAAAATCAAGCAAGTTTGGTTTTGGAAGTTTTCAATTTGGTTGAGAAATGAGAGTTTTCAAAGATCATCAATGGTGTTGTTGTTGTCTGCGCGCGCGAGGAAGAAGAAGATAGTATTTTTCAAAATTTCAAAACTGAGTTCGTATTATATTTATTGGGTGTTGTTTCATAACCAGATGAAACAGCCACCCTAGTGGTAAAACAAGCGCGTTAACCTTAGGTACTTGGGTTCGAGCCCCAGTGGTACCCTTTTATTTTTCACATATTTTTCATTGCAGATTCAGTATGAAGAAGCCCAATACGCACACCATGCATCCCTAGTGTTTGACCATCAGATCTCATCAAGGACAAATCCAATGTACCAAACATGTGCCCCATGATGCACCTTCTGAAAGCCACCCTCACTGGATCCAACACAAGCACTGAACCTTGTCTCTTTGGGCCCAGTAACTTCTATTCTCACACCCCTATTTTTTCTACTTCAGCAAGCCCAATATGTTGTTTTTATTATTTTCTATGTTTTTTTTATTATTTCTTTTATTTAACTATTTTAATTAATAATAATAATAAATAGACTTAGGTTTTTTTATTATTCATTAATTAATTGATATAAAAATGATTAGACTTTTTTTATTAATTAATTAATTAACTTATTTTTTGTTTAAAAAGGATAAAATTAATTCGGAATAATTAGGCTTTATTTGTTTTTTTAATTATCACTTTAAATTCTTTCTTTTCCTCATAAATAAAACACCAAAAAATATTTTCTAATGCTTATATTTTTTTAGGTTTTCAACATTTTTCCCTTTTCACCATCTTCGCACACTTTATCTTTCACCTTAATATTTTTATAATCATTGTAACTGCTCAATGGTCTGTAATAACTTTAATTAGGGCTTTCTTTATTTTCTTCTCCATTGTATGGTTTGTACTCCCCATCCCCGGAGCACTGTAATAGCGTAGACTTTATTTCCCGCACTTTATTTTCTGCCATGTACATATATATAACTACTAGCTTAATAGGCTTGCATAGAAAGACATGAAAACAAAACGCTAGATAACCATAAATTCAAGATAAAAATAACTGAAATCAAAACACTATTCACACGCACACCTCTAGGGTGACCCTCACTTGTTGCCTTGGATTTAAAAAGTCATGTCCCTTGAGTGTGGGATGTTTTAGCATAGACCCTCGGTTAAAAGATCGTAGTCCCTCGATGACCCTTCAATGCTGTCTTCCGTAAACGATCTTAGTCCCTTATGAAAATTGCTAAAGCGTCCTACTAGTTGCCTTCTATGACTGTAGGATAGCACTATCTAAAGGAGGAGGAAAAGAACAAAGACTTTTTGAGTAGGTATAGCGCTCGTAGTCGCTTGCTCACAAACTTTTAAAAACAAAACAACACTTTCTTTCACAAATATTTTCGAAACGAACATTGTGTATACATTCTCAATGATAAGAGAAACATTACAAAATTTCCGCACTTAGGCATTTTCAAAATATTTTTAAACATACACAAGCACAAAGTATTTCCAAAAAGTTATCTGCCGATTAAGTGCCCGTAGATAACTCCAGATGACAAGGGTACTAACACCTTCCCTTTTCATAACCTACCCCTTTTACTCAGAAAATTCTCAAAAAGTCTTTCATGTTCTTTTCACCCTTTCCTTTATTGGATAAAAGAAAAGTCAGTGACGACTCTTGCTATCTGCAACATGTATGATAAAACGCAAAACTAAAAGTCAATTCTCCCATCGTATATATATATATATATATATATATATATATATATATATATATATATATATATATATATATATACACACACACACACAGACACACACAAGTATTATTGCAGGCAATTGCTTAGTTACTTACAAAAATAAAGAGAAGATTTTAATTTTTTTTAAAGAAACGGGCCCGTTTAGGGCTGGGGCCCATTTAGGCACAGGTAGCCCGCAGCCCAGACAGGGCTGGGCATGCATAGTAAAACTAGAGCCCATTTAAATATGGGATTTTTGGGCCTAGCCCTGAAAAGCCCAAGACCCATATGGGTCGACCTGTTTAGGGTCGGGTAGCCTATTTTTACAGCTCTACCAACAACAATAACTAATCTCACCATCATCAAGCACATCACAACTCTCAATTGTTCGATAATTCTTCGATTATATTTTTTGTTGTATCAAATGTGCTGTTGTGAGTAAATGTAGTGATAATTACTTTGAAAAAATTGGTATGTGTACTGTATATTAATCCGTGAAAATGTTGATTGAATTGCGTTAATCCTTTTGATTTGAAACGATATGCTGCTGAAAATTTTTGAAAAGTATGTTTGACAGTGTATGCTTAGGATGTGTTAGAATGTGATAAGAAATTTGTATCGATTGCATTTTGTTGGTGTATGTTGAAGTTGTTTGAATTCGATTGAAATCGACACCATGTTAGTATGCTTTTGTTTTACTTTTGATTGAAGTTGTGATTACTTGACTTTGAACGTTTTTAGAACAATGAATGCCAAGTTGATTTTTACTATTTACATTGAATAATAACTTGTTTTCTTAGTTCTTGATTGAGAAATTTTCATTTGTTCATGCAATTCGATTCAAGTTTCATTTGGTTTACAATTTCTCTTGAGATTACTAACTTGTCTATTGTTTGTGAAGGCTTTCAAGATAGCTCATATGTTCACCTCATCTTGACACCACTTTGTTGCTTTTAGTTAATTAACTAAAAGTAAATTTAATTATTTAATTTCGTTATTAAAAATTAATTAGTTTCAGCTAATTAATTTTTATTAACTTAGATAATTAACTTAATTAACTTTTAAGTTAATTTATTAAGCATCCATTTCATTTCATTTAGCTCTGATACAGGTTCTTAATCCACTCGGACTTGATTCTTTATTTCACATGAGACTTCAAATTATTTCTCTGTTATCCTGACTTTGTCTGTTTGTTGGGAATTTCATCTGACATAGGGATTCTTATCTGACGCGTTGAGCTTTATCCAATGCTTTAAGTTTTATCTGGCACCTTGGGTTTCTCTGATACTATTTTCTTGTGATTTATTTTCCCTTGAGTTTTGGTATACTCTTGGCTTATTTATCTTCTTGTGGCTTTAATCCAAAGGGACGCAAACATTGTATTGACTTCTTTATGTCAAGTATTGGATTCTTATTTGGTTAGAATGTTCCCAACCTAACTTTTACTTTCCTGTACATGGGATACTCTCTTAATCTCCTCCCATTCTTCAATTTTCAAAACCTTCTCATCTTTTTTTCAAAACCTTCTTTGTTTCCTAAACTTTAATTGCTTTCATAATAAACATTGACTTTGTCAAGCGACTTTTTTCTCAAACTTCTTTTTTTGTATCAAAACTGAAAACACTTAATAAATAAAGATGTGAATCGTATGCAGTTGAGTCTTTTGGGGTAGGATGAGGCGGTACATAGTTAACCTTGTTCTTTCTTCCATTTCCTGAATTTATTACGATTCAATTCACAAATCTTTTCATAAATAAGTGGAGAAGTAGTAAATGTTCCTCTCGTGGAATTCATTTGCTATTATCCCAACAAAAATACTTCAACTCATTCAAACCTGTTTGTGCCTCGCACACCTTTTCCCTTTAAAACCTTTTTCAAGATTAGGCATGAGTCATTCATAGTCGAGATGTTATTTTCCAATCCATGCGGTTGTAAAGATGTCGACTTTTCCACTTGAGTACTAGTGGTGTTCTCAAACCCTCACTCATGCTGATGCATTGTCCCTCTTTCGTATACCCTGTGGGCGATTAGTTGAGAATTATCTCCTAAAAATGACGACTTTTCTCTTCATTTAAAAAAATCAACAAACCTAGTTTTGTTCTTTTCTAGCCGAACTACGATGCTCTGAATTTCCCAATGCACGAGGGAGTACGTAGGCACTAGGTCCCACGACCAAAGGCGAGCGCAATAATAAAAAAAAATTCTTTTGTTTGCAAATATTCTTTCATTCATTCCCTTTAGCAAGTTTATGCTTTAGATAATACACTCACTGATTAGAAAAAACAAAGTGGATCCTGCAGAGTACCGTAGATGCTTAGGGTGCTAATACCTTCCCTTTGGAAACAATAAAGTGCGGTGGCGACTTTCATTGTGAGTTAAGTCAATCAATGACTTAGTCTTAAATATTTACCATTACATTTTCGCATTATAGTGCGATAGCTTGGAGACTTCACTGGGAACTCTTTCCTAAGTGGGTCAATCCTAGCTTTGTTTGTCTCTTTTCTTTGAGTTTTTATCTATATGTTTTACTTGTTGTTTATTTATTGCATTTTATTGCTTTCCCTATTCTGTATATATGTTGTGATGGATTTTCTGGTTTTTCAGGTTGGGTGGGTGTTACTTTGAGGTAAAAGACCCAGTACCCAGGCCAGAGAAAAACACCTAGAAACATATAGGATTAGAATGGAGTCATGACGAATACTGGGTGCAAACCCTACTAGTGCGGTCATGTGTGCCACGCTCAGACGAGGTTCAAATAGGGTACTATCATTATCACATAGGTGTTACGATGGTAGTACTTTCACTCGAACTCATGACTCTGAGTTACCTTTTAACCTTACCCTGACCTAGACTTCACATGTCAGTGGAGTGTGAATTATTCTTATAAGTGCATATGTTGATCCTCATGGTGCTTGGTTCCTTTGTGTTCTGATTTGGTGACAAACCTATGATCCTGTTGCAGTGTTTTGAATTACATGACATTGCACATCATTTGCATCCTCTGCATCGTGCATACATCCAGGTTGCTTGGATCTCATTCCTAATTGTTCTTTCTTCAGTTATCTATCAACCATCGAGCTATTTCATCAATATAAGTATGGGATTAGAGCCAACTTCAGAAGAAGAATGGTAGACTAGAGTTCAAGATTTGATGAGGAAATTTTGTCCTTCAAAGATAAAGGTCCTAATGTCATCAACAATCCCTTCCAGGGGGATGACAAATGAAGCTTCAGTCAGAGCCATACTATCATCCTAAAGCCAGTATTTTAGACAAGACATCTCATCCTTGTTGTTGATTAGTCATTAGGCTATATTTCCTTCTGTTTACATTTTCCTTTATTTGTGTTAAGCTGCTGCTTTCAAATTTTATTTGTACTTTCATGTTAATTTTAATGAAATGAGCATTTCAATGTTTTGATTCAAATCATTTTCATTTACTGCTTTCAAATATATTTCTTTTGTTTACTTTCTTTATCAAGCTTTATTTATGCAAGATTGGAGGGAGGATGATGGAAATAGAATACCCGTGATTTTTGTTGGTATGCTTTAAAATAAAACTTGGTTGGTGATGTACATGAATTGTTTTAATTTCCAAACACTGGAGAAATAAGTAAGTTAATCGCTCGTCAACCCCTTTGAGCCTAGAAGTTATAGTTTCTTTCTATACAAAAAAACCCACAATCTTAACCTGGGGATAGGGTAGTTCTTAGTTAATTTGGCCATAAGATCTCTTTCAAGACTCATACTGGGGCAAGCCTTTCCCTCATTTATTTCCATAACTAAAGCCATGATCAGTTTATTCCCATCAACATTTGACTGAAGCCATGATCAATTTATCCTCAGCAATCAGCTAATCTAGGGCAATCCCCAAGCAACTCTCTTCAGTCCTTCCTCAAAGGATCATCATTTTGATACGGTTTACAAGTGTACCAAAAGTGTTTCCCAAAGCTTCTTCTTTCCAAGCAGAGTTAACGATGTTCCATGTGTTGAGGAATCAGAGTTCCAATCTTACCTCCATAAAAGAGTCAAGCTCAGTTGTCGTAAACATCTGCATTACATGCATATATCATGCATAGAAAATGTTCATATATCATGCATATCTTGAAGAGTGTTTCATGCTCATTTACATTTCCCGAGGTCTTGTTTCTATCAACATCTTACCTTGTGGTCAAAGTCCAACTTACTTGGTAACTAACAAAGCAAATACTTGCTTGTCTTCTCCCTTCAGTGCCATTCCTATATGGGGTGATTTACCTTTGCTTTCAATGTCATTCCTGATAGCCCCTTTCTCACTTTACTCAAACATTCCCTTACATCTTGTATTAGAAGTATCACTACGTTACAAGTTAACCCTTGTCTTGTATTGGATTTATTGCTACGTTACAAGTTTCTACATGTCCCCTTGTATTGACATTATTGCTACGTTACAAGTTAACCCTTGTCTTGTATTGGTATTATTGCTACGTTACAATTTTATACATGTCCCCTTGTATTAGCGTCATTTCTATGTTGCAAGTTATAAACTTTGTACTTGTATTAGCGCCATTGCTACATTGTAATTTATCACCTTTCGTATTGTATTAGCGTTATTGCTACATTACGAGTTAACCTTTGTCCTTGTATTAGAATTGTCGCTACGCTACGAGTTAACCTTTGTCCTTATATTAGCACTGTCGTTATGTTACGAGTTAACCTTTGTCCTTGTTTTAGCGTTATCACTATGTTACGAGTTAACCTTTGTCCTTGTATTAGCATCGTCGCTATGTTATGAGCTAACCTTTGTCCTTGTATTAGAATTATCGATACGTTGCAAGTTATCACCTTTGTTCTTGTTTTAGCATTATCACTATGTTACAAGTCAACCCTTATCTTGTATTGGCATTATTTCTACGTTGCAAGTTATCACCTTTTTCTTGTATTATCCTCATCTCTACGTTAAGAATTAACCTTAGTCCTTGTATTAGCATTGTCGCTACGTTACGAGTTAACCTTTGTCCTTATATTAATGTTGTGGCTACGTTACGAGTTAACCTTTATCCTTGTATTAGCATTGTCTCTATGTTACAAGTTAGCATTTGACCTAGTATTAGCGTTTTCGCTACGTTATAAGTTAACCTTTATCCTTGTATTAGCATTGTCACTACGTTACGAGTTAACATTTTTCCTTGTATTAGTGTTGTCACTATGTTCCGAGTTAACCTTTGTCCTTGTATTAGCGTTGTCGTTATGTTACGAGTTAACCTTTGTCCTTGTATTGGCGTTATCGCTATGTTACAAGCTCCTAAAACTTTTCTACCGGAAAAAACAGATTTCACTCCCCAATAGAGTTATTATTTTCATGATAGTCTCTAATGTATCTTCAGATTTGGTCTCATTCTGCTCTATTGCTTCTCTAAATATTTCTAATGTATTTCCTAGAGAGGCTCTTGTCTCATTCAATGCCAATATTGGATGCCATTAATATCTTTGTTTCCCCAATGTGTCTTCCCACGTCATATCATTCAACTACCACAAATTACCAATTTTGAGTCTTTCTAATATATATATAAAGTCATGCATTTATCGCATTCTCTTCACACTTCATTCGCCTCATACCTATTGCATCTCAACGCAAACTTTCGGGTTCTTTGATATTTAATCATCTCCCACTATGATAATATGAAGCTTGATCATCTTCATATCATATGGTCAAATATATTTAAATAGGGGCAGTTGTTGCACCCCAAATTTTTTCCTGAGTTTCTCATTCGCATTCATATATCGAATTAATTTTATTCGCATATTTGCATTTTGTTTTCGATTTTTAATTTTTGTCCATATATATATATATATATATATATATATATATATATATATATATATATATATATATATATATATATATATATATATATATATATATATATATATATATATATATATATATATATATATATATTCTCCTTTTGCCTTTAGATAAATAATAATTTGATTTTATTTATTTATTTTATTTTATTATTATCTTTTAATCAGAATTATTAAAAAAATATGTAAAAAAATATAGGTGGTTTATTTATTTGTTTACTGAAAATTGAGTTTTAATTTTCAAATTTCATAAAGAAAATGTATTTCAGAATTTGTTTGTTTATATTTGTTTTTAGATTTAAATTAGAAATATCTCAACAAGGGGTCTCTTTGGTCTTTGTACAAGACCTAAGTGCATTTTAGATAAGGTTTGCGTGTTTGTTATAAGTTGGCAGGATCGATATAAGAAGAGGAGAGAGTTGCACATCAGAAAGGGAGAGAAGCACAAATATTCTTTATCTCTCTCAATATTCTGTTCTACAACCACCATACATCTCCCTTCTCCCACCGCCTAACATCTCATAACCTCACTTCTCCAGTTTCCAAACTCCCTCGGTCTCAGCTTCCCAGCTCTGTGAATCTATGGTCCGCAACTCTTGTAACCACACCTTTCTTCCTCTTCTTTTCCGCGAGCGAGTCACAAACCCAGCAATATCACTGGTTTTCCCTTCAACTTCCTCGCGACCAAACTCCAAGTCCCTCTGTATTTATAACCTGCATGCAGTTCACATACTCCCATCACCATCATACAACAACCTTCCACTCTCCAACAATAACAACTAATCTCACCATCATCAAGCACAACACAACTCTCACTTGTTCGATAATTCTTTGGTTCTATTTTTTGTTGTTTCAACTACGCTGCTATGAGTAAATGTAGTGATAATTGTTATGAAAAAACTTTTATTTGTATTGTTTATTAATCTGTGAAAATTTCGATTCGATGATGTTATTCCTTTTGATTTGAAATGATATGTTATTGAAAATTTCTAAAAAGAATGCTTGACAGTGTGAGCTTAAGATATGT
Organism: Vicia faba; assembly: GCA_948472305.1. Lineage (NCBI taxonomy): Eukaryota > Viridiplantae > Streptophyta > Magnoliopsida > Fabales > Fabaceae > Vicia > Vicia faba. Next base: position 443,954,383 of record OX451740.1, read on the forward strand.
CGGAATATGATAAGAAATTTGTATTGATTACACTTTGTTGGTGTATTTTGAAGTTGTTTGGATTCACACCATGTTAGTATGCTTTTGTTTTACTTTTGATTGAAGTTGTGATTACTTGACTTTGAATGTGTTTAGAACAATGAATGCCATGCTGATTTTTGCTATTTACATTGAATAATAACATGTTTTCTTGGTTCTTGATTGAGAAATATTTATTTGTTCATGCAATTGGATTCAAGTTTCATTTGGTTTACAATTTCTCTTGTGATTACTAACTTGTCTATTGTTTGTGAAGGCTTTCAAGATAGCTCATATGTTCACTTCATCTTGACACCACTTTGTTGCTTTTAGTTATTTAACTAAAAGTCGATTTAGTTGTTTAATTTCGTTATTAAAAATTAATTAGTTTCGTCTAATTAATTTTTTTCTTAACTTAGTTAATTAACTTAATCAACTTTTAAGTTAATTAATTAAGCATCCATTTCATATTTTATTTGTTTCATTTAGCTCTGATACAGGTTCCTAATCCACTCGGACTTGATTCTTTATTTCACATGAGACTTCAGATGATTTCTATGCTATCCTGACTTTGTCTGTTTGTTGGGAATTTCATCTGATACAAGGATTCTTATCCGACACATTGAGCTTTATCTGATGCTTTGAGTTTTATCTAACTCCTTGGGTTTCTATGATTATGTCTGCTTGTGATTTATTTTCACCTGATTTTTGGTACTCTTAGCTTATTTATCTATTTGTGGCTTTAATCAAAAGGGATGGGAACAGTGTATCGAATTTTTTATGTCAAGTATTTTCTTTTTATTTGGTTAGAATGTTCTTTAACTACCTTTTACTTTCATGTACATAGGATACTCTCTTCATTTCCTCCCATTCTTCAATTTTGAAAACCTTCTCATATTTTTTTTCAAAATCTTCTTTGTTTTCTAAATTTTAACCGCTTTCATAATAAATCTTGACTTTGTCAAGCGACTTTTTTCTCAAACTTCTTTTTATTTATCAAAACTCAAAACACTTAATAAATAAAGATGTGAATCATATGCAGTTGAGTCTTTTAGGGTAGGATGAGGCGGTAGAGACTGAACCTTGTTCTTTCTTCCATTTCCGAACTTTATTACGATTTAATTCGCAAATATTTTCACAAATAAGTGGAGAAGTAGTAAGTGTTCCTCCCGTGGAATCTATTTGCTATTATCCCAACAAAAATACTTCAACTTAGTCAAACCTTTGTGTTCCTCTCACACCTTTTACCTGTAAAACCTTTTTCAAGATTTGACATGAGTCATTCATAGTCGAGATTTTATTTTCCTATCCTCGTGGTTGTAAAGATGTCGACTTTAAAATCTTCAGAACCTTAGAGCAAGAGAGCTTGGAATCTTCAGAGCTTGAGAACCCATCAAAAGCTATAATATAGAGTCACGGTTAGAAGCAATAAAACTAACAAGACTACCCTCGTGTCGTTTATCCTCTAGATAGTGATAAACGCACAAACTTTTCAATCATCTATCCTAAGTTGTGGTAGATGTGCGAATTAACAGGTTTATGTTATTCATTCTCTAGGTTGTAATGAATACATAAGTCTATCTTAGTGTCGTTTATCCTCTAGATCGTGATAAACACACAAACTCTTCAATTATCTATCCTCTAGGTTATGATTGGTATGCGATTTTTCAAGGTTATATTGTTCATCCTCTAGGTCGTGATGAAGACATAAACCTATCCTCGTGTCATTTATCCTCTAGGTCGTGATAAATGCACACATTCATCCTCATATTATTTACTCTCTACGTTATAGTAAATATATGAAATCTGTGATATAATTTATTGTGTTAGTCTCCATGCGGCAATGTATTATCAAGCTATGTTTTATTCATCCCCTAGGTTGTGATGAATAGACAAAATCTATGTCATAAGCTTACTATGTTAGTCTCGAAGCATTAGTAAGTCAATTTTCAAACTTGTGTTATTTATCTCCTAGGATATGGTAAATACGCGAAAAATCTATGATCTCTTTTAGATATTGACGAGTTATCCGTGTCTCCATATCTAAGTCAATCTAAACCTATTGATCAAACTCTAGTAAGATGATACATCACCATCTATGCCTATTTTTCACGATCTTGGAAATGTTGTACAGTGTATCCTTATAATCTTTTGGACAAATTTTGGGGTCTTACATTATTTAATAAACCTCCTGTTCGAATGTGCGAGACCTGCATATTCTCGCACTCCTCAATCGAAGGATAATTAAATTGGGGCAACTGTCATACCCCAAATTTGCCCTATTGATTCCTAAACAGATTATTCCTCATTGTTATTAATTTCTAGTGTTATCATAATATAAAGTTTAGATCATCATTGTCTAGTTCAAAACTGTTTACATGTTATAGGGTTTAAATTTATAAAGGGGTGTATTGTTTCAAACTAGACCATCAAAATCTGATGGCCCATTAAGATGGTTCTTACAATTATAGAGGGGGGGGGGGGGGGGGTGCATTCGTTGTTTATATCTCAGCCCATTAAAAATTGGAGAATAAAGGGGGGGGGGGGGGGGGGGGGGGTTGGTATACAGAAGGGTGTCTTGCTGATGGCCCATTAAAGGCTAGTTAGGATAACAAGGGGGTAAATTATTTGTTTCGATTACAGCCCATTAAAGGTTTGTTAAATAGAAAGAGGGGTGTGTTGGTTACAAAGAGGGGTGTGTGTTGGAATGTCAATGGCCCATTAACATTTCTTTCAGGCCCATTGGTTTTTCTTTCAAAAGTTGACAGAGTCAATTGATTCTTATCATTATTATTATCATTAATATAGTATTATTATTTTTATTATTCTTAATTACATTTATATTATTATAACTAATATTATTATTTTATTAACAAATATTATTATTTTTCGTGTTTTGAATTGTTGACCGAAGTCAACCCAAGGGGTTGGAAACCCTAATGCATTGAGGCGGCCATGTTCCTCGTCAACAATGCCCAAGCCCATAATCAAAGATTTCTAGGAGCTAATCAAAACCAAATTACATCAATAATCTAATCAAATATTTCAATTTACTAACATAATAAAATCTTATTTAATGAATTTTCCAAATACATTGATGAATACGAAAACCCTAAGATTTCAGTCTCTAATTTCTAATTGAATCAATGAGATTCTTCTAAAACCTAATCTTTTAATCAATCTTAAATTAACAAATTGTAACAACAATCCAATAAAAAAACTTTCCTAATCTATCTAAATTCCTAACCTATAAATAAACCTAGAAATTCTAAGAGAAATGGAGGGAGAAAATTGATTGACAAACAAAGAACGAAAGAAGAAGGAGAGTTGAGATATGGATTTGAACTTCTGAAACCATAGATCGGTGGTGTTACATCCATGTGATCTTCAAGTCATCCCTGTCGTCGTGCCATTTTTGCACCTACAAGCAGAAGAAAAAAGAGGAGATCAGCAGAAGCATAGAAAGAAGACGAAGGAGAATTAACATAAACGAGAAGATTCACGGCAAAGATCAAGTAAGCCTGACACTTAGCTTAGGTTGTTTAAATTACGATTGTTAATGTTTGTGATCGCATAATTGAAGGTTAGATTGATGTTTTCAAGGAAATTTGGGGTTTAGGGTTAGGTGTTAGGGTTCTTAGGTTTTAGGGTTAGGGTTCTTGGGGTTTGTATGAACATAAGGTTAGGGTTCCTATGGTTCGTACTAGGGTTTTAAGTTCTGGGTTTGGGATGAAGATTCATGTTGAATATCAACCAGAATTATGGGTTTTACAGTGGTTTTTAGGTGATTTACGATGGTTGGCACGACCAAGGCGATTTCCAGTGGGTTGTTTTCTAGACAGAGGTCAGAGCCTCTCTCTCTAGAAATTTGTGTGGTGAAGAAAGAAGACAGAGAGAGCGAGAGAGAGAGAGGCGAGAATGAAAAATGAAGAGAAAAACAAAAATATAACTCCCTCACAATCCTGTATACTTTTCATGCCATGCACCCTCGCCCCACAACCACTTGATCTTCATCCAACGACCCAATCCCGCGTGCTCACTGTCATACCATACGCCTTCCCACACATGGTCCAAACAGACCTCCCAGTATTCAGCATTGGGCCAAGCCCATTCTTAATCGCACCTCCCTGTGTTTTTATTTTTTCTACTACGTTCAAAACAACACCCCTCAAGCGTCTGGGCCTTCCAAACAGATTCTGGGCTTAAGCCCTTACTTCCTACACCCCTAGTTTTGCTACCTAAATCAAATATTCACCACTCCCTGCGATTTGGGCCTAAATCCAATATCTAGATTTAGGGCCTTGTTATTCACACCCCCAACCATTTACTACTCAAATAATTTTTCACCCCCTTGCATTTTTAATAAAATTAATTTTTATATTTTCATTTATTTATTTATAATCATTTTATATAATTAATATTTTTAATATTTAATGTATAATATTTAATAAATTCTAAAAAAGTTTATTTCTTAATTCAAATTATTATTTTTAAATACTAACTCTTTTTTTAATATTTTAATTGCATTAAATTCTTTTTTTCTCATGTATTAAAATATATTTTTCTCACATTGCATTATTTTTTCGAAAACAACTAACCAATCAAATAATAACTGCTTTTTTACAAACATAACTTCAAACTTATATACATTTTCAAAAAGGATTATGGAAATATCTTTTATCGACTGCGAACTTCGTCTACAACCCTGCAATTTACAAACCCATACTTGGTTCAGGGAGAATTCGAGATATTTCTATAATCCATAAAAAATATCAATCAACAACTACGAACTACGAATTGGGACTTTGATTCCTCATAAGAGGATACGTAGGCATACGACTTAAAATCCATGGTGAGTTCCCTAATAAAAATTAAAACTATATTCCTGAACTTTAAATCTAAACCCTAGTATCCTTGTGAATAAGATAGATAAGGGGTACCTAACACCTTCCATTCGTCTAAAATGAGTCAACAACTTAGAATCTCTGATCAAATTAGGGTTATCCGTTATATTCTCTTCCCTAGGATAAAAATTAATGGTGGCGATTCTTGTTTTTAAATCGTTTGTTACACTTTTAAACATACATGTACAATTGTATGTGACACATTTTCAAGCTAACAACAGGTGAGAGATAACCTGACTGTTGAGATATCACCCATACGGTGGAAACATGAATGTAGCTTGGGGAGCATCAACTGGTGGAAACATGACTTAGGAGCTTGAGAGCCAGATGGGAAAGTCATATCCGAATCTGTTTACTTAAGGTAATTTTCTAGGGCGAAAATTCTTTAAGTATAGGAGAGTTGTAACGCCCCAATTTTTAGATTTATTTAATTTATTTAATTTATTATGACTTTGTGAATTTATTTAATTATTGAGTAATAATAATTAAATAAATATGGGTGACATGAGTGTGTGACCCTATGGGAGGGCGTGGGGACTAATTAGAGGATGATAGGATAACTTAGAATTATTATAATAAGTAAAATAATGTTTTAGTTTTATTATTTAAATATAGAGTAATTGAGCCAAATGTCAGAATTAGAGGAAGTTATGAGGAGGGTGGAGTAAGAAGGATGTAAGTTTGGGATAAATGTGTAATTTTGAGAAGATCTAACCTAAATATATAAATTAGGAGATAAGTCTAGAATTGGAAGAATTGTTATCAATAAGTAGAAAGAAGAGATAAAGGGGCTAGAGTCAAAGGGAGACAAGAGGGATGCTAAAGGTTGAAGGGAGAAACCATCTAAACTAAATTCCAATTTAGATTTATTTCTAGAAATTAAGGTAAGGGTGATATTAGAAAATTTAATTTGGAAGTAAGATTGGTGCAGAAGAGGTGGTGACATCCTTCAGAGGAACTGAACTGATTTTTTTAGAATCATGCAGTGTTTCTGAGGAAGCAAGGATTAAATTCTTTGGAGGAGATGAGGTAATTAAAGTAGGAAGTGGAAGGGTATTAGAACAACTGATTATGTCATCATTTGAGCAAACAACAAAATCTAACTAGGAAGTGGTTTGTGTGATGGTGGTGTTTGGGATGAAGGTTTCTGAAAAAAGAGAACAGTGAGAAGACTTTATGAGATGTGGATGTTTGAGGGAGAGGAGAGGTGATAAGAGTTGTGGAGAATAATAGACGGGATGAAGGAAGTGGGAAGATTAAGTTCCTAAGATCAAAGCTTGAGCGAAAGATATCAGATTGACAAGTAGTCAACTCACACGAGGAAGAAGGATGAGAAGATGTGTCACTTTAACAGTGTCAAAAGATGAATCTTTCTTTTTATTTTGCTTCTTCTTCTTCTTCTTCAGAGAGGATTCCGAGTTTTGAAACATTTCATTTATGGCTGATCTTTTCTTATTTGATATCACATCAGGGGGAAAGGTGTGTGGCATCATACCCTTCCAAAATCTTACTTTAGCATGGTCTACTTCTATATTAGAGTTCCTCAAGGGAATCATTACCTTTAGACTGTCATTTTGATTTTGGATTGAAAATTGTGGAGATTTTCTTGAGATTTCAACATTCACGATCTTTTCTTCCAGTGGTTTAGATACTTTTTCAAGAATTCTCATTTCAATTAGATTTTCAGCAATGAAGGGTTTTCCAAATGTTTTCTCAAGATCTTGTTCATCCAAAGCTAACAGATCAATACTCTTATTTATTATGTGTGATATGAATCTTCCTAAAGGAATGTAAAACTTCTTCCTATCACTTCCTTTTCTTGTCTTTCTCACATTATCCATCAAATGATAAAACAAAAGAGAGGGAAGGCTTATGTGAAACCTAAAGAGATGAAGTACAGTAGGTATAGAAGATCTCCAGGTATGCTGGATTCATATTTTCTTGGATATTCTTGAATAATCGCTGACATAAATATTTTAGCCCAAATACTTAGATTATCATGAAGATCACTGTTTGTAGTATTTTCAACAAAACTATTTATATCATCATTTTCCTCAGGGATTGGTGTGATATTAATGCCGTTTATAGTTTGAGTGTCATTAATTATTCGAATCATAAATAAATTTTTAATGTTTTCTTTTAGTAACCAAAGATTAAGTTTCATGCACAAGATAGAGTTTTGGATAATAGAGAGATTGTTGTTTGAAACTGTTTGTGTTGATAAAAAGGATGTCAAAATTAGTTTTCATCAACCTATTCCACATTTATTCGATCAACCTTACATATGAACTAATCAATGATCAATACATTCATGTATCCTCTCAATATTTCTCATGTCTAAGCAATACTGTGAGTGTTATCATGTTAATCATTAAATGATCTCTCAACCTAACTATTAACATGATAGTCATTAAAGCTTGATATAAGTGAATACTAACTCACAAATCTATGTCTAGAGATTGTTTATTAGTAGATGAATATCTTAGGTCCAGCTTGGAACTTACTTCTCAATAATGAACCAAACTATAAAAATAACAATGATACTAAGATATTCAACATGTATTAATCTTCAACCAAGTTCATATACAAAATGATTAAAATAAATACATTAAGTCTAGGTTGACTACTTCTAACCTTGACACAAAAAGTGTTTAGCTACTCATTGTCATGATACCTTGCTCAATGAATAAACAATGGATGTTGATGAACATCAATCTTCAAGTCTCCTTGATTCAAGATGCAAGAGTGTTCTTCTTTTTCTCCTTCTCAAGAGATAAGAACAAAAAGTATTTTCTATGTTCTAATGTTATGATCCATAGAACAAAAGGTTTCTATATCTCAAATCAGATTTTTTCCCTCCACGGGACAAAAGTTGGTGGAAAGTTTCCATACAAGGTGGCAAAAAGTAGCAAAAAGTATGGCGTATTTGCGCTCCATCATCGGGTGACCATAAAGCATTGCTGGGCAATTTTAGTAAGATGCCACATGTCACCAGATGGGCATGTTAAAACCCCAAAAGAGTATCTTTCATTGCCCGGCAACAAGAATGCTTTGACATGCGATCTTCCTTTCGCCAGGCGACCCAGGAGCAAAACAATACAGAATTGAAGCTTCTATTTTTCACCATTTTCTCCGGGAGACGCATCCTGTCGCCGAGCTATCCTTTACAGAATCAACACTTTTGTTTCTTTTGCTTAGCAAGCTAAAATTCTCCCTTTTTGCCATCTTTTCTGCACAAATTTGCTGAAACACTAACAAACAAATTAAACATTCACAATTCTTTGAACTCACAAAAAATGACTTAAAATAAATATTTAACCTAATAAAAAGTAAAATAAAAAGTCTCAAAGTGTCAATAATTGATATTAATTTTATGCAAAAGTTGACACTTAACAACTCTCCCCAGTTAGAATTTTTTATTGTCCTCAAATCAAAGGTAAACACTAAGATAACAATATGACTTTAGAGGAACAACATCAACAAGATCAATTTGGATGGTTCAAACTCATAAGATGCGGCCACAACATAAATTATCTGTTTTCAAAATCAAGCATGATAATTAAATAAGTTCTAAACACAAATATCTAGCTATGCATAAATTAGTAACACTATGTTCATACTTGAATCAACTACTCCCTATTAATTGAATATGACTTATGTACCTAAGACAAGAGACAAATCACACTCAATAGTAATTATGCTAACATCCTGAACAATTCATGTATTCATCAAATAAATCGAAAAGAGTAACAAGGAAACCTAGATCACAAAAGGGAATTTCTTGGTTGTAACTTGGCTAAGGTTAAAAATAAGGGATTATATATTTACGGCCATTGAAACAAAAATGGGTAAAGATAATGAAGAGCATTGCACATATTCATAGCATTCATTTTTGCTTCATCCTTATTTCTACTAAGACTTTTGCTTTCTCTTACTCGCAATGCACCCTTCTCTTTCTCTTTTTTTTCTTTGATACATATATATATATATATATATATATATATATATATATATATATATATATATATATATATATATATATATATATATATATATATATATATATATATATATATATATATATATATATATATATATATATATATATATATATATATATATATATATATATATATATATATATATAAAAGTTAGAACAAAGTTTGGTTCTTATCATATCTTAGAGTTTTGATGATAACAATGAAATAAATTTTATAAAATATACTTTATACTATGATGTGTATGTTCTCTAGATACAGATGATGTTCTGACTCATGCATATCAAAAGAGAAACATCATTCTATGCAAGTCAAAGAAAACTCTGAAGGAAGCACTCCAAGGCAAACTCTGATGGAAAAGTAATCCTAAGCAACCTCTGATAAAGCCAGCTGAAGCAAAGATTTGAATGAAGCACGCTGAAAGCAACATTTGATAATGAAAGCTGAAGCAAACTCTGATGAACATAATATGAAGAACACTCTGATAGAAGAAAATTTTAAGTAAACTCTAAAGTGGCAACGCTGAAAGCAAACTCTTAAACTTCCAGAGACAAGCTCTGACAGTACCGTTGGTCATTTAATGCTAAGACGGCTAACACACTCAAGTGGTACTACGCATGAGAACATTGGAAACATAAAGACTAAGCCAACACACTTCATTAATGCATACACTCTCTTCAAGGAAGTAATGGTCAAGACTGAAAGCTATATATAGAAGATCATTTTTTCAAAGAAAGATTATTGATCCACGAGAAACATACTAACACTCACTGTTTTCATTCTTGTAAACTAAACTGTATAGTGGGTAAATATTAAGTATTAGGCAATAATCTTAGTGATATATCACAGTTTATGATAAAGCTTATTAGAAGCATTCTGAGTCACTATTGTTAAGAGATAATTTTTTGTAAGTGTTCCTTGAGAGACCAGTTGGGTCAGATTTCTCAAGAGGGCTAGGACTAGTTGAGTCTTAGAGGTGTTAATCACTTACAGTTGGCTTGTGCGTTGTATTGTTAGTCACAACAGTTTGGTTGTGAATTTGTAATCAGTTTGATTATAGTGGATTAAGTCCTTGTTAAGAGAGGCGAAATCACCTTGGCGGGTGGACTGGAGTAGTTTGAGTTTCAAATGAACCAGGATAAAAATATCTGTGTCCTTCTATTAGTATTACGCGCGAAAAAGGAAAAACTTATTCAACCCCTCCTCCCCCCCCCTTCTAAGTGTTTTCTCATCCTTCAATTGGTATCATAGCTCTAGTTCTGGGTGCAAACACCTAACAGTGTCAGAAAAAGATCTAGAAGGAAAACACTATGGAAACTGAATAAAACAACAACAACTGCACCAAACCTCCCGTGTTTGATGGAGAAGACTTTGAATACTATAAGGATATTCTAGAAAGTTTCTTTCTAGGTCATGATGTTGATCTATGGGATTTGGTCCTAGATGGTTATACACGTCCATAAGACAAAGACGAAAACAAGATTGACAGAAAGAACATGGATAAACAACAGAAGTTAGATTTCAAGAATCACCACAGAGCCAGAAACATCTTTCTGAATGTTATCTCTAAAGCGGAATATGAGAAAATCACAAACATGAAATGACATGTTTGAGTCTCTCAAAATGACTCATGAAGGAAATGCTCAAGTAAAAGAGACAAAAGCTCTGGCCCTTATCCAGAAGTATGAAGCCTTCAAAATGAAAGAAAATGAGTCCATTGAAGCCATGTTCTCAAGATTCCAAACTCTGACCCCTGGCCTGAGAGTTCTGAACAAAGGATACACCAAGGCAGACCATGTTAAGAAAATTATCATAAGTTTACCCAGAAGATGGGCACCTATGGTTACTGCATTTAAAGTGTCAAAATATTTGAGTGATGTATCCCTTGAAGAACTTATTAGTGCTTTAAGAAGTCACGAGATAGAACTTGATGAACATGAGACCCAGAAGAAAGGTAAGTCTTTCGCCCTTAAATCTATTAAAAAAATGTGAAACTAACGCTTTTCAGGCAGAAGAAGGAAACTCTGAAGATTCTACATCAGAAGAAGATGAGTTATCTCTACTCTCCAGAAGGATCAACCAGATGTGGAAGCACAGACAAAAGAAGTTCAGAAACTACAAGAGGTCAGAAGATAAACCAAAATCTTCTGAACATAAGAAGTCAAGCAGGAGAGATATAGTCTGCTATGAATGTAAAGAACCAGGACACTACATAAGTGATTGTCGTAAGCTGCAAAGAGAAAGACCAAAGAAAAAGTTTGGAAGAAAGAAAGGCATGATGGCCACCTGGGATGATTCAGAATCTTCTGAAGCTGAATCTGACTCAGAAGATGAACACGCTAATCTAGCGTTTATGGCTACCACAGTAGATGACGATGACTAAGACTCTGATTTAGAACCAAAAGAGGTATTCTCTGAATTTCCTAGAACTGAACTTGCTGAGAGCTTATCTGAACTTCTTGAAAACTACTAAACTCAAAATCAAATACAAGAAACTCAAAAAGAATCTTGCATCTGATTTTGAGAAACTTGAAACAGATAACTCTGAACTTAAAGAAAACACTTTTAAACTCAAAGAGGAAGTTCAAAAATTTCAAAAGATCTCTATTTCAGATTCTGCTTCAAGTTCAAAAGATATTCTTAAAGAATATGACTCTAGTTTTTAAACGTTTCTTGCTAAAAGCATAGATAGAAGCAGAATGGCTTCAATGATCTATGGTGTTACTGGAAATAACAGAAGAGGTATTGGATATGAAACTCCCAAAGGGAAAGAAACATATAAACCTAAGCCTGTTGAGGAAATGGTTATCACATATAAACCACTACACAAACAATTTAGTTTTGGGCACACACATGTTATCAAATACACTTCTCACTTTGAAAATTCTTATGCAAAATCAAAGTTCAACCAGAACTTTAGAAACTCTAACCAAAAAGGACCCAAAAAGAAATGGGTACCTAAGGAGAAAATAATCTATGTTGAAGATGTCCTTAACAGCTCAGTTGAAACACCAGTCATGGTACCTGGACTCTGGATGCTCACGACATATGACGGGAAGAAAGTCTATGTTCCAAAGTCTGGAACTTAAATCTGGAGGAGATGTCAAATTTGGAGGAAATCAAAAAGGAAAGATTATTGGTTCTGGAACCATTGGAAACGGTAACCTTCTTTCTATAACTAATGTTCTGTTGGTAGAAGGATTAGTGTATAACTTGCTATCCATAAGTCAATTAAGTGACAATGGTTATGACATAATCTTTAATCAAAAATCTTGTAGAGCTGTTAGTCAAAAAGATGGATCATTCCTTTTTAATGGCAAGAGAAAGAACAACATCTATAAAATTGATCTTTTTTATCTTAAATCTCAGAATGTAAAACGCCTTATGTCTGTTAGCGATGAGCAATGGGTCTAGCACAGAAGATTGGGGCATGTTAGCATGAGAAGAATATCTCAAATTAACAAACTCAATTTGGTCAGGGGACTTCCAAATCTGAAGTTAAACTCAGAAGCTTTGTGCGAAGCATGTCAGAAAGGAAAATTTTCAAAACCTTCATTTAAGTCAAAAAATGTTGTTTCTTCCTCTAGGCCGTTGGAACTTCTTCACATTGATCTGTTTGGACCAGTTAAAACTGCATATATCAGAGGCAAGAAGTATGGATTGGTCATTGTTGATGACTACAGCAGATGGACATGGGTTATGTTTTTAAAACACAAGGATGAGTCACATTCTGTGTTCTTCGACTTCTGCAACCAAGTGCAAAATGAAAAACAATTTAGAATCATAAAAGTTAGAAGTGATCATGAAGGAGAATTTGAAAATCATTATTTTGAAAAGTTTTTTTAAAGAAAATGGCATTTCTCATGATTTATCTTGTCCTAGAACTCCCCAACAAAATGGAGTTGTAAAAAGGAAGAATAGAACTTTGCAAGAAATGGTCAGAACCATGATTAATGAAACTAATATGGCTAAACACTTCTGGGCAGAAGCTGTGAACATGGCATGTTATATTCAAAATAGAGTCTCTATAAGACCTATTCTCGAAAAGACTCCTTATGAATTGTGGAAAAACAGAAAACCAACATTCCATATTTCCATCCTTTTGGATGCACTAGCTATATTATGAATACTAAAGATAATCTTAACAAGTTTGATTCTAAGGCACAAAAGTGCTTTCTGCTTGGATGTTCTGAATGCTCAAAAGGCTACAGGGTATACAACACAGAAACTCTAATTGTTGAAGAATCAATCAAAGTCATATTTGATGATAAGCTTGGCCAGTAAAAGCCAAAGCAGAATGAAAATCTTGCAGGTACAGAAGATCATATTACAAACTCTAATGAGTCAGAAGCGAAGGACAACTCAGAAGACCCTCCTATTGAAAACGCTCTGGAAAATCTAATAATTTATGAACAACCCTCACAGAATAAATTCCCCAGAATCACATCAGCACATCCAGAAACGTGATCATTGGAAAGAAAGAAGATCCCATCAGAACAAGACCCTCTTTCAGAAACATTGAAGAATCACTGTTTGGTTTAGTCTCTCTAATTGAACCAACCTCAATAGAGGAAGCTCTGCAAGACAACGATTGGATCCTAGCTATGCAAGAAGAACTAAATCAATTTTCAAGAAATGATGTGTGGGATCTAGTTCTAAAGCCCAAAGGATTCAATGTCATAAGAACAAAATGGGTATTCAGAAACAAGTTGAATGAGCAAGGAGAGGTTGTCAGAAACAAGGCACGACTGGTTGCACAAGGTTATAGTCAACAATAAGGAATTTATTATAATGAAACCTTTGCCTCAGTCGCCAGGTTAGAATCAATTAGATTGTTAATTTCTTTTGTTGTTCAACACAACATCTCATTATATCAAATCAATGTTAAAAGTGATTTTTCAAATGGTTACATAGAAGAAGAAATTTATGTCCACCAACCTCCGAGTTTTTATGACTCAAAATTTCTGGAACATATTTTTAAACTGAAAAAGTCTCTATACGGTCTGAAACAAGCTCCCAGAGCTTGGTATGAACGTCTGAGTAACTTTCTTTTAGAAAAGAATTTTACCAGAGGGAAAGTGGACACAACCTTATTCAGAAAAACATTTAAAAATGACATTTTAATATGTCAAATATATGTAGATGATATTATTTTTGGAACTTCTAATGTCTCTCTTGGAAGAGAATTTGCTGAGTCTATGCAGGCTGAATTTGAGATGAGCATGATGGGAGAACTGAAATTCTTTCTGGGAATTCAAATTAATCAAACTCCAGAAGGTACTTACATACATCAAACAAAGTATGTTAAATAACTTCTGAAGAAATTCCAGCTTTCAGAAAGTAAAGAAGAAAAGACACCAATGCATCCTACATGCATTCTGGGAAAAGATGAGGTAAGTAAGAAAGTAGATTAGAAGCTCTATAGAGGTATGATTAGATCTCTTCTCTATCTGACTGCATCTAGACCAGATATAATATTCAGTGTATGTTTATGTGCAAGATTCCAATCAGATCCTAGAGAATCTCACTTAACTGCTGTTAAGCGAATTCTGAGGTATATGAAAGGTACTACTAAACTTGGATTGTGTTACAGAAGATCCAAAGATTTTAAACTAGTAGGATATTGTGATGCTGACTTTGCTGGAGATAGAATAGAATGCAAAAGCACCTCTGGAAGCTGTCAGTTTCTGGGTGATAACATTATCTCATGGTACAGCAAGAACCAAGCCACTATTGTACTATTAACCACTAAAGCTGAATATATATCTGCTGCTGGATGTAGCACTCAGATGATCTGGATAAAGAGCCAGCTGGAAGATTACCATCTATATGAAATTAAGATTCCTATCTTTTGTGATAATACCTCTTCTATTTGTCTTTCAAAAAATCCCATCTTACACTCTAAGGAGAAACACATAGAAATTAAACATCATTTCATAAGAGACTACATTCAGAAAGGAATCCTAAGTTTAAACTTCATAGACACAGACCATCAATGGGCTGACATTTTCACAAAACCTTTTTCTGAAGATAAATTTAAATTCATTCTGAAAAACATCAGCATGGAATTTTGTCCTGAATGAAAATATTCCTTCTCTATGTGTTTCCAGAATATTCTGAAATGAATGTTCTAATTAACTACTCTTCAGAAGTGAGAAGAGGAGTTACATCAAAAGCCATTCATCATGTTCTGAAATGTGTCTAACATTTCATTACACGAATGGTTCAAAAGTTCGTTATGTTAAACCAGCTGCCACACGCTACCCTCAGAAGTTGAACGCGTGTTTCAACTCTGAAAGGTCACGCATGCGTGCGCTGCTATTGAGATGTCGTTCCTGGGTAACTGTTCAGATTTGATAAAATCTCACGCCTCCCCTAAATGTCATATTTCATTAATTGCTAGTAATGATTATCTTTTAATTTCAATCGTTCAAAATTCTTTATTGGTTTTATTACTCAAATTGTTTTCAAGCTATAAATACCTTGCAAAATTCCCCTCTTTTACTTTTTACTCTCTCTCTCAAAGTTTCAATCGCCTCTGCGTTTTGTGCAAACTCTCTCCATTTTTTTAAATCCTAGTTTTAATTTTTTTTTAGTTTTCCTGTTTTTTTGTTTTGTTTTGTACCTCTGTCCGTTTTGAATCCTCAATATACAATCTTTTTGAATCTTTTTATTTTTATTACTTTTTGATCATGACAAAAAGGGGGAGAAAATAAGATTTTGATCTGATCCATGATAACAGTTATGGGACTAAGTCTCAAACATTTCTAACAAAATACAAAGCTCTATTCTGTTTAAGAGATATGCAGGTACCTCAAGACTCTGAAAGACTATACTCTGAACATCATCTGGAAAAGAACTGCTAAAAGAACTCTGAAAGAAAAACGTCTCAAAGCTCTGAAGAACAAATCTCAGGAAGTTTCCCTTATGCTCTTAAACTCTTTAATTAATTTTTTAGAAGAAGAAATATCAATCTCAGGGGAAATTATCAATCTCAGGTGGAGATTATCACTCTTGCACAATTTTTTTTTCTCAAAATCTGAATTGTTTTTGTCATCATCAAAAAGGGGGAGATTTTTTGAACAAAGTTTGGTTCTAATTATATCTTAGAGTTTTGATGATAAAAATGAAACAAATTTTGTAAAATATACTTTATACTCTGATGTGTACGTTCTTTAGATACAGATGATGTTCTGACTCATGCATATCAAAAGAGAAACATCATTCTATGCAAGTCAAAGCAAACTCTGAAGGAAGCACTCCAAGGTAAACTCTGATGGAAAAGAAATCCTAAGCAACCTATGATAAAGCCAGCTGAAGCAAAGATTTGAATGAAGCATGCTAAAAGCAACATTTGATAATGCAAGCTGAAGCAAACTCTAATGAACATAATATGAAGAACACTCTGATAGAAGAAAAGTTTAAGTAAACTCTCAAGTGGCAACGCTGCAAGCAAACTCTTAAACTTCCAGAGACAAGCTCTGACAGTACCGTTGGTCATTTAAAGCTAAGACGGCTAACGCACTCAAGTGGTACTATGCACGAGAACATTGGAAACATAAAGACCAGGCCAAAACGCTTCATTAATGCATACACTCTCTTCAAGGAAGTAATGGTCAAGACTGAAAGCTATATATAGAAGATCATTTGTTTCAAAGAAAGGTTACTGATCCACGAGAAACATACTAACACTCACTGTTTTCATTTTTGTAAACTAATATTGTATAGTGGGTAAATCTTAAGTATTGGGAAATAATCTTAGTGATAAATCACAATTTGTGATACAGCCTATTTGAAGCATTCTGAGTCACTATTGTTAAGAGATAATTTTTATAAGTGTTCCTTGAGAGACCAGTTGGGTCAGATTTCTCAAGAGGGCTAGGACTAGTTGAGTCTTAGAGGTGTTAGTCACTTGCAGTTGGCTTGTGCATTGTATTGTTAGTCACAACAATTTGGTTGTGCATTTGTAATCAGTTTGATTATAGTGGATTAAGTCCTCGTTGAGAGAGGCGAAATCACCTTGGCGGATGGACTGGAGTAGTTTGAGTTTCAAACGAACCAGGATAAAAATATATGTGTCCTTCCATTAGTATTGCAGGCGAAAAAGGAAAAACTTGTTCACCCCCTCCCCCCCTTCTAAGTGTTTTCTCATCCTTCAATATATATATATAGAACAAATCTTAAGGGATGCATTGTGCCACCAATTCATTTTCTATAATACCCAAGCTCCCCAACTTTAAACATTTCTTTCTCAATTTTTTATGAATACTCTTCAAAAGGTTAATTTCAAAATTGGGTAAAGTGTTTATAGACAAAAAGTTTTTTTGTATGAATCATCATTGACTTTCTTTGGTCATCTTTAAGCATCAACAATTACTAAGTGGTATACTTAGAAATTTGTTAGCTACATGATAGATTCATTCCAAAAAAAATTATTTAAAGCTCAAAAGGGTTCTCAGAGATTAAAAAACTCACAAGGTTAGATGAAGACCTTTTGGGGACGGTGGTTACTCTCATAAAGCAGAAATAATGCCTTGATCACTTCTAAATTTCTAAGATATCTTCTCAACAACAAGATTTAACATGAATCGTTCGAGCTAAAATAACAATTACTACAACTTTAAAAAAAATTTAAACAATGAAAGTTTCTCACATTTGTGGTTATGTCCTAATGGTTCAAGCTTGCACACATATTTACATAATAATGCATAATTATCTCTTTGCTTAAAGCACTATTTTCATTATTATGCTAACATTCTACAAACGGTAAAATAATACCTTATTTGTGCAATTCTTTGAGATTTGTATCATCACCATCCAAATCACGAGATCGATGTTTCAAATAATCAACTCGCTCTTTGAGCACTTCTTCAACCTTTGTCTTTTTTTTAAAAACGAAATACAAAATCTACTAAAGCATAATCTAACAAATTTAATCAAAATAATTTTTTTAACAAAAGAAAATGGGTACCACTACCCACTAAAAACAAAAGAGAAAGATCCCAAAATACGACCACCAAATTCTAGTTTTTCACACACAACTCAAAACACACCCTAATGTTTCAATAATTAAAAACTAGTATAAAAACTTGAAAACATTAAAAAAAGCTGAAATTAAAAAATCCTTCACTAATTGCCAACAACTCAAAAATCCATGTTTTCACCGCCATCATTATCATCATTGCCATCAATACCATCATGCGCTCCAGCATGCGCTGCCTCCTCCAAAAAGAAAGGGCGCTTGTCCATGGGCCAAGCACAAAATGCATTATACTCAGCCTGGGAAAGGAAAGTGACTGACTTCTACGGGTTAGATTGATAAACAAATAGCTTTGCCATGGAATCATGCAGGAAGCTTCCTGATCTTTGATGCGCTTCTAACATATCCCAGATGTAATTACATGTTTCCTTCATTTGAGGATCCCGAGTAGAGTAGTCAAGACCCTCAGCCTCTTCTCGAGTACCCGAAGACTCACCCACATTCTTTTTCTTTCTTTTCATAGCCAATTTACCCAAGCAATATCGACCAAGATAATCATCATTTATCACCCCCCGCACTTTTCCATTGATCTCCTCAGGCATTAAAATTCCTTTTTCTAAACACATACCAGTGATAAGAAAAGGGAAAGGTAGAGGGACACGCGAGTTTACCTCTTTTATCTTTGTGCCTTCAACAAATTATCGCATTTCTTTAGAGATAATGCCAGCCATGTCCACCCTCTTGTCCTCTAGGATACACTGAACTAGAAAAGCGACATCAATTAGAATGGATAACCTATGAAGTTTAGGCTTGATGTTATGAAGAACCAAAAGAAGTAGAGCCTGAGCTTCGGGTGTCATATCCTCCCGATTATATCGAAAAGGAATGCCCGCTGCATTTAACTCAACACTCCTCCCTTCAAGCAAGATGGTATTGGCAATAGAATTATGATCCCTCAACTTTCCCAACTCTTTGTTGAATTCATCAACTTCATACAAACACATATGGAGAGGGTTTCCCAAAAAATTATTAATTGAGTTCTTATCAAAATGTAGAGCTTTTCCTCTTACCGTGGTCCAGAAAAGAAATTGCTCCCCCTCAACCGGAAGAGCATTTGCATAAAATTCCCTCACAAAATCATAGCTGATTTTGTCGACTGGATCTATGAGAACATCCCACTTTTTCCTTAGAAAAATTTGCATCGATTTCTTGTAAGGACCATAAGTATCAATGGCAAACTTTTTCTTTGAAACAAATTGCCTTCCTACCAGCATGTTGAATCTGTCTTCCGCATCTGCGCTTACAAGTTGGCGCTCGTCAAAACTCCGCGGTTGGCTCGAACCAATCCTAACATTGTCCCTCACGGGTTTCAAATGGAAAGCCTTTTTGGGAGCCATCTTCAAGTCAAGAAACCAACACAAAACAACACAGACAATCTTGTCAAAAAGCAAATCAATACAATTTTTCAGAATTCATAAGAAAAAATTATTATGTTGATTTTGCCTTCCATCATCAGGCGATTGGCTTGGTCGTCGGGCGATGGGTTTGGTCGTCAGGCGATCCTGCGAAATTGGACAAGAATCTGCAGATTTCACAAATTAAGCATGCTGCTACTGACTATCATCGTCGGACGATGAGTCCTTTCGCCAGGCGATCCTGCGAAAGTTTTCAAAAAAAAATCAGCGTATTCATGATGAATCCTAATTGTTAATCCTTTATAACCACGTGCATCATTCTAAATTCATTAATTCACAAGTACCTAACTTAATTTTTCATAAGGTAAAACTTACCCTTTTGCAATTCACAAAGAAAAGAGAAGAATATGTTACTTTAGATTCTTGAGGTGAGGATGAAGGTATGAGATTCTTGGGAATAAGGAGAAGAGACAATAAGTGAATGAAACAATGAGTGAGTGAGATAATGAGTGTAGAGGAAATGTTAGGTCAAAAGAAAGGTGAAAAAGGGTTTTAACTCGTGGGCCAAAATTGACCCAACACAATAAGTCAATCAAAACGCGCCGCGGAAGTGTGTTGCATTCTTAGTTTCGCCCGGCGAAAATTTTCATCGCCCGACGATGCTAGGCAGAACTGAACAAAAAATTCGGTTGTAGAATTTGTTCCAAAGCTTTATTCTGCAGCAAGTTTAAAGAAAAATCACACAAAAATCAAAATACTTACAGTGTTAGGTTGCCTCATAACAAGCGCTTTGTTTAACATCGTTTCGAGCTCGACGGTCTACAGTGATTTCACAAATCACCGAGACGAACCACATTTGTATCACTGATTACCTCTCCTCCATGGTAAATTTTCAACCTTTGGCCATTTACAGTCCAAAATTCCTTTGAATTGGGATCTTCCAAAATAATTTTTCCATAATCTTTCACCTTTTTTATCACGAACGGACCCGACCATTTGGACTTCAACTTTCCCAGAAAAAGTTTCAACCGCAAATTAAAAAGGAGCACCATTGGGCCAGCTTTGAAGTCTTTGTGATGGATTTTCTTATCATGATAAAATTTGGCTTTTTCTTTGTACAACTTGTTGGAGTGATACGTATCATTCCTCAATTCATCAAGGCCCTGCAATTGAATTTTTCTTTTTTTCTCCGGACAAATTAGAATCAAAGTTTAAGAATTTTATTTCCCACAAAGCCTTGTGTTCAATTTCTACTAGAAGGTGGCAAGTTTTGCCATACACCATTTGAAACGGTGTCAAACCAATCAGAGCTTTGTAAGCGGTACAATACGCCCACAGAGCATCATCAAGCTTAAGCGACCAATCCTTCCGTGAACTTGACATGGTTTTTTCCAATATCCTCTTAACCTCTCTATTTGAAACTTCGGCTTGACCATTAGCTTGTGGATGGTACGGAGTAGCCACTTTTTGCTTTACACCATATTTTTCCAAAAACATTTCAAGAGGTGCATTACAAAAGTGTGATCCACCATCACTAATTAAAACTCGCAGAGTGCCAAAACAGGAAAAAAATATTTTTCTTCAGAAATTTTATGACCGTTTTGCCTTCCGCCCTAGGACAAGTCACCGCTTCAACCCATTTAGAGACATAATCCACCGCAACAAGGATAAATTCATTCGAAAATGATAGGAGAAAAGGTCCTACAATATCTATTCCCCAACAATCGAAAACCTTTATCTCCAACATATTATTCAAAGGCATTTCGTCTCTTTTTCCAATTCCTCCACTCCTTTGGCATTTATCACAATTCTTAGCATGCAAGTGTGCATCTTTAAACAAAGACGACCAATAAAAGCCCAATTGAAGGACTTTTGCTGCCGTACGCAAACCATTAAAATGACCTCCATATGGAGAATTGTGACAATGCCAAAGTATGCTTTTTTATTCCTCCAACGACACACATCTCCCTAACAAATTATCACTTCCAAACCTAAAGAGGTAAGGATCATCCCACACATAAAATTTAGCATCCGCCAAGAATTTTCGCTTTTGGTCCCAAGTTAGACCTTTCAGTATCAATCCAGATACCTTGTGATTTGCAAAACCGGCAAACCATGGTCTAACTTGTACCATAAAAAGTTTTTCATCCGTAAATTCTTCTCTAACCTCTCTTTTTTGGTTAGTAACCTCTGCATTGACCAAGCGGGATAAGTGATCCGCTACCAAATTCTTGGAATCTTTCTTGTCGTGAATTTCAAGATCAAATTCTTGCAACAAAAGTATCCAACGAATTAGTCTTTGCTTAGAATCCGGTTTGGTAAGCAAATATCTTATCGCCGCATGGTCGGTGTAGACTATAACCTTTGATCCAATGAGGTAGGATCTAAATTCTTCCAATGCATACAATATAGCTAACAATTCTTTTTCAGTTATTGCATAGTTAATTTGTGCTTCATTAAGAACTTTGCTAGCATAGTGTATGGCATGGCATTTTTTTTCCATTTCTTTGACCAAGAACCGCACCAATGGCATAATCGTTAGCATCACATATTAATTCAAAATCCATTTTCCAATTTGGTGCAATGATTATGGGTGTGGTTGTAAAAGTTTGTTTCAAATTGTTAAAAATTATCAAACAAGCATCATCAAAAATAAAAGACTTATCTTTGTTGAGCAAGTTGCTCAAAGGTCTTGAAATTTTGGAGAAGTCTTTGACAAATCTTCAATGAAAGCCTGCATGACCCAAGAAACTTCAGATTCCTTTCACGTTCAATGGTGGTGGTAATTTCTCGATCACCTCCATTTTTGCCTTGTCAACCTCGAGCCCTTTGGATTAAACTTTGTGACCAAGAACAATGTTCTCAGTAACCATGAAATTACATTTGTCCCAATTAAGCACCAAGTTTGATTCCACACATCTCTTCAACACGGTATCCAAATTTTTTAAACAAAGATCAAAGGATGCTCCAAAAACAGAAAAGTCGTCCATGAAAACCTCCATAGTCTTATCAATAAGATCAGAAAATATAGCTTGCATACATATTTGAAAAGTAGTTGGTGTATTGCACAAACCAAAGTGCATCCTCCTATAAGCAAAAAATCCAAATGAAAAAGTGAAAGCAATTTTCTCATGATCCTCCCGATTTACCGAAATTTGGTTATACCTGGAATATCCATCCAAAAAACAATAGAACTGTTGGCCCAATAACCTTTCTAGCATTTGATCCATAAAAGGAAGAGGAAAATAATCTTTCTTATTTGTTTATTAAGCCTCCGATAATCGATACACATCCTCCATCCCGTTACAGTTCTTGTCATAATCAATTCATTTTTTTTCATTTCTTATCACGGTCATTCCACCTTTTTTTGGAACAACATGCACCGGACTCACCCAAGTACTATCGGAAATAGGATAAATCATTCGGGCATCTAATAGTTTCATAACTTCCTGTTGTACCCCAAAATTTTCCCTCCCATATTTCTCAAAACATTTCAAGAAAGATCCCCAAGTTGCTCAATGTTGTACCCCAAAATTTGCCCTCTCTTTTTCCACAAGAAATCACAGCTTCGGGTTTTCCCTGACTTTTCAGATTGGCGTAAGAATCAGTCAAACTGACTTTTTCTTATCAGTCTATCCAATTTAGGGTTTTCATGGACTCTGGAACAGTTCAAGCAGATTATTAGGGTTTGGTTGAGTTTGGCTCAGGGGTTGATCAGGCAGGCGCTTCTGTGAAAATTAAATCAAGAACTAGGGTTTGTGCGCACATTCTCAGAAAGAATTAATTCTATAGTTCTTTTCAATTTACTCTGGGATATGAGCTGAGGCTTTTGAATTGAGAACTTGCAGTGTTTGGTATAATCAGTAAAAGAAAAGACATGTGGACGTTTGTTTGATTAACTGTGCATTGCTATGGTTAATTGGAGCGCAGAGTTTATTATTGATTAATGCTAAGTGGCAAGAATACAGTGTTTATTAATTAATTATTTATTCTAAGTTAGAATAGTTGGGATTTATTTCCATTTATTATAATTTAAGAATTATAAATAATTAAATAAACAATTGAAGAAGAATTAAAAGGGATTAATTGACAAAAGAGCTTTTATTTATTTTTAATTATTAGTACAAATGTTATTTGAATACATTTACAGTATTTACAAATAATGTTATTACAAATAATTGGAAATAAAATAAATCTATCCTAAAAGTTTCCTAAGTCTTCATCTTCCACTGATGCTCCCCATTGCTCAATTAATTTTTATCTGCAAAAACAAAGAAAAGAAAAGAAGTCAATGCAGATGAAATAAAAAGGCAGACAGATAATTTAAGACTCATCATTAAAAGTGATTGGCCGGAATCAGTTTATTCACCCTCTCTGCAAATCACAATAAATACTCTTGGTTCACAAAGAGGGAAAGAGAAATATGCTTGCAAAAAAATATGAAAATGCACAAGGCTGCATAATGCCAAAAAACAAATTGCACAAAACTCAAAATGTCAAACAAGCTGCACAGTTCAAAATAGCCAAAGGGACAAGTTACACAAATCCAAACCAAAGTCCAAACTGAACTGCACATAAACCAAACTAAGTCAAAATGGCCAACCAAGTGCAGAACTGTCCAAAGAAAGTACAAAGAGTTGTCAAGAGATATGCAGGAAATCTGGAAAAGAGATATGCAGAGCAAAACAATTGAAAGCAACATTTAAAATTTACATCACTTTCCAGCCAACCCTTTTTCAGAAAGTACAGATTTAAACAATATAATATGTTTTTCTGTGGAGAGAGAAAATAGAGAGAGAAGAGGCTTACAGGCTTAGGCTTAAATGATATAAAACAAACAGTTTAGAACAGAACAAGGAGAGGCAGAATATCACAAAAAATATAGAGCCCACAAACAGTTGCATAACACAAAGAGCCTGCCTCTAACACAAGCTTCAAGCCATCCAAACCTGTGATTCAAAATACCAAACCAGAAGCTTGCAACCACAAGCCTGTAACAAACAAAATCCACAGCCTAACAAGCAAATAAACTCAGTATCAAAAGCCTTTCTAGCCTAACACCTCCTGCAATATACAAGCCTCAAAAAGACAATAAGCCTGTTTTAAGCTTTTCAAACCAGAAGCAAACAACAAACCTCCACACAAGCCTGAAACCTGCATAATACATCAAACCAGCAAACCTAACCAACCTTCATCAAAAATCCTACACTAGAAACAAGCTTACAAACTGAAGCTTCAACCTGCATAAGCCTTTATCCAAACAGAATCCCAACACCCTCAGAGCTAGGCTCATCACAGGGTCCAACGAAAATAATATTCATAATCAATATCATCAAACTCAGAGGAAATAAACATACAGAAGCAAGTATTTCAGGGGCAAGCACCCAAGCGGACAGAAGAGGAAAAGAAATTATGCTAGGGTTTTCAGAAGGCAATCATCATAAAACCTAAAGGAAGATACTGAATACCAGATTTCCAAAGCTCACAGCTTCATACTCCCTCCGCCTGGCCTCCTGAGACACGCCTCCAAGTCCACCTCTCCTCCTCTCCAAGCAACGAACCCCAAAGGTAGTATCTCTTCCTTTTTCTTTTCACACCTCACAAGAAGCAAATAATAATCAAAGAATCAAGACATGAAAAAGTTAAAAACATGCATGAACTGAAGCCCTAAAAGACGCGTTAAGACAGAAATCACATACCTATTGTGTCATCACTTCCTGAGTAATCCATGGAGGGAGGAAGAGATGGACGGTGGCGCCTGGTGGCCACAGGCGGAGGCGTTCAGAAAGCTTGAAGAGGCGAATAATGAAGACGAAGATGAGAGTGTCGTTTGTCCACACAAACCCTAGTTCCGAGGCAAAACCCATCGAACCCTTACAAAATGTTATCAAAACCGTCTGGGCCTTGCCCCATCATCTGCCTAAGCCCAAGTGATTCCAGGAGCACCCCCCTTTTTTCTTTGATTCTGATTAATTGTTTGGGCCCAAATTCCCTCCAAGCCCATTTGTTTGCTTTCCTTTTTTTTTCTTTTTCTAAGTTTATAAGTCAATCATTTTTCTATCACATTATATCTTTTTTTTTATATATATAATTTAAATTAATTCTTTTATTAATTGAAAACAATATATTGGATGTTTGTACAAAAAATGTTTAATAGTCCCTTTTTATTTTGTTCATCACATTTTAAATAATATGTAAAAAATAGATTTTCTTTAATAAAGTTAAAATATTTTTTCTTTTAAGAATTTCTTGTATCTAAAAAATATTAACTAAAAAAAACATAAAAACATTAATACATAAAAGTAGAATTTCTTAAATATTTTCTTTTTCTTTTATTAAATCTCAAGTTTATAAAACATTAACAAAAAATACAAAAAAGAATAAAATACTTGATAAATATGTTAGGTTAATATTTGCACCATTTGTAAATAATCATGTGCATCTTACATACTTTTATTTCTTTTTTATTCTTATACATTGCTATACTTTATATGGAGAATGCGATTCGATTTGGTTGTAAATATTATTTGGACACTACTCTCCTAATAAGTCTCATCCCCATTTGTAAATATTTGTACCCCCATCCCCGGATACTTATTTGTAATAGCTTAGACTTTAAATTCCCGCAATTTATCGCTTTCTATATACTGTATAGTAATTAGGGTTTGTATGCGAAGATTCAAAATCAACCGCTAGATAACCTAATACAAGACAAATGCATGATAATCAGTACACCAATCACACTTGCACCCCTAGGGTAATCCCGCTTGTTGCCTTCCAAAATGGGCCATGCTTGCATGTTGAGTTTCTTTGGCAAAACAAAACAAATCAAATGATCATAGTCCCTCGATGACGCTTTCGAAGTTGCCTAAACAAAATGATCATAGTCCCTTCAAGCAAAATTGCCAAAGACACTTGGCACCATTGCATTCATGGTCCATACGATGACCCGCGCCCGTCCCGTTAACATCCTAACGCAAGATTGTCCACCAAATACAATGATGGAACAATATTGTTAAAAGGGTTAAAACATGAGAAAAATCTTTGAGTAAATTTAGGGGTAGACAACTCTTAGTTACTTGATCAAACTTGCAAAACACACTTGCCTATTTTCAATACCCACTCCACAACACACTTTCAAAACAACTTTCAAAAACATTGAAACATCTTTTCAAAAAGACAAACACCTTTGTAAAACATTCGAGTAAAGAATTGTTACAACGGTTGCCTAGACAAGGCATCTTTTTCAAAACATTTTCAAAAACACACACACACACCACCATTTCAAGCAATTGAAAATCAAAGGCAAGTGATCTAAAACAAGTAACTAAGAGCCCATGGATAACCATGGATGAAAAGGGTGCTAATACCTTCCCTTTTCATAATCTACCCCCCGAACCCACAAAAACATCTCAAAGGTTTTTCCTGTGCTTTTTAACCTTTCCTTTAGGATAAAATAAAAAGTCGGTGGCGACTCTTGCTAAACCGAACAAGTGCGAATACAAACGCAAAACCTCAAGTCAGTTCTCCCACCGTATCACAGAACTGGCGACTCTGCTGGGGACGAATTTAAAGTGGAGTTACCTTAGGGTTTAGATCACCTTTACATACTTGCTTTGATTGCTTTGATTGCTTTAATTTTTGGGTCCTTGTTTGGGTTTGTTGTAAATCCTACACCCGGATTTGGGGGCACCTCTTTAGGTAAATAGCAATAAAACTGTGAGGGAACTGTGCAGGGTATACCGACATGGTTGAAGCAGTAAGCTATGTTAGTGTGACATATTTGTGAGTACCGGTAACCCTTGAGTTCAATCAAGGAGAGTACGGGGCCGCTGAGTGATGTCGTGAAGCACTAACGAACTCTTAGAACCTTACTTGACCATCTTAGCCTTTTTAGGGGTAGTGAGATGACCGACTTTGGTGCAGTCCGAAGTTGGTAGATACTCGATACTACACTCATTGAGGGTTGTTTTCTTGGAATATTTTGGTCGCCAGTTAAGTGGCTAAACCAAAACAATGAACACAGAAAACAATCCAATGATATTGAGCTCCTTAGAACCCGGTTTCTATTTTAGGACAGGATGAGCCAACTAACTTCAAGAGGGTACTTACCTACAAACCCCATGCAAGCCTAAACCTAAGGACTTGTTTGCTTTGTGTGAATATGATTACCTATATATACACTTATTTG
This sequence comes from Vicia faba, assembly GCA_948472305.1. Classification (NCBI taxonomy): domain Eukaryota; kingdom Viridiplantae; phylum Streptophyta; class Magnoliopsida; order Fabales; family Fabaceae; genus Vicia; species Vicia faba. The sequence goes on from OX451740.1 coordinate 443,981,889, forward strand.
CTTTTGCATACATGTACATAACATCATGACATCATACCATAACATTTTCAATAACCATTTCAAGGATATTGAGGGTCTGTTGATGCAGGGTCACGTTGAACCAGACGTCTACCAAGAGGCAAGAGGTTTTCTCCTCTAAAAAAATGCCATCAAAGATCAAGTGCAACAACTTGAATCAGGGGCTATGACCCATTTGACATGGTGAGCTTGATTCTCGTGGAAAGACATCCACCGGTGCAAAGTTCTCCAATCAAAGATCGAAGTTCAACCTCTAACATTCTCTTGTGTTTACCCCAAGAGATCCTTGAAAACATGCATCCACATATCATGCATTGCATCATAACAATTTCTCCTTTTCAGGTTTCTATACTTTCCTACTGTTTATTTCAGTAAGAGATGGCTCTAGAGAGGACTGTCAAGGATATCCAGGATCAAAATGCTCAGCTTCAAGAGATGTTCTTGAACCTGTCCCTGGGGCAAGAAGAAGTGAAAGCTCTCCTCACAAGGGGCATGGTCCAGGGGAATTCAAGCAATGCCAGGAGTGATCAGTTGGAAGAGCTTCAGTCTGATCTGACAACAATGAGGATCCAAATGATGGGGCAACTGGTGGGCCAGATGGTTCTCATCCAGGACTTGGCTCAAAGACAAGAGGAACTCAGAGTTCTCGTCAACCAACTGCTTCGGGACAACCAAGTGGGGCAAACATATGAGGTTGAAGAGCAAGTCACCACTCAACCCCCCTCCAGACAAGAAGATAAGGGGAAGGCTCTTCTACTTGCTTCAGGGTCACAAGCCCACCAACAACCTCGTCAGCATCAACAGGGTAATCGGCGTAAGAAAAATACGTCGGGAAGACAGTTCACTGAGACTGACATACCGTCATCTCTAATACTGGAGCGCTTGTTGGAGGTCAATCTGACTGCTTTGAGGGATCCTATTCGGAAGCCCAATACCTCCGCTTCTAGCTATCATCCCGATGCATTTTGTGTGTACCACTCCTATAGCTCGAGACATGACACCGACGATTGTTGGGCCTTGAAGAACAAGATTCAAGATCTGATTGACATTGGAGTGCTGAGGTTCATGCCAGATGGCGAGATGAAAATCTTCCGTTAAGGATTTCTCCACTTGATTTGACAAAGCTCAAACTGAGATACTTTTGTTCTATTTGAATTTTCAAAGTTGTAATTTCTTTTGTGATTCAAACAATTATCTGTTGATGTCAAACTCTGTTTCATTAATGCATTGCATATGTTTGTCTTGAATTCATCCATTCGTTTTCACTACTCTTATGCTTTCTTTATGATATTTAACTCTTGATAAAAATCTGCAAGCCTTTAGAGGGAGGATGAAGAAACAATACTGTGATACGGTGGGAGAACTGACTAGTGTTTTGCGTTCGTATTCACACTTGTGCGGTTGAGCAAGAGTCGCCACCGACTTTTTATTTTATCCTAAAGGAAAGGTTAAAAAAAGCACAGCAAAAACCTTTTGAGATATTTCTTGGGTTCGGGGGGTAGATTATGAAAAGGGAAGGTATTAGCACCCTTTTCATCCATGGTTATCCATGGGCTCTTAGTTACTTGGTTTTTTAGATCACTTGCCTTGTTTTTCGATTGCTAAAAAAAAGGTGTGTGTGTGTGGGCGCTTTTGAAAATGTTTTGGAAAAAGATGCTTGTCTTAGGAAACTAATGTATTTGACTCGTGATTGAGTATTTTACAAAAGTGTGGATCTTTTCGAAAAGATGTTTTCAAATGTTTTTGAGAGTTGGTTTGAAAGTGTTGTGGATTGTGGTTTTTGAAAAGAAGGCGAGTGTTTTTGCAAATTGATCTCAAGTAACTAAGAGTTTTGTCTACCCTATTGTACTCAAAGGTTTTTGTTATGTTTTAACCCCTTTTAACAATTTTGTTCCACCATTGAAATTGATGGACAATCTTGCGTTTAGGAAGTTTATTCGGGACGGGCGCGGGTCATCGTATGAACCATGAATGCAATGGTGCCAAGTGTCTTTGGCAATTTGCTTTACGGGACTTGATCATTTGTTTTAGGCAACACTTTGAGGGACTTATGATCATTTTGAATTCGTTTTGCCAAAGAAACTCGACGTGCAAGCATGGCCCATTTTGGAAGGCAACATGTGGGATTACCCTAGAGGGTGCGAGTGTGATTGTGTATTGATTACATGTATTTGCCTTGTATTAGGTTATCTAGCGTTTGATTTTATGTACATGCAAACCCTAGGTCTAACCATGGTATAATTGGAAAACTGTAAATTGCGGAAATGTAAAATCTACGCTATTACAAAATAGTGTCCGGGAGTGGGGGTATAAATGTACAAAAGGGGATGAGACTTATAGTATCCAATAAGTTACAACCAAATCGAATTTGCGATCAAATGTAAATATCGAATATACAAATATAAGATAAACAAATGTATAGGAGCAATATGAATGTATTGTGTAAGTGTAAGTGTGAGATGTATATGTATATGAGTATGTGTATTGTGATTATTTTACAAATGCGAGATGTGAAATTGAAGTGTATTAGGGTATTTGACCTAAATATATGTTTTAAGGAATCTTTGATTTGTATGTTTTTAATATGTACAAAAGAAAAATGTTTTTAATTAAATCGTATGTTCAAGTTCTAATTGAAAAAAAATGTATAAGACGCATCATTGTTTATTATATACAAAAATGTTTTAATTAAGTGTTTTAAGAATTTTAATATTAGAAAAAAAATATGTATTTTGTCTATTATGTACAAAAAGTATTAAATGTCCAAGATTGAATTATGTATGTTAAAAAGTATTTTTTAAATTGTGATGCACAAAAATATTTCAAGAAATCAAATTATGCAAAAAATGCTTATTTACTTATTATGTGCAAAATATATTTTAATCAAAAGAATAGAAATATATTTTCAATTCTAAATATATGAGATAAAAAATGTATTTTAATTAAGTTAGGATTTTGCAAAGAAAAAAAAGAAAGTATTGTTTATAATATATAAAAAAAGTTAGTATTAATGTTTGTTTTTATAAAAAAGAAGATTTAAAATTCTAATGGGCTTTATGGGCATTAAGGAACGGGCAAGGCCCATGCGTTTGGGATGAATTTTAGGGTTGGAGAACTGTTTGTCCATTTGATAACGCGTTAGGGTTTGGGACGGCGCCGCTCGTGTTCGTTCAACGTTCTTCTTCATCTTCATCTTCCTGAGCGCTTCTCTTTCCGACCACCAGCGTCACCCCAAAGCCTCTCTTCCCTCCATTGACATGAGCCTTGTGGTCTTGTGATTCAAGGTTTGGTTTTAATGTTTGTGTTTCCTTTTTCTTTCCATGAATTGCATGCGTTGTTTTAATTTGAATTTGATTCTTAAATCTGTACTATTATGAGGTGGTGAAGAAGAAAGGGGGAGAAGATTGGATACCTTCGTTCCTTGGAGATGGAGGAGAGGCGGAGTTGAGGCGCTGAGGACGGCCGGTGGGTGGAGAACGCAGTGCTGTGATGAACTTAGCTTTGCAAGGTCCCATGGTACTTCTGTATTAACCCTCTTGCTTAGGTTTTATGATGTGTTCTGAAAACCTTTTATTCGATTTCTCTTCTCTTCTACTGCATGTTGCCTTGATCTGTTGCTTTGAATTGTTGTCTTGAATTGTTGTTGCTTGGACGAACTTTCTCTCTTCTTCTCTCGTGTTGCCCTGAACTGTCTTGAGTGGGATGCCTTTGGAATGTTTATTATTGCCCAATGATGTATGTTTACTGAGGGCCTAGGGTTGGTTGACTCAGGTTTGAACTTGGTTATGTTTGTGCTAGCAGGTGGGTGTGTTGGTTTTTAGGATGTTTCTGGATTGGTTTTAGAAATGCAGGTTGATGCTTGCTTTTGACAGGTTTATGTGGTTAGGCCGGTTGTTGGTTTTTTGGATGGGTTATGTATTTTTGTTTTGACAGTATGTGGCGTTTCTGGTTTAAGGTTAGGCTTCAACAAGTTTAAGGTTGGGCTTTAGGTTTGCCTCATAACTTAGCAGGTTGTTGTGTTAGAGGTTATACTGTGGGTTTGTTTAAGGTTTTTTTTGGACAGGTAAGGGTATCAGCAGGTTTATGAGGTTTTGACAGCAAGTTATGTTGTTGGACAGTATGGTGGTGTTTTTGACAGTAGGTCAGCTTCAGGCTTGGTGGTTTATCAGGTTATTATTGTTTGATGTATGGTTTCAGCTTGCAGGTTGTGCCTTGACAGTAATGTGGGGCTTTTGGCTTTCTGAGTTTGTATATCTCTCTCCTTTTCTGCTGAACTGAGTTCTCTTTTTGTATATCTTTTTTGTTATGCTGCCTAAGCCTAAAGCCTGAAAACCTGCTTCCATTCTCTCTTTTTCTTTCTCTATAGTACAGTTGAGTATTATTATATGATTTATTCTGTACTATTTTCTGAAAGGGTCACTTGATGGGAAATGATGAATTAGAGTTAGCTTGCTTGCATACCACTTCTCTGCATCTTTATCCAGCTTTTGTGCTTTGTCTTTTCTTTGATATCTTTTCCAAATCCTTTTTTGACAGCTTGGGTAGACTTTTTGTATTTTTGACAGTAGATTGCACTTTTGGCTTTTGATAGAAAGTGGTAACTTGGATTTTTTCAGTTTGGTTTGAATTTGAAGTTTGAGATTTTGAAACTATGCAGTTTGATATTCTATGCATTTTGACATTTGCATTTTTTCAACTTTGCATAAAAATTCTTCCCTCTCTGTGAACCGGGAAAAATCCCGTGATTTGTAGAGAGGGTTAACTGATCCCAGTCAGTGGCCCCTAATGATGAGCAAATTTTATCTGTCTTTTTTAATTCAACTGCTTTCTGACTTTTCTTTCTTTTTTCTTTTGCAGGTGAAAAATGGAACACCGGAGCGAAGTGAAGAATGAAGAAATTAGGGACTTAGAAAATGTTTAGAAAAAATAGGATAATTTTTATTTTCAATTTAATTATTTGTAAACCATTATTATTTTAAATACTTCGTAATAAATACTTGTATCCAAATAATAATTGTAACAACTATTAAATATGAAATAAAAATTCCATTGATTCATTTAACTCTTTTCAATTCCTTTTCTTTAATTGTTTACTTGTTATTTATAATTCCTTAAATAAAATAAAATGAAAGTTTAAATTTCAAATATTTAATTCTTAGAACCATAAATAATAAACTAAACCTTGTTGATCAAAATAAATGAATTCGACGTCTCCATCATTCAAAGCAACGCACAGTTGAACACAAAAACTGATCAGACGCAATCCTCTTTTTCACTGATTCTCTGCCAAGCACTGTAATTCCAAACTGCATGTTCTTTGACTTGGTGAATTCAAACCAACTGCCTCCTCTTACTGATTAAATAAAGATAATGCGAATTTAACCCGAATCTCGGAATAAACTGCGACGCGCTGTAGAATTTTAATCTTTCTGAGAATATGCCCACAAAACCTTAACTCCTGACTAAATGCCAAATAGCATTCGCCTGATCAAAATTGAACCAAAAATCATCCAAAACCCTAAGCCAACTGTGAAACAATCCAGAGCCCTGAAAATCAGTAAAAACCCTAATTTCGCTTGACTGACAAGAAAAGTCCGTTTGTCCGATTCTTGAGCCAGTTTAAAAAAATCAGGAAATGTCTGAAGCTGAGATTTCTTGTGGAAAAACGCGAGGGCAAATTTTGGGGTACAACAATTGCCCCTGTTCAATCTTCTTTGACCTGAAGAGTTAGATTGGCAAGTTTGCCTTTCGCGACTTGAAGGTAAAAGGAGATTGGACACTACAGTACCCAGAAAATTTGCACTCGGCGATGTGATGGTAGATGTGAATGGGCTTAAAGATGCCATTTGGTGATGGGCTTAAAGATGCCATCTGGTGACGGGCTTAAAGATGCCATCTGGTGCGAGAGAATTTTATCGGGGGATGGGCTTAGAGATGCCATCTGAGAATGGGCTTACAGATGCCATTCGGCGACTGCTGGTAGGAGGATGGGCTTATAGATGCCATCTGGACATGTTGAACTGTATGTCAATGGTGAGTGGACAAGTATCAGAAGGGCCTCCATGTTTCGGAACATCTCTGAATCGGGGTCCGAACAAGCAACAGATTGACGTCCCTGTCTGGAGAATCCGTAAACTATATTTCAGGAGTTGAGATTGAATAAGCAATAGAGCAACATCCGTTGTTGGGAAGCGTCCGTAAACTGTTTTCAAAAGTTGAGAAGAGTCTGAACAAGTTGGTAGATTGACATCCGTTGTAGGGAAGAATCCGTAACTGTTTTCAGAAGTCTTGAAGTTGAAGAGGAACCGGTGTAGGGTTTCTTGATAATGTGTCTGAATGAATCTGGAATAAGTATCAGAATGTCGCCGTGTCCGGGTCACATCTGAACCATTTCTGGATGAATCTTGAGAGATGATCTGTGTCTGTCGACTGATCTTACCTGAAAAGGTGAAGGGTTAGTTGTATGCAATGTTATGATGCATGATGCAATGTACGTGACATCAATATTTATGAATGTGATGAATGCACATGTAAGCTGATGAGCTAATCTTGCCGAGGATACATGAATCCGAGATGGCTGAAGATAGAAGCATCTTGACTGCTGCCGGGGAAAATAAATCCTTGGCTGCTGCTGGGGAAGAGAATTCCTGATGACCTCTACTGGGGAGTTCCAAACTAGTAGGCTCATGCTGGGGAGGCCAGATTGAGAATCTTCAGCTTAATGGGAAGTAACTCTGGCGACTTCACTGGGGAACTCAAGATTTGCCCTCTCCAAAATTCTGTGGGGAGAAGGTTCAATGGTCTGGCTCCGCTGGGGATGGTAATTGAAGTTTTAGCCTCGCTGGGGATAATGAAGCTTGACCCTGAGTAGAGCTATCTTGAGAAGAATCTGAACAAGTGATAGGTTAACCTCCGTTACTTGGAGAACCCGTGAACTGTTTTCAGAAATCTCGAGATTGAATCAGCGATAGAGCCGCATCCGTTGTTGGGAAGCGTCCGTAAACTAATTTCAAAGGTTGAGAAGAGTCTGAACAAGTCGGTAGATTAACATCCGTTGTTGGGAAGAATCCGTAAACTTGTTTCAGAAGTCTCGAAGAGGAACCGGTGTAGGGCTTCCTGAAGATGAGCTTGTGTAAAACTGCATCGGTTTTTGAACACTTTTAACATTCGAATGCCCCAAGTGGTGATGTAGATAAATTCCTGGCTTATTACAGGTGTTGATCTGGAATTCTTCAGACATGCCCTGGCTGGATACAGGAATCGAATCTGGAAATGTGGTCAACAGATATGCCCTGGCTGGATACAGGAATCGAATCTGGAATTGTAATAGTTGATAGATATGCCCTGGCTGGATACAGGAATCGAATCTTCAAACTCTTCAGACGTGCCCTGGCTAGATACAGGAATCGAGTCTGGAAATGTAGTCAACAGACATGCCCTGGCTGGATACAGGAATCAAATCTGGAATTGTAATAGTTGATAGATATGCCCTGGCTGGATACAGGAATCGAATCTTCGAACTCTTCAGACGTGCCCTGGCTAGATACAGGAATCGAGTCTGGAAATGTGGTCAACAGATATGCCCTGGCTGGATACATGAATCGAATCTGGAATTGTAATAGTTGATAGATATGCCCTGGCTGGATACAGGAATCGAATCTTCAAACTCTTCAGACGTGCCCTGGCTAGATACAGAAATCGAGTCTGGAAATGTAGTCAACAGACATGCCCTGGCTGGATACAGGAATCGAATATGGAATTGTAATAGTTGATAGATATGCCCTGGCTGGATACAGGAATCAAATCTTCAAACTCTTCAGACGTGCCCTGGCTAGATACAGGAATCGAGTCTGGAAATGTAGTCAACAGACATGCCCTGGCTGGATACAGGAATCGAATCTGGAATTGTAATAGTTGATAGATATGCCCTGGCTGGATACAGGAATCGAATCTTCAAACTCTTCAGACGTGCCCTGGCTAGATACAGGAATCGAGTCTGGAAATGTAGTCAACAGACATGCCCTGGCTGGATACAGGAATCGAATCTGGAATTGTAATAGTTGATAGATATGCCCTGGCTGGATACAGGAATCGAATCTTCGAACTCTTCAGACGTGCCCTGGCTAGATACAGGAATCGAGTCTGGAAATGTAGTCAACAGACATGCCCTGGCTGGATACAGGAATCAAATCTGGAATTGTAATAGTTGATAGATATGCCCTGGCTGGATACAGGAATCGAATCTTCGAACTCTTCAGACGTGCCCTGGCTAGATACAGGAATCGAGTCTGGAAATGTGGTCAACAGATATGCCCTGGCTGGATGCAGGAATCGAATCTTCGAATTCTTCAGACGTGCCCTGGCTAGATACAGGAATCGAGTCTGGAAATGTAATGATTGATTTGTTGAACACTTTTGACATTCGAATGCCCCAAGTGGTGATGAAGGAATCTTGAATCCGATTACTCTGCATATTGAGAGATTTATTGAAATCTTGACTGGACTGCCCCAGGTCAACTGAACTTTGAAAGATCTGTTGGACCTTGACTGGACTGCCCCAGGTTAATTGAATTGTGACATGTCATGCCCCTTGTTGATAGGGGATTTGATGGAAGTGTTATCCTCTTGAAGAGATTTTGACTTACTGAGAGAGTTTTCGTTCCTCCGAACATTCGCTGTATGAATTTCTTCACTGTCAAACAAAAAGGTCAAATGCAGACAGTGATATTCGAATAATGCAAAGTTTATGTTTGTCTCGAAGTTTTGAAAAATGCGTTTTTAGCAGAAAACTTTTCATAAGACAAGTTAACACAAGATTTAGAGCAAAGCCCTACAGGAGTCAGGATACCTTTTGTAACAGTATGCTTTCGAACTAACCCATGCTTCAATTAGGACTTTTGAAAGGTTGTAACGTGGCCTGGTTCACGGTTTAAGAAACAAAGGATAAAGGCTCAAAGTATATTTGTACCCACCCGCTCTTCGTGATGTTCTTCAACCTAAGCTCAGTTAATTGTGCGTCACACTCTGTTTTGAGTTTTGAACGACTTTCGGGCGATGGTTCACCAGCTGAATTTGGGGAGACAGTCATCATCTCCTTTTTTCTTTTTCAACATTTTTCATGTTGTTGAGGTTTTGTAATGACCTCACTATTTTGATTTTGATTTGTTATCCCTAACTTTTGCCTGACTGTTACCGTTTTCCGGGATTACTGTCAGCGGGATGCCCCAGCTTTCTTAAGCCTCCTTTATAGGTTTTGGCTTGGTGGGCTTTTCTCTTTTGAGAGATTGACTGTCTATGTGATAGGGAACCACCCTTGTCTTTTGACTCCAAGGGAATGCTTTCTTTTTCGGTGTCGTTCGTTGTGTTACGAACTGAGAGTTTGCGACTTCAATGCGCATTTTCTCTTGAATTAACTGAGATACTACCCTGCCCCAGGTTTATATCAAAGGTTTCGATTGTTTAGAACAGAAAAAACTCCTACTTCTTTGGCTCGAAGGGGTTGACTAGGGATTAACTTCCTTATAACTCCAGTGTTTGGGAATTGAAAGAAATGCCTGTACATCATCAGCAAGGTCTGTTTAAAAGCATACTGTATAAGATCACGGTATTGTTTCGTCATCCTCCCTCTAAAAGCTTGCAGCTTTTTATCAAGAGTCAAATGTCATAAAGAAAAGCATAAGAGTAGTGAAACGAATGGATGAATTCAAGACAAACATATGCAATGCATTAATGAAAACAGAGTTTAACATCAACAGATAATTGTTTGACAGCAAAAGAAATTACAACTTTGAAAGTTCAAAAAGAAGCAAAGGTCTTTCAGCTTGAGCTTCGTCACTTCAGGTGGAGAACCCTTTAACGGAAGATTTTCATCTCACCGTCTGGCATGAATTCCAGCACCCCAATGTCGATCAGATCTTGAATCTTGTTCTTCAAGGCCCAACAGTCGTTGGTGTCGTGTCCCGGGCTGTAGGAGTGGTAAACACAGAATGCGTCGGGATTATAGTGAGGAGAGGAGGTATTGAGCTTCTGAGGAGGGTCCTTTACAGTAAGCAAATTGACCTCCAACAGGCGCTTCAGTACGAAGAATGATGGTATTTTAGTCTCCGTGAACTGTCTTCCCGACTTTTCTTGTTTACGCCGATTGCCCCGTTGACGCTGGCGAGGTTGTTGATGGGTTTGTGACCCTGAAGCAAGCAAAGGAGCTTTCCCCTTGTCTTCTTGAGTTGATGGAGGCTGAGCGGTGACTGGCTCTTCTACCTCGGATGTTGGCCCCAGCTGGTTGTTTGGAAGCAGTTGGCGGACAAGAACTCTGAGTTCCTCTTGTCTTTGAGATAGGTCTTGGATGAGAGCCATCTGGCCCACCAACTGTCCCATCACTTGAGTCCTCAGTGTTGTCAGATCAAACTGCAGCTCCGCAATCTGATCACTCCTGGCATTGTTGGAACTTTCCAAGCCCTTGGTGAGGAGAGCTTTCATTTCTTCCTGCCCCAGAGACAAGTTTAGGAACATCTCCTGCAGCTGAGCAGTCTGGTCTTGGATGTCTTTGACAGACCTTTCTAGAGCCATCTCTTACTTAAATAAACAGTATGAGAGTAAGGAAACCTGAAAAAAGGAAAAACTGTCAAAATGCAATGCATGATATGTGAATGCAATGCTTTCAAGGATCTCTTGGGGTAAACACAAGAAAATGTTAGATGTTGAACTCTGCTCTTAGGTTGGAGATCTCTGCACCGGTGGACGTCCTTCCACGAGAATCAAGCTCACCATGTCGAGTGGGTCATAGCCACTGATTCAAGTTGTCGTTCTTGAACTTTTTATTGGAGAGCTTTGTATCAGTGGATGTCTTTTCACGAGAATCAAGCTCACCATTTCGAGTGGGTCATAGCCACTGATTCAAGTTGTTGCACTTGAACTTTGACTGGATTGGTTAGAGGAGAAACCCCTAGACATCTGGTTCAACGTAACCCTGCATCAAAAGAACCTTCGAGATCCTTGAAATGGTTATTGAAAATGCTATGGTATGATGTTATGATGTTATGTACATGCATGCACAAGCAAGTGAGTGTATATACAGGCAAACATATTCACACAAAGCAAACAAGTCCTTAGGTTTAGGCTTGCATGAGGTTCAGGTACTACCCTCTTTCAGTTTGTTGGTTAAAACCTGTCCTATCAAAAGTAACCGGGTTCTAGAGGATCTCATATCATTGGCTACCCTCGATCGGTCATAACTCCAGCATCGCAACCTTTTCTCGCGGCCGGAACCATCTCGAGAGTTTAGCCTAAATGAGTGTAGCATACTGCTACTGTTCTAATGGCCAAGTTGGTCAATTTAGGGTTCTAAGGTCGGTTGGTGCTTAATGACTCCTTGGAAGACCCATATTCTCCCCGTCTTAACACGAGGGATATCGGTACAGACCAAGACGCCACACCAACGTAGCCACTGCTTCACCCATGTCGGTATACGCCGGACAGGTCCCTCACAGATTATGCTACCTAAAAGGCTTTCCCCAGATCCGGGTTAGGATCTATAAAACTCCGATACAAAGCCCACAAATGTAAAGCAATCAAAGCAATCAATTGAAAGTAAAGGTGATCTAAACCCTAAGGTAACCCCACTTTTAAGTATTCCCCAGCAGAGTCGCCAGTTCTGTGATACGGTGGGAGAACTGACTAGTGTTTTGCGTTCGTATTCGCACTTGTGCGGTTGAGCAAGAGTCGCCACCGACTTTTTATTTTATCCTAAAGGAAAGGTTAAAAAAAGCACAGCAAAAACCTTTTGAGATATTTCTTGGGTTCGGGGGGTAGATTATGAAAAGGGAAGGTATTAGCACCCTTTTCATCCATGGTTATCCATGGGCTCTTAGTTACTTGGTTTTTTAGATCACTTGCCTTGTTTTTCGATTGCTAAAAAAAAGGTGTGTGTGTGGGCGCTTTTGAAAATGTTTTGGAAAAAGATGCCTTGTCTTAGGCAACTAATGTATTTGACTCGTGATTGAGTGTTTTACAAAAGTGTGGATCTTTTCGAAAAGATGTTTTCAAATGTTTTTGAGAGTTGGTTTGAAAGTGTTGTGGATTGTGGTTTTTGAAAAGAAGGCGAGTGTTTTTGCAAATTGATCTCAAGTAACTAAGAGTTTTGTCTACCCTATTGTACTCAAAGGTTTTTGTTATGTTTTAACCCCTTTTAACAATTTTGTTCCACCATTGAAATTGATGGACAATCTTGCGTTTAGGAAGTTTATTCGGGACGGGCGCGGGTCATCGTATGAACCATGAATGCAATGGTGCCAAGTGTCTTTGGCAATTTGCTTTACGGGACTTGATCATTTGTTTTAGACAACACTTTGAGGGACTTATGATCATTTTGAATTCGTTTTGCCAAAGAAACTCGACGTGCAAGCATGGCCCATTTTGGAAGGCAACATGTGGGATTACCCTAGAGGGTGCGAGTGTGATTGTGTATTGATTACATGTATTTGCCTTGTATTAGGTTATCTAGCGTTTGATTTTATGTACATGCAAACCCTAGGTCTAACCATGGTATAATTGGAAAACTGTAAATTGCGGAAATGTAAAATCTACGCTATTACAAAATAGTGTCCGGGAGTGGGGGTATAAATGTACAAAAGGGGATGAGACTTATAGTATCCAATAAGTTACAACCAAATCGAATTTGCGATCAAATGTAAATATCGAATATACAAATATAAGATAAACAAATGTATAGGAGCAATATGAATGTATTGTGTAAGTGTAAGTGTGAGATGTATATGTATATGAGTATGTGTATTGTGATTATTTTACAAATGCGAGATGTGAAATTGAAGTGTATTAGGGTATTTGACCTAAATATATATTTTAAGGAATCTTTGATTTGTATGTTTTTAATATGTACAAAAGAAAAATGTTTTTAATTAAATCGTATGTTCAAGTTCTAATTGAAAAAAAATGTATAAGACGCATCATTGTTTATTATATACAAAAATGTTTTAATTAAGTGTTTTAAGAATTTTAATATTAGAAAAAAAATATGTATTTTGTCTATTATGTACAAAAAGTATTAAATGTCCAAGATTGAATTATGTATGTTAAAAAGTATTTTTTAAATTGTGATGCACAAAAATATTTCAAGAAATCAAATTATGCAAAAAATGCTTATTTACTTATTATGTGCAAAATATATTTTAATCAAAAGAATAGAAAGATATTTTCAATTCTAAATATATGAGATAAAAATGTATTTTAATTAAGTTAGGATTTTGCAAAGAAAAAAAAGAAAGTATTGTTTATAATATATAAAAAAAGTTAGTATTAATGTTTGTTTTTATAAAAAAGAAGATTTAAAATTCTAATGGGCTTTATGGGCATTAAGGAACGGGCAAGGCCCATGCGTTTGGGATGAATTTTAGGGTTGGAGAACTGTTTGTCCATTTGATAACGCGTTAGGGTTTGGGACGGCGCCGCTCGTGTTCGTTCAACGTTCTTCTTCATCTTCATCTTCCTGAGCGCTTCTCTTTCCGGCCACCAGCGTCACCCCAAAGCCTCTCTTCCCTCCATTGACATGAGCCCTGTGGTCTTGTGATTCAAGGTTCGGTTTTAATGTTTGTGTTTCCTTTTTCTTTCCATGAATTGCATGCGTTGTTTTAATTTGAATTTGATTCTTAAATCTGTACTATTATGAGGTGGTGAAGAAGAAAGGGGGAGAAGATTGGCTACCTTCGTTCCTTGGAGATGGAGGAGAGGCGGAGTTGAGGCGCTGAGGACGGCCGGTGGGTGGAGAACGCAGTGTTGTGATGAACTTAGCTTTGCAAGGTCCCCTGGTACTTCTGTATTAACCCTCTTGCTTAGGTTTTATGATGTGTTATGAAAACTTTTTATTCGATTTCTCTTCTCTTCTACTGCATGTTGCCTTGATCTGTTGCTTTGAATTGTTGTCTTGAATTGTTGTTGCTTGGACGAACTTTCTCTCTTCTTCTCACGTGTTGCCCTGAACTGTCTTGAGTGGGATGCCTTTGGAATGTTTATTATTGCCCAGTGATGTATGTTTACTGAGGGCCTAGGGTTGGTTGACTCAGGTTTGAACTTGGTTATGTTTGTGCTAGCAGGTGGGTGTGTTGGTTTTTAGGATGTTTCTGGATTGGTTTTAGAAATGCAGGTTGATGCTTGCTTTTGACAGGTTTATGTGGTTAGGCCGGTTGTTGGTTTTTTGGATGGGTTATGTATTTTTGTTTTGACAGTATGTGGCGTTTCTGGTTTAAGGTTAGGCTTCAACAGGTTTAAGGTTGGGCTTTAGGTTTGCCTCATAACTTAGCAGGTTGTTGTGTTAGAGATTATACTGTGGGTTTGTTTAAGGTTTTTTTTTGGACAGGTAAGGGTTTCAGCAGGTTTATGAGGTTTTGACAGCAAGTTATGTTGTTGGACAGTATGGTGGTGTTTTTGACAGCAGGTCAGCTTCAGGCTTGGTGGTTTATCAGGTTATTGTTGTTTGATGTATGGTTTCAGCTTGCAGGTTGTGCCTTGACAGTAATGTGGGGCTTTTGGCTTTCTGAGTTTGTATATCTCTCTCCTTTTCTGCTGAACTGAGTTCTCTTTTTGTATATCTTTTTTGTTATGCTGCCTAAGCCTAAAGCCTGAAAACCTGCTTCCATTCTCTCTTTTTCTTTCTCTATAGTACAATTGAGTATTATTATATGATTTATTCTGTACTATTTTCTGAAAGGGTCACTTGATGGGAAATGATGAATTAGAGTTAGCTTGCTTGCATACCACTTCTCTGCATCTTTATCCAGCTTTTGTGCTTTGTCTTTTCTTTGATATCTTTTCCAAATCCTTTTTTGACAGCTTGGGTAGACTTTTTGTATTTTTGACAGTAGATTGCACTTTTGGCTTTTGATAGAAAGTGGTAACTTGGATTTTTTCAGTTTGGTTTGAATTTGAAGTTTGAGATTTTGAAACTATGCAGTTTGATATTCTATGCATTTTGACATTTGCATTTTTTCAACTTTGCATAAAAATTCTTCCCTCTCTGTGAACCGGGAAAAATCCCGTGATTTGCAGAGAGGGTTAACTGATCCCAGTCAGTGGCCCCTAATGATGAGCAAATTTTATCTGTCTTTTTTAATTCAACTGCTTTCTGACTTTTCTTCCTTTTTTCTTTTGCAGGTGAAAAATGGAACACCGGAGCGAAGTGAAGAATGAAGAAATTAGGGACTTAGAAAATGTTTAGAAAAAATAGGATAATTTTTATTTTTAATTTAATTATTTGTAAACCATTATTATTTTAAATACTTCGTAATAAATACTTGTATCCAAATAATAATTGTAACAACTATTAAATATGAAATAAAAATTCCATTGATTCATTTAACTCTTTTCAATTCCTTTTCTTTAATTGTTTACTTGTTATTTATAATTCCTTAAATTAAATAAAATGAAAGTTTAAATTTCAAATATTTAATTCTTAGAACCATAAATAATAAACTAAACCTTGTTGATCAAAATAAATGAATTCGACGTCTCCATCATTCAAAGCAACGCACAGTTGAACACAGAAACTGATCAGACGCAATCCTCTTTTTCACTGATTCTCTGCCAAGCACTGTAATTCCAAACTGCATGTTCTTTGACTTGGTGAATTCAAACCAACTGCCTCCTCTTACTGATTAAATCAAGATAATGCGAATTTAACCCGAATCTCGGAATAAAATGCGACGCGCTGTAGAATTTTAATCTTTCTGAGAATATGTCCACAAAACCTTAACTCCTGACTAAATGCCAAATAGCGTTCGCCTGATCAAAATTGAACCAAAAATCATCCAAAACCCTAAGCCAACTGTGAAACAATCCAGAGCCCTGAAAATCAGTAAAAACCCTAATTTCGCTTGACTGATAAGAAAAGTCTGTTTGTCCGATTCTTGAGCCAGTTTAAAAAAATCAGGAAATGTCTGAAGCTGAGATTTCTTGTGGAAAAACGCGAGGGCAAATTTTGGGGTACAACAAATACCATAATCTCATACAATATGCTTTTGAACAGACCTTGCTGATGATGTACAGGCGTTTCTTTTAATTCCCAAACACTGGAGTTATAAGGAAGATAATCCCTAGTGAACCCCTTCGAGCCAAAGAAGTAGGAGTTTTCTGTTCTAAACAAGTTGAAACCTTTGATTTAAACCTGGGGCAGGGTAGTCTCTCAGTTAATTCAAAAAAAAGATGCGCATTAAAGTCGCAAACTCTCAGTTCATAATACAACGAACGACAAAGAAAGACATTCCTTTGGAATCAAAAGACAGTGATGGTTCCTTATCTCATAGGCAGTCATTACTTCTCAAAAGAGAAAAGTCCACTGAGCCAAAACCTATAAAGGAGGCTTAAGAAACTAGGGCATCCCGCTGACTGTAATCTCGAAAACAGGAGCAGTCAGGCAAAAGTTAGGGATAACAAATCAAAAGAACGAGGTCATTACAAATCCTCAACAACATGAAAAAATGTTGCAAAAATGATTGCCTTCCCATAAAATTCAATTGGTGTGAACCATCACCCAAAAAAAAGTCGTTCCAAACTCGAACAGAGTTCGACGCACAATTAACTGAGTTTAGGACTGAAGGACATCACGAAGAGCGGGTGGGTACAAATATACTTTGAGCCTTTATCCTTTGTTTCTTAAACCGTGAACCAAGCCACATTACAACCCTTCAAAAGTCCTAATTGAAGCATGGGTTAGTTCGAAAGCATACTGTTACAAAAAGGTATCCTGACTCCTGTAAGGCTTTGCCCTCAATCTTGTGTTGAATTTGTCTTATAAAAAGTTTTCTGCTAAAAAAAACACATTTTTCAAAACTTTGAGACAAGCATAAACTTTGCATTATTTGAATATCGTTGTTTGCACATGGTTATTTGTTTGACAGCGGAGAAATTCACACAACGAATATCCGATGAACAAAAGCTCTCTCAGTGAACAAAATCAATTCAAAAAAGGATGACACTTCCATTGACAAAACTCCTATTAACAAGGGGGCATGGCATGTCACTATCCAGCATACCTGGGGCAGTCCAGTCAAGGTTTCAACAGATCTTTCAAAAGTCCAGTTAACCTGGGGCAGTCCAGTCAAGGTTTCAACAGATCTTTCAAAAGTTCAGTCAACCTGGGGCAGTCCAGTCAAGATTTCAACAAATCTCTCAATTACAGATTAACTTGGGGCAAGTCTCCCTCACCATCACTTGGGGCATTCGAATGTCAATCACCAAGGTCATCAAAATTCCTTCATCACCTGATGGAAGTTATAACCACCAACAGAATAACGGACAATTGAAGCTCCTAAAAATCTGTTTCTCTCAAGAATGAAGACTCTCATCCTTAAAACCTCAGAAGATTGGTATACTCCCAGTTTCTGACCGTTAACAGCATGAAGATTCTCATCATCTCAGAAGATTGGTATACTCCCAATTTCTGACACTCAAGAGTGAAGACTCTCATCCTTAAAACCTCAGAAGATTGGTATACTCCCAGTTTCTGACCGTTAACAGCATGAAGATTCTCATCATCTCAGAAGATTGGTATACTCCCAATTTCTGACACTCAAGAGTGAAGACTCTCATCCTTAAAACCTCAGAAGATTGGTATACTCCCAGTTTCCGACCGTTAACAGCATGAAGATTCTCATCATCTCAGAAGATTGGTATACTCTCAATTTCTGACACTCAAGAGTGAAGACTCTCATCCTTAAAACCTCAGAAGATTGGTATACTCCCAGTTTCTGACCGTTAACAGAATGAAGATTCTCATCACCCCAGAAGATTGGTATAATCCCAATTTCTGACACTCAAGAGTGAAGACTCTCATCCTTAAAACCTCAGAAGATTGTTATACTCCCAGTTTCTGACCGTTAATAGCATGAAGATTCTCATCATCTCAGAAGATTGGTATACTCCCAATTTCTGACACTCAAGAGTGAAGACTCTCATCCTTAAAACCTCAGAAGATTGGTATACTCCCAGTTTCTGACCGTTAACAGAATGAAGATTCTCATCACCCCAGAAGATTGGTATACTCCCAATTTCTGACCCCCAACAGAATGAAGATTCTCATTTTCAAAGTGGCGTATAACCCAAGTTCCAGATTAATACCTGTAGCAAGCCAGGAAAATATATGTGGACGACTGATTGTGGATTAACACCTGAAACCAGCCAAGAAAACTATCTACATGAAGAGATTGAAGATTAATACCTGTAACAAGCCAGGAAAACCATCTTTATTTCTCAGGTCAGAGATCAACACCTGAAACTAGCCAGGACAGTATCTCCTTGACCAACCTTTCTTAAGTTCCAGATTAATACCTGTAGCAAGCCAGGAAAATATCTGTGGACGACTGATTATGGATCAACACCTGTAGCAAGCCAGGAAATTATCTACATTAAGAGATTGAAGAGTAATACCTGAAACAAGCCAGGAAGCCTTTCTTTCTCAGGTCAGAGATCAATACCTGAAACCAGCCAGGACAACATCTCCTTGACCAACCTTTCTTAAGTTCCAGATTAATACCTGTAGCAAGCCAGGAAAATATCTGTGGACGACTGATTGTGGATCAACACCTATAACAAGCCAGGAAAACTATCTACATGAAGAGATTGAAGATTAATACCTGTAACAAGCCAGGAAAACCATCTTTCTTTCTCAGGTCAGAGATCAATACCTGTAACAAGCCAGGAAAACTATCTTTCTTCTCAGGCCAGAGATCAATACCTGAAACTAGCCAGGACAACTATCTCACCGACCAATACCTGCAGCAATCAAAAGATTCTTACAATCCCCAGCGGAGCTAAAACTTCCAACTATCAAATCCCCAAGCAGAGTGAAGACTCTCATTCTCAGTTCCTCACAAAGTATTCAAATATTCTCCAGTGAAGATCCCCTCTAGACAGGAATCCCCAGTAGATTGGCATACAACCCAAGCTCCTGATTCCCCAACAGCGGTCCCAGGACTTCTCATTTTCAACGATCAAAGGATTTTCAATCCCCTGCAGCAGTCAAGGAATTACTTTCCCCAACAGCAGTCCAGATTCTTTTATCTCCAGCCATCCAGGATTCATCTATCCTCAGCAAGATGGCTCATCAGCTTACATGTGCATTCATCACATTCATATCATAAACATTGATATAACATACATTGCATTATGAATCATGACATTGCATACAACTAACTCTTTACCTTTTCAGGAAAGATCAGTTAACAGACAAAGATCTTCATCTTCCGAGATTCTTTCTAGAAATAGTTCAGATGTGACCCAGACATGGCGACATTCTGATACTTATTCCAGATTCATTCAAATGAAGTTTTACACGGACTCATCATCAGGAAACCCTACACCGGTTCCTTTTCAACTCCAAGACTTCTGAAAACAGTTTACGGATTCTCCAAACACGGATGTTAATCTATCGCTTATTCAGATGCAACTTTTGAAAACAGTTTACGGACGCTTCCCAATAACGGATGCTGCTCTATTGCTTATTCAACTTCAACTTCTGAAAACAGTTTACGGATTCTCCAAACACGGATGTTAATCTATCGCTTGTTCAGACTCAACTCTTGAAAACAGTTTACGGACGCTTCCCAACAACGGATGCTGCTCTATTGCTTATTCAACTTCAGACTTCTGAAAACAGTTTACGGGTTCTCCAGACACGGATGTCAACCTATCGCTTGTTCAGATTCTTCAACTTCTGAAAACAGTTTACGAATGCTTCCAGATACGGATGTTAATCTATTGCTTATTCAGATCCCCAGTTCGGAGATTTTCCAAAACATGGACACTTTTCTGATACTCACCCACTCACCAATGACATACAGTTCAACAATCACCTTCAGATGGCATCTATAAGCCCATCCTCCTCCAAACATTTCCAGATGGCATCTCTAAGCCCATCCTCCTACCAGCAATTTCCAGATGGCATCTCTAAGCCCATCCCCCTGTCACATCTCCAGATGGCATGTTTAAGCCCATCACCAAATGGCATCTCTAAGCCCATTCCCTCAAACTACGCTTTGACGAGTGCAAATTTTTCGGGCACTCTAGTGTCCAATCTCCTTTTACCTTCGAGTCGCGAATGGCAAACTTGCCAATCTAACTCTTCAGGTTCAAGAAGATTGAACAGGGGCAACTATTGTACCCCAAAATTTTCCCTCTCTTTTTCCACAAGAAATCACAACTTCGGGTTTTCCCTGACTTTTCAGATTGGCATAAGAATCAGTCACACAAACTTTTTCTTATCAGTCTATCCAATTTAGGGTTTTCATGGACTCTGGAACAGTTCAAGCAGATTATTAGGGTTTGGTTGAGTTTGGCTCAGGGTTTGATCAGGCAGGCGCTTCTGTGAAAATTAAATCAAGAACTAGGGTTTGTGCGCACATTCTCAGAAAGAATTAATTCTATAGTTCTTTTCAATTTACTCTGGGATATGAGCTGAGGCATTTGAATTGAGAACTTGCAGTGTTTGGTATAATCAGTAAAAGAAAAGACATGTGGACGTTTATTTGATTAACTGTGCATTGCTATGGTTAATTGGAGCGCCGGGTTTATTATTGATTAATGCTAAGTGGCAAGAGTAAAGTGTTTATTAATTAATTATTTATTCTAAGTTAGAATAGTTGGGATTTATTTCCATTTATTATAATTTAAGAATTATAAATAATTAAATAAACAATTGAAGAAGAATTAAAAGGGATTAATTGACAAAAGAGCTTTTATTTATTTTTAATTATTAGTACAAATGTTATTTGAATACATTTACAGTATTTACAAATAATGTTATTACAAATAATTGGAAATAAAATAAAGCTATCCTAAAAGTTTCCTAAGTCTTCATCTTCCACTGATGCTCCCCATTGCTCAATTAATTTTTATCTGCAAAAACAAAGAAAAGAAAAGAAGTCAATGCAGATGAAATAAAAAGGCAGACAGATAATTTAAGACTCATCATTAAAAGTGATTGGCCG
Organism: Vicia faba; assembly: GCA_948472305.1. Lineage (NCBI taxonomy): Eukaryota > Viridiplantae > Streptophyta > Magnoliopsida > Fabales > Fabaceae > Vicia > Vicia faba. Next base: position 444,002,897 of record OX451740.1, read on the forward strand.
AAATCAGTTTATTCACCCTCTCTGCAAATCATAAGAAATACTCTTGGTTCACAAAGAGGGAAAGAGAAATATGATTGCAAAAAAATATGAAAATGCACAAGGCTGCATAATGCCAAAAAACAAATTGCACAAAACTCAAAATGTCAAACAAGCTGCACAGTTCAAAATAGCCAAAGGGACAAGTTACACAAATCCAAACCAAAGTCCAAACTGAACTGCACATAAACCAAACTAAGTCAAAATGGCCAACCAAGTGCAGAATTGTCCAAAGAAAGTACAAAGAGTTGTCAAGAGATATGCAGGAAATCTGGAAAAGAGATATGCAGAGCAAAACAATTGAAAGCAACATTTCAAATTTACATCACTTTCCAGCCAACCCTTTTTCAGAAAGTACAGATTTAAACAATATAATATGTTTTTCTGTGGAGAGAGAAAAGAGAGAGAGAAGAGGCTTACAGGCTTAGGCTTAAATGATATAAAACAAACAGTTTAGAACAGAACAAGGAGAGGCAGAATATCACAAAACATATAGAGCCCACAAACTGTTGCATAACACAAAGAGCCTGCCTCCAACACAAGCTTCAAGCCATCCAAACCTGTGATTCAAAATACCAAACCAGAAGCTTGCAACCACAAGCCTGTAACAAACAAAAGCCACAGCCTAACAAGCAAATAAACTCAGTATCAAAAGCCTTTCAAGCCTAACACCTCCTGCAATATACAAGCCTCAAAAAGACAATAAGCCTGTTTCAAGCTTTTCAAACCAGAAGCAAACAACAAACCTCTACACAAGCCTGAAACCTGCATAATACATCAAACCAGCAAACCTAACCAACCTTCATCAAAAATCCTACACCAGAAACAAGCTTACAAACTGAAGCTTCAACCTGCATAAGCCTTTATCCAAACGGAATCCCAACACCCTCAGAGCTAGGCTCATCACAGGGTCCAACGAAAACAATATTCATAATCAATATCATCAAACTCAGAGGAAATAAACATACAGAAGCAAGTATTTCAGGGGCAAGCATTCAAGCGGACAGAAGAGGAAAAGAAATTATGCTAGGGTTTTCAGAAGGCAATCATCATAAAACCTAAAGGAAGATACTGAATACCAGATTTCCAAAGCTCACAGCTTCATACTCCCTCCGCCTGGCCGCCTGAGACACGCCTCCAAGTCCACCTCTCCTCCTTTCCAAGCAACGAACCCCAAAGGTAGTATCTCTTCCTTTTTCTTTTCACACCTCACAAGAAGCAAATAATAATCAAAGAATCAAGACATGAAAAAGTTAAAAACATGCATGAACTGAAGCCCTAAAAGACGCGTTAATACAAAAATCACATACCTATTGTGTCATCACTGCCTGAGTAATCCATGGAGGGAGGAAGAGATGGACGGTGGCGCCTGGTGGCCACAGGCGGAGGCGTTCAGAAAGCTTGAAGAGGCGAAGAATGAAGACGAAGATGAGAGCGCCGTTTGTCCACACAAACCCTTGTTCTGAGGCAAAACCCATCGAACCCTTACAAAATGTTATCAAAACCGTCTGGGCCTTGCCCCATCATCTGCCTAAGCCCAAGTGATTCCAGGTGCACCCCCCTTTTTTCTTTGATTCTGATTAATTTTTTGGGCCCAAATTCCCTCCAACCCCATTTGTTTGCTTTCCTTTTTTTTATTTATTTTCTAAGTTTATAAGTCAATCATTTTTCGATCACATTATATCTTTTTTTTATATATATAATTTAAATTAATTCTTTTATTAATTGAAAACAATATATTGGATGTTTGTACAAAAAATGTTTAATAGTCCCTTTTTATTTTGTTCATCACATTTTAAATAATATGTAAAAAATAGATTTTCTTTAATAAAGTTAAAATATTTTTTCTTTTAAGAATTTCTTGTATCTAAAAAATATTAACTAAAAAAAACATAAAAACATTAATACATAAAAATAGAATTTCTTAAATATTTTCTTTTTCTTTTATTAAATCTCAAGTTTATAAAACATTAACAAAAAATACAAAAAAGAATAAAATACTTGATAAATATGTTAGGTTAATATTTGCACCATTTGTAAATAATCATGTGCATCTTACATACTTTTATTTCTTTTTGATTCTTATACATTGATATACTTTATATGGAGAATGCGATTCGATTTGGTCGTAAATATTATTTGGACACTACTCTCCTAATAAGTCTCATCTCCATTTGTAAATATTTGTACCCCCATCCCCGGATACTTATTTGTAATAGCTTAGACTTTAAATTCCCGCAATTTATCGCTTTCTATATACTGTATAGTAATTAGGGTTTGTATGCGAAGATTCAAAATCAACCGCTAGATAACCTAATACAAGACAAATGCATGATAATCAATACACCAATCACACTTGCACCCCTAGGGTAATCCCGCTTGTTGCCTTCCAAAATGGGCCATGCTTGCATGTTGAGTTTCTTTGGCAAAACAAAACAAATCAAATTATCATAGTCCCTCGATGACGCTTTCGAAGTTGCCTAAACAAAATGATCATAGTCCCTTCAAGAAAAATTGCCAAATACACTTGGCACCATTGCATTCATGGTCCATACGATGACCCGCGCCCGTCCCGTTAACATCCTAACGCAAGATTGTCCACCAAATACAATGATGGAACAATACTGTTAAAAGGGTTAAAACATGAGAAAAATCTTTGAGTAAATTTAGGGGTAGACAACTCTTAGTTACTTGATCAAACTTGAAAAACACACTTGCCTATTTTCAAAACCCACTCCACAACACACTTTCAAAACAACTTTCAAAAACATTGAAACATCTTTTCAAAAAGACAAACACCTTTGTAAAACATTCGAGTAAAGAATTGTTACAACGGTTGCCTAGACAAGGCATCTTTTTCAAAACATTTTCAAAAACACACACACACCACCATTTCAAGCAATTGAAAATCAAAGGCAAGTGATCTAAAACAAGTAACTAAGAGCCCATGGATAACCATGGATGAAAAGGGTACTAATACCTTCCCTTTTCATAATCTACCCCCCGAACCCACGAAAACATCTCAAAGGTTTTTCCTGTGCTTTTTAACCTTTCCTTTAGGATAAAATAAAAAGTCGATGGAGACTCTTGCTAAACCGAACAAGTGAGAATACAAACGCAAAACCTCAAGTCAGTTCTCCCACTGTATCACACTCAAGGTAGTCCAAGGGTTGGCCAGACAAGCTCTCTCCTAAGGCAGTCTACCTCAAGTTAGGGTTTCATGTTGCATAAAGATACTTGAGTCCAAGAGATCCCAAATGCTCACCAATGTCTTAATATGTTATCAAGATCATCCATGTCACGTTTCAAGCCTTGCAGAGGAAGTTTGCTCAGTCAATTGCTCAAAGGCCTGAAAATCGACAGTGCTAGGGCAAAAGTCAACTGTGGCTCACATACAGTCAAACTTCAAGATTTTTAGTCAATATTCTAATTTTTAAGGATATTTCATCATTTTATCAAGGGTTGATCATGACTCATCAAGGATTTCTCATAATTCATCAAGACTCAAAAGTTGCTAAATTAGGATTTTGTAGGAAAAGTCAACTCAACTTTGACCAAGCATAAATTTCTCATACTTTATGAGAAATGACCCATAAAAATCTCATTTTGAAGAGGATACCATGCTCTACAATCCATCTTCAGCTCCCAAGTTCAAAATATGCACTCACAAGAAGTTATGAATTTGGACATTATAGGTCATTTTGAAAAGTCAACAAAAATACCTTTTTTGTCAAAGCTTCATACATGCGCATGGAATATCAAATTGAGATGATACTAAAAGGGTTGCTTAGAGGACATCTCAAGCTTTCTAAAAAGTACAAGAACACCTTCAAAGAGTCAAAATTAAGGAAGTTATGCATTGGTGAAGTTGACACTTTTTGCAAAATTGCCAAAAGTCAACTATGCCTAAAACTTCAAATTTTGCCAAATGGGCCCAATCTTTTTCACTTGTTTCTAGTTGGAAACATAGTCCACGAGCTCTAGCCCTTGCCACTTGTCACTATCATGTTTTTATTATTTATTTTGATTTCTATTTGATTTAAATCAATTTTAATCAAAATAAATCATAGAAAAATCTAAAGCATTGAAAATTCAAGATTTTGTGCTTGTTTCAGATTCTATATCCAGCTAGCATAAAAATAAAAATCGTACAAAGCATCAAAAAGCACAAATTGGATCTTTTTATCATTTTGGGAAATTTTGAATCTTTTAAGAAACAAGATCATTCTCCTCTTAATGAAAAGATATTGGGTGATTATAATGACCTTAATTCGTCCTCCATATATAAAAGAGGCAATCCCAAAACCCTAGCACGGTTCAAGAGCATCCTCCCAAGATCAAATTCTTTTCAAATTTTCAAAGAAGTGTACCAAGATCAAATTCAAAGGCTCAACCATCTACAAGACTTTCCATCCATCCTATTGTGATCTACAGGTAAAACAAGGTATAAACACATCCTTTTTACATAACCATGCAGGTTGAAACTGTATATACATGAACATACACTTTGCAAAATTTCCATGGATCATATTTTTATTTATAGCTTGATTCAATTCCTGCTAACCATGCCATTGAGTTCCAGTGAATGTTTAGAACATGTTTGGGTCATCGTTTGGGATCTTTAATGGCCAAAACGTAAATCACCATGGCTAGGGTTCATATCATTTGAAGTTTCATTTTGGTGAGAATAGGCAACGTTAAACCAAGAAAACATCATCATAATGATTGCCATGCCCTAATCATTGGATCTGTCTATTTTTTTTGCTTCAATTTCACCGTTTTCGCAGGTTTTCAAGACCACCCCTGCCGGAGAAGACGACCAGAGCATGGCTCCGGCGTCATTGACTTTGCTTGACTCTGGTTGACGCAAACGTGGTCGTTTCCCGTGTTTTGATTGGCCATTCAGGTTGCTGACTCAATTATTTCAGCTGACTATGCTTAGTAATTCCATGTGCCTCAAGCCTCAGTCCAAACCATGCGCTTATGAGATCCAGCCGTTAGATTACCCTTGATCCATATCTAACGTCTCACATGGATCATTCCACCGTGGGCGCCAGTCAAGCAAGCATATGGAACCGAAGAAAGTCAAAACATGCCATCAATGTTTGGGCTCAGCTTCGCCATCCGCACCCCCCCTTTTGCTACAAGAACCAGACCCATTTTCTTTTCTCTTTTATATTTTTCTATTTATTTAATTTATTTAAATTGTTTTTATTAACAAAAATTAATTTTCTTTTTATTAAAAATCACAAAAATATTTTTCTATCCAATTAAATTTAAGATATTTATTGTTTATACAAAAAATTAAATTAATTTAATTAGGTTATTAATTTTAGATAATTTTAATTCTTTTTGTAAAAAATTAAAAATAATTAGAAAATTAGGGTTTTGTCCAAATTTAATTACATTTTCTTTTTTCTTAAAAATAACCAAAAAAACCAAAAATAGGTCATTTTATTTTTTTTATTAATTAATTTAATTAAACTAATTATTTGTATATTTAATTTTAAAACCTAATCTTGTTTTCTTAAAAATAATTTAAAATAATTAAAAACAACAAAAAACAATTTTTCCTTTCCTTAGGATAGAAGGGTCAAAACCCTAATTCCTTCCCGATCTACTTTTCTTCCCGCGCACTTTTATTATTATTTTTATCCCATTATTGTAACTGCTCACAAGGTGTAATAGCTTAAATTAGGACTTTATTTTCATTTATCGCTTTAATTTCAAAGAGTTTGTTTTTGGCTATGTAAATACCCGAAGCCTTGTAATAGCGTAGTTTAATTTCCGCACTTTAAATTCCGCAAAATATTAACTGTTAGATGTATGATATTAGGATGCATGACAAGAATGTATGTGAAAAACTTTAAAACAGTTAGATAATCCTAACATGTGCAAAGATAAATAATCTGAAATTGAATCACTCGCACATGCGTACTCCTAGTGTACACTCCCACTTGGTTGCCTTCGGTAAACAATCATTGAGTATAGGATGCTTTAGTGGTCGTCCTTTTGTCCAAAGATCAAAGTTGCCTCAGAAAGGTTGCCTCGGATATTGTTGCCTCGGATAATTGATCTAAGACATTAGGGTTATTAATAATACATTCTAACATTGCTTTAGTGACCGTACGTCCCTTTCGAATTGACCCTCAAACTCCAACGACTGTGCTACCTACTCACTAATAGTGGGATAGCACTGTCTAAAGGAAACGAACATAGAACAATTTTTTTTCGAGTACGTAGATTAGCTCTTAAGTACTTGCTCAAACAAAAAACAAACTTCTTCACACTTACAAACAAAGTTTTCAAAACACTTCATTACACTCTTGAAGACAGAAGCAAGAGTTAAATTGAAGTCAAAACAAAAGCTTTTCAAATCACACAAACACAAAAGAAAACAATTTTGAAAATGATGAGCAAGTACCTAAGAGCCCGTAGATAACCACGGATAGAAAGGGTGATAATACCTTCCTGTTGTACCCCAAAATTTTCTCTCTCATTTTATCAAGATTTCCCCTCACAAGACTCTTTGGACTCCAGACAGGATTAGGGTTTGCTCAGCTCAAGACTTCTCCTTGCACTAATGACCTGAAATTAGAGTTTGAGTTTGCACAAGGATTTTTGGACTTCCAATGCCTCATGTGACTTTCATACTTCATGTTGGACCTCTAAGATTGCTCATACCAAGTGTCAAGCTTTGAATCAAATTTTTGCCCAGTCAATTGGACAGTTGACCTAAAAATCAACTGTATTGGGGAAAAAGTCAATTATGGCCAATTTACAGTCAAACCTCATAATTTTTTATCCATATCAACACTATAGACTCATATTAACCATTTGATCAAGTTTGGACCACAACTCCTCAAGAAATTTGATCAGATCATCAAAAGGGTAAAATGGTCATTTTTAGGGTTTTGACTTTAGAAGGGCAATTTCTGATTTTTCACCTAGCCAATGGCAAATTGGGTTCAAACATGGTTTCAAGGACTCAATGGTATCATCTTTACCTAATCACAAGGTTCCAAAGATCTCAAATGCATTGGATTGACAGATGAATTTTCCAGTCAACTGATCAAAAATCAACTGTACACTGAAAAGTCAAACTTTGACTTTTTGGTCAAAATCAAGTGTCAAGCGTCATTTTTCATCAAGATGTGTCAAAACATGAAACTTGTTCACCAAGAAACCTAATTTTGGAAATTAGGGTTTAAAATGGAAATTTTTTATAACTTAGAAATTTTCTAAGTTATGAAAATTTCTTATTTTTTCCCAACTTTGCCCAAGTTTTTCACCATGATGAAATTGGTTTCAAAGAAAACTTCCAACATGAAAGTTGTAGTCCTCCACAAAATATACAACTTTGATTCACAAAGTTTTCCCAAAAGATGCTTAGATCTCAAGTTATGATTTTGTGAATAGGGGTCCATAAAACTTTTAACTTAGTGAAATTTTGCCCTAGTTTAGGCAGGATTTTGACCTATCTTCATGGCAACTTTTCACATAGTTCCAAGTGGAATATCAAAATTAATTTCAAAGATGGATTGTATAGCATGTTACAAGCTTTCCAAAATGTCCAATAACTCTCCAAGATCATTTATGGTTAGGGAGAATCGAAAGTTTGAAAATGGAAATTTATCACTTTTGGCCAAGGCATTTTGCACCATGCTACAACTTGCAAATCAGTTTAGATCATGCTTGTACTTGTTTTACAGGTCTTAATCCTTTACACACTCCTTAATTAAATTCAAATAAATTGGACAAAGGCATTGTTCTGAGTTATGGAGCATTACACAAAGAGTTATTCCAAAAATGGCAAAAAGTTAACAATGTCATTTCCATAAAAGCATACTTTTTACAAACTTTGTTTATCTTGAGCCATGGACCAAAGCTTTTGCTGCAAACCAACTCCACAAATATCAGGAAAAGTGTACCAACTATGGGCATACCCTGAGCAAGCTTGTACAAGCTTTTGCCTTTGTCAACTCACTTTTGCTTCAAAAGCAAGAAAGCTTGCAAAAGGTTCACAATTGGTGCATCTGATAAAACCAAGTCTTGCAACATTTTCAAACAACCTCAGCACATTACACCAAGCCTGAAACACGATTGCCAAGCCTCTAAAACACCCAAATACACCAAAAACTCCATTTCTTCCCAAAACAGGACAAGCTCTGCAAAACTCAAGCCAAAACCAATTTGCCTCGTGCGTTTTGTCTTGAACCACTTCAGACACATTTCATACATCACACCTAAGTTGTCCAAGCCCTTCTCGAGCAATTGTAACCCCTGTTTCGTGCTTCACCATTTTCAATTTCTGAGTTTGCAGGTTGACTTCTACAAGGAGATTCAAGCCATTTCAAAGCAAGCTAAGCATTGGGAAAGGTCAAGGGAACTTCAGGCAAGCTCAAAAGAACTTCAGGCCTCACTGAAAATTGCTACATTGCCATAGCCAAACTTGACTGAACAAGGTATTTTCTAAGTTTCTATCTCTCTATTTAGGCATCATTAGGCTTAGGTTTGTGAAGCAAAATGTAGTCCTTAATGTCCTTGAGTTGTACATATGCGTAGATTTCATTTATATTAACTGAGCTAGGAGAATTTGGATGATGAACTTGCTGAAGATTTTAGGTCAGAAATTAGGGATGACAAAATTCTATATGGTCTTTGAGAGTTAGATCAAGTTTTTTATATCATTGAAATCGTGATTTAACAAGCTACAAGTTTCATGTTGCAAGATTTCATTTTTAAGCATGTATGCAAGAGTTACAAGTTTGTACATGGCGCGCGTTTTTCTGGTTTGAAGGACAGGGATGAAGTGAAACTGGGCTTGGGCTTGCTGTTTCTCCTATTCACACCCCCTGCTTACTTTCTGCACCCCCTTGGCCCATTTCTTTTATTTTTCATATTTTCTTGCATATTTCACATTTTCTGACTTTTACTATTTTTTCTAAATATTAAAAATCACCAAAAATGTTTTCTTAATTTTTACATTTTTATTTTATTATTTTTATTATTTTTTATGACAAAAAATAGTTTATTAGGTTAAATAGAATTTATTTTCTTGAATAAATTTGTAAATAATGTTGAAATACTTAAATATTTTATTTTTATTATTTATACATATAAAATAATATTTTCTCACATATTTTATTTTTTAACATTTTTGTATATATTTTCATTTATTTTCTTGTACATAAAAAATGAATAAATAAATAATATAGAATATATCTTCTTTTAAACCAAAAAATTAGGGTTTTCACCCTTTCAAAAATAATCATTCTATTTGTTCTTATTTTTTAAGACTTAAATAAATTTATTTTACATACATAAAATAAATACAAAAAAACATTTTGCATATTTACAATTTATTCCATATTTAAATATTTGCTTATTTATTTATTTGTACAAATAAATTCAATTGGGTTGTAATAGTTTTAGGGCTTTATTTTGTGCAAATACCCCTTATTCAAACTTGTACCCCCCTTCCCCATAATATTGTTGTAATAGTCTTAGATTTACTTTTACGCATTTATTTCTTTTATATGCATGTTTAGTAAATTAGGGTTGGTATGCAAAAGACCAAAAAAAATCAAACAAGTAGCATGACTTAACATAAGACAAAAATACATGAAAATGACAACACAATGTACACAAGCACCCCTATGGTTTCTTCCACTTTGTTGCCTTAAAATGGCCATGGTATGCATGCTAGGTATCTTGGCAAAACAAAACAAAACAAAACAAAAGATCATAGTCCCTCGATGACGCTATCTTGGTTGCCTATACAAAAATGATCTAGTCCCTCAAAAAAAACTTGCTAAGATACTTAGTGTAAGTGCCTTTGTTTAGGATTGGCTCATTTCTTGTAAAACAAATAGTAACAACAATAATGTAATGTAATGTACAATAGGAACAGCCTGAAAACCCTATTGTAAATGCCTAAACATGTTGTGCTGATTTAAATCAACATTTGGAACAACATGTCTCAAGAGATGTCATAACATCATACCAGACATCAAGCTACTGAACTGTCAAGTCTGATGCAGTTCTGTTCCTGAAGTTATGCAGAATATTCTGCCAAATAGAATGCATAACAAGTAGCGAAAATTGAAGGCATATGTGGAGCCCTAGAAGATTCAATCAGAAGCTAAGGATAAGGAGAAAAGCTCGATTGAAGACCTAACTTACAGCAGAAGTTTTCTGCTTACTTTATGCAGGTCGTTAAAGTTGCATTGCTGTCATATGAAGGCCCAAAATCCAGTTGGGTAAAAAGGGTTATAAATAGAAGTATTGTAACCTAATTTAAGTGAGCTGTGTATTGACAAGATGTAATCATTAGGGCTAGTTTTATTGTGAACCACCCGGGCTGTGGGATGGTCACCATACTCCTTGAAACCTGTAGGTTAGAGGATGTATGCGTTGTACTTGATTGAAGCTTTTAAGCATGATCAAGTTGTGTAATGGAAGTGTATCTTCTGAACAGTTTATGTACTGCAGAAAGTAATCACTGCGATGATTGAGAGGGAGTGAGAGGGTTCTCATATCTAGGATTGGATCTTAGGTAAAAGTGTCATTGGGTAGTGATTAAGTGAGAAGGCTGTCAACGGGTGTGTTGGCTGTAGGGTCTTTGAATTGATACTACTAATAGTGAACTTTATCCCTGGCTTGGAAGCCTCCAGATGTAGGTTGGTTGAACCGAACTGGGTGAACAATTATGTGTGTTATTTACTTTCTGCATTGGTTATTTGTTTGATGTCACAACATTCCTCATGACATCAATGCATATGATTAACCTTAACTGTTCTGAACTTCAGTAAATCAGAACCTGCGTTTGTCAAAGGTTTGCAGGTTCTGGCATGATAGATCAGTGTATGTTGTAGAACAGATATCAAAAGTACAGCCTATTCTACCTGTACAGCTTAATGTCAGATCAGATGTCTTAACATTCCATTAGACATCCCGAGTCTGTGACATACCAGGAATTTCAATTGGTATCAGAGCAGGCATCCTGTCTGTCTCTGGATGAGATCCATGGGGGATACTTTCCGGTTGTGTACAAGGTAGAATATTGGTTGAACCAGTAGTGTTTGTATTGTTTGGTCCCTAGGAGTGGAGGATGGACCAATTTGGGAGAAACTAGATGAAAGTGTTTGAACAAACTCAAAGACCTCATGCGGGAGTGAAGATTTTGGAGTGCATTGTTCAATCTATATTCAGCACAAAGAAGAATATTATCAAAACCTTCATGCGGGAGTGAAGATATTGATAAGGTATCATCTGTGTGTATAAAGCTTCCTTTTAACGGTGATGTAGATGTTGGGTCTAGAAAGTTGCTTGGTGAAGAAGCAAACAACTTGTAGGATTGATTTATTTTCAATCCTTATGGAGTAAGCATTGTGTAGGTTCTGTTGAAGTACTGCTATTCCGCTGCATAGCTTCTGATACAACCCCTAAAGTGAAAGAAGAACTCTAGGGTTATTATTTTCAACATAATTTGTAAGCAGATTTTGCAATCTATCAATAATGTCAAAGATACTTGAGATTTCCTCAAGTCCACTCATAAAGGCATTTATTATTAGTGTTGATTGATCAATGATTCTCATATACATCTACGAGCTGCTTGAAGATTATCAAGGATGATGTGTTCCAAGGAGATGGAACTGATATGCTTAAGGATGTTAGAACATCATGCAACTGCCAGTTGAAGAACAGATGTTCTGGGTGCTAAACACATGTAGTGTGAGTACATATGTTTGGAACCTACTCCTGATCTGGAAGAGGAGACATCTGTTTTGAAATAATTGATCAGGACACGATCAACAGGTCATCTACTCCAGCTGTGAGTTTAAGGAAGTATATGTACTGAGCTAAATGCACTTAAAAGGACTTTAAAGCTGTGATTTCCAGGTTTCCACTCATGTGATGGATGATGGAACATCATCTCTGTGTCTTCAGCCAAGTAAATATGCTTAGCAAGTATGAAGAAGTAATCAGTCAGGATCATCTAGTATGATGAGATAATTATAACTGAATAAATGATGGAAGCAGAATATTTATGTGATAAATATGTGGAAATCAGAATCAAAAGATCTAAAGCTTGTGATGAAAAAGGATGTACAACATCACAACTGTTGAAGACATCAGACAGATAAGTTCCAGACTTATTGAACATCCTCATGATTGATAATGAAGTCTCTTCTAGTACAAGTTACAGAATGTGGCAATCTGAAACTTGTACAGCAAGCAAACTAAGGACTCTTAATTTGAAACCTGTGGCAAATTCCAAATAAAGAGTACTTACTATGTGTCTAAAGTAAAGAGCTCAACAATGTATCCATAAAGAGGGAAATTGGATAACATTTTGTTCAGAGGCAGTAGTATGATCGAGCTGATGTGAAAGGGAATTCATCTTACCTTGTTCTGTAAGATGCTTGAGTTTATTTCTCATGATCTTAGTAATTTCCAAGGAGGATAGGAATAAGAACAGGTTATGTGGTTGTTATGGGTCTGATCATAGAGGATGATTAGCTTCTGGTGTACTCTTGTATCCCCTACAAGAAAAGTGTGCTTTGATTACAATGGATGTTCATCCAAAACCATAGTATAAGCCAGGCTCATATGGTTGGGATCAATGTTGCAACATCATCTCAAACGAAGGGCCTCTTCAGCAAAGGAAGCTTGTAAGGACCAGTTGGTTCCTCATGCATGGAGCAGAAGATTGTTAGAATAATTATCCTACCTTGAGAAGGTGGCATAATCTAACTAATAATGAATACTTTGACGGGAGACTAAGTATTCATTAGGATCTTGCATATAAACACTTTGATGGGAGACTAAGTATGCAAGGCTGTATTCTGAACCTATTTCTCAAAACTTGGTAGAGAGTTTATTTCTCTCTAGGGTATTCTGGTGAGTTATTATTGCTGAAGATGAAGATCATACCTTTCATATGGGGAATATAAAAGGGCATCAATCCCCCGAATGTTAACTTCAGAACCCAAGCAGATAGGTTCTGATGTCCCAGATGATGCTGAAACATCATTATTGTTAGAAGTCTGTGGCAGAAACTTGGGATTGTGAATCTTAATATTCTATCGCCTCATTCAGAAGTGGCAGTCCTATTGTTGGTTTGGAATAAGTAGATTCTACTTATGTTAAGAGTAGTATGCTTAACAATGCATAACTACTGTTGTGGTCTGAAGAATTTGCTAGTATCAGCAACTACTAGTAAATATATTATACAGAAGGATGACATGATCAACTTTTTGATTAAAGGATAATCCTTCTAGAAAATCTGAATCTTAGTAAAGCTTGTAAGCACACTAAGAAGGTTGGAGGTTGGTTTCAGACTATGGCTACATGATTTCTCAGCCATCCAGAGAGTCATGATAAGTATGGAAGTGCAAGGGCATGAATCAGAGATGTCCTTACTATTCTAAGACTAGTTCAGGGTGCTGGAAGTTACCACCTCAGAGCTAGTGCTACTGGTTATCACACTATTGTTTTGATTGGCCTTAACAAGGGGAGTCACTGAGTGTTGCACTTTCCCCAATTACAATATACATTGAAGGGAGACTTTGTATATGTATTGTTGGACTTAATCTGAAGATCAGAAGTCAGAAGAGGACGGTGGTATGCTGATGTTTATGTGAACTTCTAAGAATAGTCATGGATAAGGTCTCAACATCAGGAGATTGAAGAATTGCTCTTGTTATATGTCTGGGTTTAGGAAGAAAATCTCAGAGATTCTTAAAAGTATCATAAGTGGCAGTTTTGATACTTTTGGAGCAATTTGGAAGATTCAGATCTTATCAATAGCAACTTGGTCTGGCATATCAGAAATGCTATTATGGTAAAGACTTCACTAGCTCTAGCAACTACTAGTGAATGGAATATCAGAAGAAGTAAATCAGATTAAGAAATCTGATATATTCAGCATATGTTCAAGGGGTTCTTTTACTATAAGAAATAGAAGTGGCATCTAAATTTTGTGTATTAGAACTAATCTGTGATGTCTTGTGAAGCATTTTGGAGTCTTCTGGTTTATTCCCTCCTTCCTTATTTTGCTGTCTGGAAGAAGGTAGAAAGTAATTGTGTTGGATCTCAGCAACACTTAAGAAAGCATGATTGATGGCCATGCTTAATGCTACGAGCTGTTTAAAGTGTCCTTCTCTGTGCCTAACTGAGAGAAGTAAAAAGAAGACTGCTGTTGTTGAAGAATGTAAGGTAATGTCTAAGTAAGTGTCATGACATTACCAACGACATTGCAACCTTGGGGAAATCAAGAAGAATACGTGGAAAATAACTTCACCACGTAATTGTAGCTATTCAGGAACTATATTTGGTGTTCTGTTTCCCAGAAGGAATAAATCTTCAGCCTTAAAAGTCGGTCAAAGGCTGATTTTATTCAGGAATTGCTTTGACCTAAACTTATGCATGTATTAGGACTGGTCCTTTTGGCAGAAACAAACAAATGCGTCTAAAGTTCATGCACAGTCAGTCTGAAATATGCAACAACTTTAACAGGTATCCTTGACCAAGACTTTATATTGCCATCTTCTTGAACCTGTTATCTCCTTATATAACCTCCTGTCACACATTCTTTCTCTCACAACCATCATGGGGTTTGTACGAATCTGGGAAAACTGTTCTTGGATCTGGTTTTGTGAGGGATTTCTTTGTCAATTTTTGGCCAAAAAGGGGGAGAAAGGAGTACTGTTACTGTTTGACATTGTCCTCATTGTCCTCGTTGCAGCAGCTACTCAAAATTTTGATCACAAAGACTTGTCACAAATTCAGCAGAAATTCAAATGGCGTGAATTTCTTTGTGACTTGTGATCTGAGTTATGAACACAGTTGTGACCTGTGTTCTGAGTTACAAGGGAGATATTCTGGTCACTCCTTAAGGGTTCTCGGATGCCTCTGAAAGGATAGTTTATCTCCCACGGACCTCTTTCTCCACCACCAGTGACAAGAAATGGTTCGTGGTCTAAAAGGGAATGAGGTGCATCCTCTTCCTCCTGTGCTTCAAGAGGTCCTGAATGGTTAGTGTGGTTACAACCAAAGATGTCAAGATCAATGTCAAGACATCCTTCTGTGTGTATCCTGAACACTTTTATTTTTTTATTATTGTTGTATTTGTTTTAGCCAAAATTTGCCAAAGGGGGAGATTGTAAGTGCCTTTGTTTAGGATTGGCTCATTTCTTGTAAAACAAATAGTAACAACAATAATGTAATGTAATGTACAATAGGAACAGCCTGAAAACCCTATTGTAAATGCCTAAACATGTTGTGCTGATTTAAATCAACATCTGGAACAACATGTCTCAAGAGATGTCATAACATCATACCAGACATCAAGCTACTGAACTGTCAAGTCTGATGCAGTTCTGTTCCTGAAGTTATGCAGAATATTCTGCCAAATAGAATGCATAACAAGTAGCGAAAATTGAAGGCATATGTGGAGCCCTAGAAGATTCAATCAGAAGCTAAGGATAAGGAGAAAAGCTCGATTGAAGACCTAACTTACAGCAGAAGTTTTCTGCTTACTTTATGCAGGTCGTTAAAGCTGCATTGCTGTCATATGAAGGCCCAAAATCCAGTTGGGTAAAAAGGGTTATAAATAGAAGTATTGTAACCTAATTTAAGTGAGCCGTGTATTGACAAGATGTAATCATTAGGGCTAGTTTTATTGTGAACCACCCGGGCTGTGGGATGGTCACCATACTCCTTGAAACCTGTAGGTTAGAGGATGTATGCGTTGTACTTGATTGAAGCTTTTAAGCATGATCAAGTTGTGTAATGGAAGTGTATCTTCTGAACAGTTTATGTACTGCAGAAAGTAATCACTGCGATGATTGAGGGGGAGTGAGAGGGTTCTCATATCTAGGATTGGATCTTAGGTAAAAGTGTCATTGGGTAGTGATTAAGTGAGAAGGCTGTCAACGGGTGTGTTGGCTGTAGGGTCTTTGAATTGATACTACTAATAGTGAACTTTATCCCTGGCTTGGAAGCCTCCAGATGTAGGTTGGTTGAACCGAACTGGGTGAACAATTCTGTGTGTTATTTACTTTCTGCATTGGTTATTTGTTTGATGTCACAACATTCCTCATGACATCAATGCATATGATTAACCTTAACTGTTCTGAACTTCAGTAAATCAGAACCTGCGTTTGTCAAAGGTTTGCAGGTTCTGGCATGATAGATCAGTGTATGTTGTAGAACAGATATCAAAAGTACATCCTATTCTACCTGTACAGCTTAATGTCAGATCAGATGTCTTAACATTCCATTAGACATCCTGAGTCTGTGACATACCAGGAATTTCACTTAGCACCATTGTTATCATGGTCATACGATGACCCACGCCTGTCCCGTTTAACATCCAAATATAAGGTTGTTTACCAAATACAATGGTAAAACAACAATGTCAAAGGGTTAAAAATGCACAAGAAAGACTTTTGATTAGGGTAGACAACTCCTAGTTACTTGATCAATTTGCAAACATCCTTGCTAATTTCAAAAACACACACACACAATTTCAAAATATTTTCCAAACAAACTTTCAAACATTGAAACATTTTTCAAAAGACATACATCTTTGTATACATTCTTCAAACAAGAATCATTACAAAGATTGCCAAAACGATGGCCTCTTTTCAAAATACTTTCAAAGCCACACAAAGCACCATTTCAAACAATTGAAAAAGCAAAGCAAGTGATCTAAACAAGTAACTAAGAGCCCATGGAAAACCATGGATGAAAAGGGTGCTAGCACCTTCCCTTTTCATAATCTACCCCCGAACCCAAGAAAACATCTCAAAGGTCTTTCCTGTGCTTTTTGACCTTTCCTTTGGATAAAATAAAAAGTCGGTGGCGACTCTTGCTAAACCGAAACATTTATGAATACAAATGCAAAACCTCAAGTCAGTTCTCCCACTGTATCACAGAACTGGCGACTCTACGGGGAGATAAGAAAAGTGGGGTTACCTTAGGGTTTAGATCACCTTTACATGCTTATCTTGTTTACTTTGATTGCTTTACACTTTGGTTCTATTGTTTGGGTTTAAATCATCTACCCGGATTTGGGAAACATTCATAGGTAAATAGCAATACATTGTGGAAACTGTGCGGGGTATACCGATATGGTCTAAGCAATAGCTATACTAGTGCGACATATTTGTGGGTACCGGTAGCCTTTGAGTCAATCAAAGAGAATACGGGGCTGCTGAGTGATGTCATGAAGCACTAATGGACTTTTAGAACCTTTACTTGACCATCTTGGCCTTTTAGGATGTAGTGAGATGATCGGCTTTGGTGCAGTCCGAAGTTGGTAGATACTCGATACTACACTCATTGAGGGTTATTTTCTTGGAATATTTTGGTCGCCGGTAAAATGGCTAAACTGAAACAATGAACACAGAAAACAATCCAGTGATATTGAGCTCCTTAGAACCCGGTTACTATTTATAGGATAGGTTGAGCCAACTAAACTTCAAGAGGGTACTTACCTATGAAACCCCATGCAAGCCTAAACTAGGAACTTGTGTGATTTGCTTGTACATATATACTTGTGCATAACATCATGAACATCATGAAGCATCATTTGCATCCACTAATCATTTCAAGGATTTTGGATCTTCATCTTTGTTCCTGTTTTGTAGGTTATGGAATCCCTTCGCAGGAAAACTATTCAGGTCAATCTTGTGAGAATTCCTCCTCAACTCAAGGAGCTTACTTCCAAGATTCCAGAGTATTCTCCATTCACTGAGAGACATGGTCGACTTCTCAACTTGGTTAACTCCAACACTGAGGAAGACATGGTGAAAGTTCTTTTTCAGTTCTTTGACCCCCTACACCACTGCTTCACATTTCCTGATTACCAGCTAGTGCCTACTTTGGAGGAATTTTCTCAACTCCTGAGGATTCCTATTCTCCATCAACTACCTTTCAACGGTACGGAAAAAGATCCAAAGCCTAAAGATGTTGCTCAAGCCCTACACTTGCAAGCATCAAATGTCACAAGTCATTGGGAGACTAGGAGTGGTGTCAAGGGTTTCTTGGCAAAGTTCCTGTTTGAGAAAGCTCAAGAATGCTGGAATTCTCTAGACCTGCAAGCTTTTGACGAGATTGTAGCTCTTCTCATCTATGGGTTGGTCTTGTTCCCAAACCCTGACCAGCTTATAGATGTCAATGCTGTCAAAATCTTCATGGCCCGCAACCCGGTGCCTACATTGCTTGGTCTTGTTCTCATGTGCTGCACTCCTCTACTGGCAAGGTGGTTTATTTCTAACCTTCCCCAATCAATGTTGAAGAATGAGCAAGGTTTGAGGTGGTCACAACGATTGATGACTCTTACACATTCAGATGTTCATTGGTGTTCTCGATCCAGAGAAAATGTTATCATCATTGATCGTTGTGGGCAATTCCTTAATGTCCCACTACTTGGCATTAGGGGAGGCATTACGTGTAACCCCTGCTTGGCTCTGAGACAATTTGGGTATGCCCGAAGGGATGGCCCACATGACATGCTGATTCTAGACTTGGTTTTTGACTTCGACAACGACGATCAAGGACTTCGACAAAGGTTCATCCGAGCCTGGAGGATGCCCAACAAGGTGGACAGTAAGACCTTGGGACACAAGAATTCCATCCCCCTTAAGCCTTACCTCAAGTGGGTACGAACCCGCGCCCAAAGTCTGATGATGCCTTACCCCTACATTCTCCCTATGATTAAAGAGCCTGTTAAGGAACGAGGGGTTCCATACACCCTCCTACATCCTCACATGCCGACATCACTCGAAGATTTGCAAAGGAGTTGGATACAACTCAAGGGAGAACGCGATACTTTTGAATCCAAATTCTACACCAGTGAGAAGAAGGTTTTAGAACTTACTCGTCAACTTCATGAAGAGTAGACTATCAACACCTACATTGCACCAAAGAGGATGCACAACGTCTTTTTACCTTAGAATTTTGTATTATTTTTCCCATGGGGCATTGATGTACTAACAAATTATATCTTATTAATATGACGTGTGTTTCTTTTTTGTTTAAAACAAATTTGAATTTCTGAATCCTTGAATGCATTACATGAATACATATCATTCATCATATGCATAAACAGGTCTTCACACCAAGTTTCCTCATCTCTCTGCTGTTTATTTCAGCAAGATGGATATTGAACAAACGGTCAAAGACTTGCAAGCGCAGAATTCACAATTCTAACAACTACTCATGACCTTGGCTAAGGGTCAGGAGGAGCTCAAAGCTCTGTTAGAGAAGGAAAATGAGAAAAAGAAGAAGAAGAAGAGAGTTGATGTGGCTACCTTGGGCAGAAGATTTAAAGGTCAAGCCAGAAGGGTCATGGATTTCCCATCAACATCTTAAGAGGGTGAAGGAAAGGGTAAGGGAGTTGCAATGCCTTCTAATTTTGAAGCTGAAGAAGAGGAAGATGAAGACTATTCAGAACAACAGTATCCTCCTGCAGATGAGAAATACAAAAATCTGGAAGAACGTCTGGCAGCCATGGAGATTCAGAGAGTGCCTGAGCTGGACTTTGAAGAGTTGGGTTTGGTTTCTGGAATTGTTATCCCTCTGAAGTTTAAAGTACCTCTGTTTGCTAAGTACGATGGGGTATCTTTCCCAAAGATGCACCTACGGTCATATGTCAGGAAAATTCAACCACATTCTTTTGACAAAGACCTGTGGGTCCATTTCTTCCAGGACAGTTTGTCGGGGACGCAGTTAGATTGGTTCTACCAGCTAGAGAGGTCTGATATGCATAATTGGGAGGATTTGGCGGCTGCCTTCTACAAGCAGTATCAATATAATGCGGACTTAGCACCAACCCGTACTCAATTACAGAGTATGGGCATGGTCTCCAATGAAGGCTTCAAGGAGTATGCCCAGAAATGGAGAGACTTGGCAGGACGAGTACAACCACCTCTATCTGAGAGAGAGCTTTTAGACATGTTTTTGGGGACTCTGTCAGGGCCTTTCTTTAATCACCTGATAGGAAGTTTGTCTACAGGGTTCACCGAGTTAATTATAACTGGTGAGAGAGTTGAAGCCGGAATCAAGAGCGGTAAAATTCAAAAAGATGCAGCTGCTTCCGCTGCCATCAAAAAGCCTTTTCCAGCAAATAAAGAAGTCTCAACTGTCTACTCCCAAAGAGGTCAAGGAAGAGTTGAGCGTCGGCCAGCAGTGGGGGCCGTAATGATTCAGAAGTCTGCAGCTGATCAGCCCAGAAACAATCAACCCAGAACCAACCAAGCAAGGGTGGAAAGGTCTGTACGACAATTCACCCAGATAAACATGACTCCTGCTCAGGTTCTACCCCATATCTTGAAATTAAACCTTGCCAGTCTGAAAGAGGCCCCGAAAAATCTGAATACAACTTCTCCTTACTACCATTTGAACGCCAAGTTTTCTTATCATTCAGGGAGTATAGGGCACGACACCAACAATTGTTGGGCCCTGAAGAATAAGATTCAGGATTTGATAGATGCTAAAGAAGTGGAATTCGACACCCCTGAAAAGCTGAATGTGATCTCTGCTCCAATGCCAAAGCATGGCCACAATGCCCATGCTGTTGAAGAGGATCTTTTTGTTGCTACTGTTGATGATTTGATGACTCCGCTACCAATAATCAAGTTGAATTTGCTGAAGGCTGAGATTTTCCCAGGTTGTGAAGAATATTGCTACCTTTGTTCATCCTTACCAACCGACTGTCCATTGTTGAAGTTAGGCATCCAACGCCTAATGGATAATCAAGAAATCCTTTTTGAGAAGACTCCTGTCAATCTTTCCAAGGTCTCCAAAAGACCTGTTAAGATTACATCTAATCCGAAGATTGCACCTTTGAAGATAACTATGCCGAGGCCCGTCCCGTACAAGTCCAAAAAATCAATACCGTGGAACTATGGTGGAGAGATC
Organism: Vicia faba; assembly: GCA_948472305.1. Taxonomy (NCBI): domain Eukaryota; kingdom Viridiplantae; phylum Streptophyta; class Magnoliopsida; order Fabales; family Fabaceae; genus Vicia; species Vicia faba. The sequence goes on from OX451740.1 coordinate 444,023,867, forward strand.
TACTATCACGGTATTAAACAAATTGAATCAACTGAAGAGATTTCTGATGAAGAGACTTCCGACATTGGAAACATTGCTGGAACGAGCAAAATCACCTGCAGTGGAAGAATTTTCTCTCCGGAGATTGCCCCTTCAAAGGCAATCTTCGGACCCTTAAATGCTCCTAGGGTTACCCTGTACCAGTCAACATATCTGCGAGAACTCCGATTATTGAAGAAGTTGAAACTCCTGTGATTGTCCCCTCTGCTGTTGATGATAGAGGGAAAGGGATCCAAGAAGTGCCCGTCAGGATGAGGGCTCAACCATTGGTCATCCCTGAGACCTCTCAAAAAGAAATGGAAGAGATTTTGAAAATAATCAAGAAAAGCGATTATGATATTGTGGAACAACTGGGGCAAACCCCCTCAAATATCTCTATGTTGGCCCTGCTGCTTTGTTTCGAAGCTCATGTTAAAGCCCTGATTAGATTCTTGAAGACGGCCCACGTGCCACAGGAAACCTCCACGGATCAGTTCTAAGAATGTGTAGCTAGCTTAACAGCTGACAATGGTCTAGGATTCTCCAATGTCGATTTAACATCTAAAGGGAGAAAGCATAATGACGCTTTGCATGTCTCAGTGGAATGCAGAGGGACTACTCTAGCACACGTTCTGGTTGATATTGGGTCGTCTTTAAATGTCTTGCCGAAGAAAGCCTTGGATAGATTGGACTGTGAAGGCCTAACCCTGAAACCGAGCAATATCATTGTCAGAGCCTTTGATGGTTCTAAAAGGATGGTCCACGGGGAGGTGTACATCCCGATTAAAGTGGGAACTGGAATTTTCAACTCCACATTCTATGTGATGGATATCTGTCCTTCCTATTCTTGCTTATTGGGAAGACCCTGGATTTACAATGCTGGAGCCGTCACTTCTTCTCTGCATCAAATGCTCAAGTACCATGTCCAGAGGAAAATTATAGCAGTTCATGGCGAAGAGGAATATATGATAAACCATCTAAATTTTTCCGCTATGTGGAATTGGATGGTGAATTCATCGAAACACCCTTTCAGCATTTTGAAGAGGTAGCTCAGGAGATTGCGACAACTAAGACAGTGCCTTATGTACCCATGATTACCAAACTTCACAGATGCCATCCCTCAAAGATGCAAAGGTTGTGATTGAAGAAGGAGGAAGCACAATCTGGGGTCAGCTACCAGACTTTCCTTTCAAATTAGATAAATTCGGCTTGGGATTCACTACTTCTGCTCAAAAGGCTGTACGCCGCACCCGGGCTGGGGGATCACCAGTGAAGATCACTCATCATGGAGTCAATGGTTTGGAGGATAGTGAAGAGGAGAGCAACCTAGAAGACTGGATTTTCCCTACTGTTGACGGAGGATTGTGCAACTGGGAGGCAAAGGACTTTGTTCCGATTACTTTCATACCGTAGTAATTTATCTTTCAAACATTTTTGTTGGTTTGTAATAATTCTTAAACAATTCGTACACTTTTAGCCTTGTGCCTTACCCGAGGCATATAGGTCCATTTGTAAGGGTTTTGATTTTTCATCTTCATATGCCATTTTAATGAATCATGGACGTTTTCACATCTAAACTTTTGTGTTCATTTTATTTCTTTTTACATTTTATTTGTTTAAAGGTGGCTATCCCTTACACACACACCCACACTCACAAATGCAGGTACCCTTCCATTACGGATTCCATGGGTAACAATTCTGCTATAGCCTTCAGTGACTCTGAAGATCTGGTCTACCATGTCGAATACAAAGGTGATGAAGACTGTGAGGTGCCGGGAGAATTGGCTAGACTTCTACAATAGGAAGAAAGGGCTATTCTGCCCCATGAGGAGTTGTTAGAGACAATCGACTTGGGTACTGATGAAGACAGAAAAGAAGTCAGAGTAGGTTCCAACCTAGAGCCAAGTGTCAAAGAGCGTCTAATTCAGCTGTTGAATGATTATGTTGAGATCTTCGCCTGGTCATATGAAGACATGCCGGGAATCGACACAAATATTATGGTTCACCATCTCCCTACAAGAGAAGATTGTCCACCAATTAAACAAAAAGTCCTCCGCATGAGGCCCGACATGTCTGAAAAGATCAAAGCAGAAGTTATGAAGCAGTTCAATGCTAGGTTTCTTGCTGTTACTTCCTATCCACAATGGGTTGCTAACATTGTGCCCGTGCCTAAGAAGGACGGCAAAGTCAGAATGTGCGTGGATTACAGAGACTTAAACAGGGCTAGCCCTAAAGATGACTTTCCACTTCTGCACATTTACATCTTGGTTGACAATACAGCTCAGCACAAGGTATTTTCTTTCATGGATGGATTTTCAGGTTATAACCAGATCAAAATGGCACCTGAAGACTTGGAGAAAACTACTTTTGTTACACAGTAGGGTATGTTCTGCTATAAAGTGATGCCATTCGGACTGAAGAATGCCGGGGCAACCTATCAACGCGCCATGGTAGCTTTGTTTCATGACATGATACATCATGATATTGAAGTCTACGTAGATGACATGATAGCCCGATCATAGACAGAAGAAGAACACCTCGACCATTTGCAAAAGCTATTTGTCAGGTTGAAGGAGAACAAGCTCAGATTAAACCCTAACTAGTGCACTTTTGGAGTCAGGTCCGGTAAACTCTTGGGTTTCATAGTCAGCAACAAGGGCATCGAGGTTGATCCTGCCAAAGTCAATGCTATACAAGAAATGCCTGCTCCTCGCACTGAGAAGGAGGTCAGAGGTTTCTTGGGACGCCTAAACTACATTGTTAGGTTCATCTTTCACCTAACATCTACATGTGAACCAATCTTCAAGATGTTGAAGAAAGATCAGCTGGTTAAATGGAATGGTGACTGTCAAATTACTTTCGATAAAATCAAGGAGTATTTGCTAGAACCTCCTATATTGATGCCTCCCGTCGAAGGAAGACCGTTAATCATGTATCTGACTGTCTTGGATAATTCAATGGGGTGCGTGCTGGGCCAACATGACGAGTCTGGCCGAAAAGAGCATGCCATTTATTACCTTAGCAAAAAGTTTACCGACTGTAAGACCCGCTACTCACTGCTCGAGAAAACTTGTTGCGCTTTGGTATGGGCTGCTCACCGGCTAAGGCAGTATATGTTGACTCATACCACTCTACTGATATCTAAGATGGATCCGATCAAGTACATCTTTGAAAAGCCTGCTTTTTCTGGAAGAATAGCTAGATGGCAGATGATTATGACCGAATACAATATACAGTACACGACCCAAAAAGCTATAAAGGGGAGTGTACAAGCTGACCATCTGGCTCATCAGGCCGTCGAAGATTACCAATCCATGAAGTTTGACTTCCTCGACGAAGACATTATGACATTGGACAACGTTGAAGATTTCAGAACATATGACGGACGTGAACAAGGATCCCGATGGACCCTGTACTTTGATGGTGCCTCTAATGCACTTGGAAACGGTATCGACGTGGTACTCATCTCCCCATAGGGTTGCCATACTCCTTTCACAGCCATACTTTACTTTAACTGCACCAACAACATGGCCGAATATGAAGCTTGTATCTTTGGTCTCAAGACTGCAATAGACTTGGGAATCAAATCCTTAGTTGTGTTTGGAGACTCCGCTTTGGGCATCAGTCAGATCAAAGGAGATTGGGACACTAAGCATCCCAACCTCATCCCTTAAAAAGAACATGTCTTGACATTGCTCCCTCATTTCGAGCAGATTACCTTCGAGCACTTCCCGCGAGAAGAAAATCATCTAGCAGATGCTCTAGCTACAATGTCTTTCATGTTTAAACTTAACTGGGATAATGAGGCTCCCAAATCACCATTGAACAGAGGGACGAACATGCATATTGTCACGAGATTAATACCGAAGAAGTAATGGACCGACCTTGGTTTCACGAAGTCAAAAGGTATCTCGAAGCACAAGAATATCCTGAAGGAGCTTCAGTCAACGACAAAAAGTTCTTGAGGAGGTTCTCTGCCAAGTTCTTCCTGAGCAATGGTATCCTATACAAGCGTAATCATGATTGCATTATGCTCTATTCTGTGGACAAGGTTGAAGCTGAGCAAATCATGGCTGAACTGCACAATGGTACCTTTGGCACTCACTCTAGCGGACATACGATGGCAAAGAAGATTCTAAGGGCAGGCTATTACTGGTCTACCATGGAAGCTGACTGTCATCAACATTCCCGTACTTTTCACAAATGTCAAATCTACGCGGACAAGGTACATATACCTCCAGTTCCTCTCAATGTCTTAACAGCTCCTTGGCCATTCGCTATGTAGGGACTCGACATGATTGGAGAGATCAAGCCTACATCATCCAATGGACATCGTTTCATTCTGGTGGCCATTGATTACTTTACCAAGTGGGTCGAAGCAGCTTCCTTCGCATCCGTCACAAAGAATGTGGTTGCTCGCTTCATCAAGAAGAACCTCATTTTTCGGTACGGCATCCCCGAAAGGATCATCACTGACAATGGTACAAACCTGAACAACACTATGATCACCGCCTTGTGTGAGCAGTTCCAGATTCAACATCACAATTCATCTCCCTATCGGCCAAAGATGAACGGTGTTGTCGAAGCTGCGAACAAAAATGTCAAGATCATATAAAAGATGACATTCACCTACAAGGACTGGCATGAGATGTTACCGTTTCCTCTCCACGGGTACCGTACCATGACGCGTACATCAACTGGGGCAACACCCTATTCTTTGGTACGGCATGGAAGTTGTTTTGCCTATCGAGGTTTAGATTCCCTCCTTGAGAGTCATGAAGGATGCTGGTTTGAGTGAAGACGATTGGATTCATACCCAGCTTGATCAACTTAACTTGATTGATGAAAAGTGACTTACTGCTGTTTGCCACGGTCAGACGTATCAAAAACGGATGATCAAGGATTTCAACAAGAAAGTCAGGCGCCAGGTATATCAAGTCGGGGATCTTGTAATCAAGCGGATCATCTTGCCGCAAAGTGATCCCAGGGGAAAATGGACTCCTACTTACGAAGGACCATTTGTGATCAAAAACATCTTTTTTGGTGGGGCAATGATATTAACCACCATGGACGGCGATGACCTGCTGCACCCTGCGAACGCAGACATAGTCAAAAGATACTACGCATAAATGACCCGCTAGGTTGACACACCTAGGCAAAAAAAGGGCATCCCGGTGAATCGAAAACCCAAAAGGGCGGTTCAGGCAAAAATTAGGGATAAACAAAAAAAATTTGTACACCCGGCAAGTTGAAAACCCGAAAGGGCGACTTGGGCAAAAAAGGGTTTCCCGGTGGATCAAAAACCCGAAAGGGAGGTTGTTGTACCCCAAAATTTTCCCTCTCATATTCCTCAAAACATTGCAAGAAAAATCTCCAAGTTGCTCAAGGTTGCTCAAGGATTGGTCAGACAAGCTATCTCCTAAGGCAGTCTACCCCAAATTAGGGTTTGGTGTTGCATCAAGATCCTTGAGTCCAAATAACCTTAAGTACTCCCCAATGTCCTTATATGCTCTCAAGATCATCCATGTCAAATTTCAAGCCTTGCAGAGGAAGTTTGCTCAGTCAATTGCTCAAAGGGTCCAAAAATCGACTGTGCTAGGGCAAAAGTCAACTGTGACCTATATATAGTCAAACTTCAAGATTTTTTGTCAACATTTTAATTTGATTTTAATTTGAATTAATTTATTTTAAATCAAATAAAATCATATAAAATCTAAAACTTTGATAACACATGATCTTTTGGCTATTTCAGGCTTTGATTACAATCATTATCATCATCAAATTCGTATCAAATCAAATCATGTGCAAAAAGATTGGAATTAGGCAAATTTTGCAAGTTTGTAAAGGGGAATCAAATCCAATTCATGTGCATTGATATGGAGAGATTTGGACCATGTTTCTTACCTTAATGCAGCACACATTACATAAGGAAGGAAAACACACGAAAATCAGGGTTGGCAAGTGTTGGAAGAGGCAGAACAAAAGTGCAAAAATTCACAAAAAAAAGTGGGAGATCAAAGTCCAAGTTAGAGGCAGTTTCAGGACACGAGAGTGGTCTCAATCGCTTCCTGACCATTCACACAAGATAACTAGATCAAAACCATGCGTCCTCAGGCCTCTACAAGCACTGTAAGTCTCACGAAAACGACCCCTGTTCTTGAATTCGATTTGATATGTTCTTGCATCATTTGAGAAAAATAATGGCATATTTGTAATCACAAGAGCATTTGCAAGCTTTTCATAATATTCAATTGCATTTATCTGGCTTATATGAAGAACCACCATGGTTAGGGTTCGGTTCTTATTTTTGGGTGTTTTTATTCTAGGTACAATTGACCCTCATAATGGACATGGTTGTGACCGGGAGGGTGAGACAAACACAACCACGCCCTTGAAATTTATTTTTATGGCCTGTAGCAGATTTTAGAGATGGACATGCATGTAGCTACGAACTTCTGTCCGTTGGTATAGGTATCTGGTGTTTTAGCCACGAACGAGAGGTTGGGGATGATGCGTGGCATCCCATTACTGGCCAATTCAAATATAGCGCGCATTTTCTTATTTTTCTGGAAATTATTTTGTTGTCATATAATATTATTAGTTTATATTATAATAACAATTGAGACAATATGGTGTAGTGGCAAAGCAAGTGTGCATATCTCCTTCAGGACCTGGGTTCGAATCCCAGGTCCCCCTCTTCCTCAATGCTATTATTTTTCAGGTGTTCCAATATGCGCGCAGGCTTGCAAATCCACCATGCTCCTTCAAGATCCAAACGCCAGATGGCCAAGGAGCCAGATATGGTGGTCCACGTTGAAAGTTCACCATAGTCTAGGTCAATGCATGCATATTGGATCAGAGAAAGTCAAAAAGGCCAGCAATATTGGGCTTAAGAAATTGCTACTCACACCTCCAAACAGGCCCAATTCCTCATTCCATTTATATTTTATTTAGTTATTTTATTTACTTTATTTTATCTTATTTAATTCCTAACCAATCAAAATTTTGTTTTATTAAATAAAATCACCAAAAAATATTTTTTATTTCAATCAAATTTTTAACTTTTATTTTTCTTAATAAATTTATTAATTAACTAGGTTTTAATTAGGAAACTTTAATTTATTTTGTAAATGATTTTAATTAATTAGATTTAATTAGATATTAACCACTAATTTAATCATTTTTAATTTCTTTCCTAAATAATCAAAAACTCCAAAAATAACTTATTTTTTCATTTAATTAATTTATTAATTTAATTTAGTTGTTTAACTTAGGTTTATTTTCTTCCTTAAAATAAAAACAACAAAACCTAAAAATATTTTCTTTAACCAAAAGGGTCAAAACCCTAATCATGCGTCCGATTTAATTTTGCGCCGTAATTTACTTATTTTTATCCAATAATGTACCTGTTTCCGGAATGTAATAGTTAAATAGGACATTTAATTATTTTTATTGTTTTATTTTATTTTTCAAAGGGTTTGTCTTCGCCTTGTAATTTAAATTCCGCATTTTATTTCCGTAAATTATAATTGTTAGATGTTTGATAATAGGGTTTGCATGACAAGACTGAATGTTAATCTTAAAATCAAATTAGAACACCCTTAACATGTACAAAGATAAAAATAACTGAAAACGACACACTCGCATATGCGCACTCTTAGGGTACACCCCACTTGGTTGCCTTCGTAAACGGTTATTGAGTATAGGTCGTTTTAGATGTCGCCCTCTTGTCTAAAAGATCATAGTCGCCTCAAAACGGTTGCCTCAGATATTGTTGCCTCAAACAAATGATCTAAGACATTAAGTTTACCGCTAAGGCGTCCTAACATTGCTTTAGTGACTGTATGTCCCTAATTCGAATTGACCCTCAAACTCCAACGACGATGCTACCTACTCATCAATAGTGGGATAGAATTGTCTAAAGGAAATTAGCATAGAACGATTCCTTTTTCGAGTAGGTAGATGGTTCTTAGATACTTGCTCTTTCAAAAACAAAATCTTTTTTACACTTACACTCCTTTTCGAACAAAGTTTTCAAAAACACTTCATACTCTCTTGAGGATAGAAGCAAGAGTTAAATTGAAGTTTTCAAAACAAAAACTTTTTCAAACCCACAAGCACAAAGAAAGCAATTTTGAAAACAATTGAGCAAGTACCTAAGAGCCCGTGGATAACCACAGTTAGAAAGGGTGCTAATACCTTCCCTTTTTATAATCTACCCCCCAAACCCGAGAGACATCTCGAAAAAGGAATTTTTCTGTGCTTTTTTCCTTTCCTTGTTGGATAAAATAAAAGTCGGTGGCGACTCTTGCTTACCGCAACATTTTGCAAAAACAAACGCAAAACGCAAACCAGCATTCAAAAAAACAGCCAGTTCTTCCCACCGTATCACAGAACTGGCGACTCTGCTGGGGACATTTATAAGTGGGGTGTACCTTAGGAATAGTTCATAATGTTTTCAATTGCATGATTTGTTTGCTTTATCTTTGTGGGTTTGAATTGGAGTTACTATAGATCCTAACCCGGATCTGGGGGATACCCTTTAGGTAAGTAGCAATAAACTATGAGGGAACTGTACAGCGTAGAACGATACGGTTGAAGCAGTAGCTATGTTGGTGTGGAACTTTAGTATGTACCGATATCCCTTGTGGCGCAACGAGGAGAATATGGGTCTGCTAAGGGGTCATTAAAGCTCCAACTGACCTTAGAACCTATAATTGACCAACTTGTCCATAGAACAGTAGCAGTATGCTACACTCATTGAGACCAATCTCTCGCGATGATTCCGGCCACAAGAAAAGGTTGCTAAACTGGAATTATGACCGATCGAGGGTGGTCAGTGATATTGAGATCATCTAGAACCCGGTTACTATTTCTAGGACAAGTTTGAACCAACTGAACTAAAAGAGGGTAGTACCTAAGCTCCTTGCCAGCCTGAAATCTAAGGGCTATATGTGTGACTTGTTTTCCCTTACCATGTTTGCTATTTGTGGATACTTGTGGTGTGTTTTCTATCATGACATCATGGCATCATGACATTGCATGCATCTTGCATTGGACTAACCTATTTCAAAGACAGGAGGGATTCATCTTTGTTCTATTTTGTAGGTCATGGCACCCATGCGTAGAAACACCATTCGGATCAACTTTGTCTAGATTCCCACTCAGCTTAAGGAATTGGTTGCAAAGATTTCAGATACTTCCTCCTTTATCAGAAGACATGGTCACCTCCTGGGTTTGGTCACTTCCAAATTGGACGAACAAATGATGAGTGTCTTAGTCCAGTTCTTTGATCCACTGTACCATTGCTTTACTTTTACACACTACCAGTTGGTCCCTACCTTGGAAGAGTTCTCTGATCTGCTTGGTATCTCTATTCTGGAGCAGACCCTGTTCACAGGTTGGGAGAAGATCCTTAGGCCGGAAGAGATTGCTTCAGCCCTCCATCTGACAAAGGCTGAGGTAATGTCTAATTGGGAAACTCGTAGTGGAACAAAGGGCTTCTTGACTAAATTCTTGGTTGGTAAGGCCAATCAGTTCTGGGACAGTCTAGACTTCCAGGCATTTGAAGACATTCTGGCTCTTCTCATATATGGTTTGGTGTTGTTTCCTAACTCAGATTCTTTCATCGACGTGAATGCAGTGAAGATTTTCATGTCCGGTAATCCTGTGCCCACTCTCTTGGGTGACATTTTGCACTCTCTTTATGCCCGTACTGCTCAGAAACGGGGAACCCTTATGTGCTGTGCTCCATTGCTGGCGAGGTGGTTTATTTCTCACCTCCCCAAATCAGTTTTAAAGAACAAAGAAGGCATGGGCTGGGCCTACAGGATTATGTCCCTCTCTCACATGGATATCATTTGGACTATTAAGGGTATGGAAGATGTGGCTATTATTGATTGCTGTGGGGAATACCCCAATGTTCCACTGATAGGAACCAATGGGGGAATCACTTATAATCCATGCTTGGCCTTACGTCAGTTTGGGCGAGCAAGGAGGGAAGGACCTCATGAGTTGTTGATACCGAGCATTGTCTTTGACTTCCAAGGGGATAGTGACGAGCAACGCCGCAGGTTCATACGAGCTTGGGATAGAGTACACAGGTCTGATCCGCACGAGCTAGGTGCAGAGACTTCTCTTCCGATGGAGCCATATCTCTGATGGGTTCGAATCCGTGCCCAAAAGCTGGGAATTCCGTATGAAGCCGTCTTGCCTATAATTGTTGAGGTTGTTGATGAAGAAAGGGTCCCTCCTACCATCCTCCATCCATACATGCCTACTGACATTGGGGCATTAAAGAGATCGTGGATGTAGCTGAGAGAAGAGCGGGATACTTACAGAGAAAAGCATCACGAGCAAGAGCAGAAGATCCAGAAGTTGACAAGGCAATTGGAGAACGAGAAGATCCTCAACGACTATGTCCGCACCGACAGGAAATGACCATGGGAGCGCTGATTGTCTTTTGATTATTTCTAGTTTGGATTTACTTTTCAGTTTTTCTTTCTTGTAACGCCTTAAAGGCATCTGTTGAACAATTGAATTTCAAGTTTATCTAATAAAAGTGTGTTTCATTGTGGTTTACGAATTTGAATCCCTAAAGTATTTGAAATCATATCATGCGCATATCATTCCCATGCACCTCATAACAGGTACCCTTACATATTTTCTCATCTTCTTCGCTGTTTATTTCAGCATCATGTCTTCTGAAACATCAACTGAACAAGCAATCAAGGCTCTGCAAGCTCAAAATGCCCAATTCCAGTAATTGTTCATGAACTTGGCTAAGGGTCAGCAAGATCTGAAGGCCCTTATCTTGAAAGAGAAGAAGAAGAAGAAGAAGACGGTCCTATTTAATATGGGTCGCAGATTCAGAAATGATTTACGATAAGAGGTTGATTTGACCCACTCATTTGGAGGGGGAGATAATCAGGAGGAAAGGAGGGCTCTTAGCCCTGTGGTTTTCAACAACGAGACTGACTTTAACGAAGACCAGTATCCTCCGGCCGAGGATAGATATAAGCAACTGGAAGATCGGTTGAGCACGATGGAAGTTCAGAAAGTGCCTGGTCTGGACTTTGGAGACTTGGGTCTGTCATCTGGGGTGGTAATTCCCCACAAGTTTAAAGCACCGATCTTTTCTAAATACGACGGGGTTTCTTGCCCAAAGCTGCACCTTTGTTCGTATGTTAGGAAGATCCATCCATACACCGCTGACAAGAATCTCTGGATCCACTTCTTTCAAGACAATCTCTCAGGGACTCAACTTGAATGGTTTTACCAGCTGGAAGGAGCCAGTATCCGTAATTGGGAAGATTTGGCCGCTGCTTTCTACAAGCAGTACTAATACAATGTCGACCTTGCTCCCTCGCGTACCCAACTCTAGGGTATGTCTATGGGTGCGGGCGAAGGTTTCAAAGACTACGCTCAGAAGTGGAGGAACCTTGCTGGAAGAGTGCAACCATCCTTGGCTGATAAGGAGCTAGTGGATATGTTTTTGGGGACCTTGTCTGGTCTGTATTTCAACCATCTGATTGGAAGTTCTTCGTCTGAGTTTATGGAGCTGATTATGACCGAGGAAAGGATTGAGGCCGGTATCAAATATGGTAAAATAGAGAAGGGTGCTTCATCAGGCACCGAGAAGAAGCCTTTTAAGAAGGAGTCAAGCGCAGTTTACAGCACAAATAGCCATAATAGACCTGAACGCCGCCAGGCAGTCAATGCGGTGGTTATATCAAGACTTATTGTTGCTCCTCAATGCAACAATCAGCCAAGGGCCGAGAGGCCACAAAGACAATTCACTCAGCTCAACATGACTTTATCCCAAATTATGCCGCAGTTGTTGAAAACCAACTTGGTGATTCCGAAGACTCCCAACACTACATCACCCATGTACGATCCGAATGCCCGTTGTGCTTTTCACTCTGATAGCCCGGGGCATGATACAGATAATTGTTGGGTCTTGAAGAATAAGGTACAGGACCTGATTGATGCTAAGGAAATTGAGTTTGAAGCACCTGAAAGACCTAATGTTGTGGCTGCTCCTATGCCCAAGCAAGGAGTGAATGCTGCAGATGAAGACTCGTTTGTGGTTTCTGTGAAAGACATTGTTACTCCATTGATGACTGTTAAGAAGAACCTTTTATTAGTCGGTTTATTTCCGGGCTGTGACGAAGCTTGTCGTATGTGTTCCGTCCTACCTATCGGTTGCCATCTTTTGAAGTCAGGTGTCCAACGCCTGGTGGATAATAAAGAAATTATGTTTGAGAAGACTTTTGTTCCTTTGGTTCCTACTGAAGAAGTTGCTATAATCACCATTTTCGACAATTCTCCCAAGGCTTCCTCGAGAAAGCCTGTTAGAATTACATATGTTCCAAGAATCTCTCCCTTGATCATCACCATTCCTGGGCCTATCCCCTATACATCAAATAAAGCTCTCCCATGGCACTACGGGGCTGACGTATACTATCATGGAGTTAAACAATATTTGAATGCTGATACTGACATCAGTAATATTGTTGGATCTAGTAAAGTCACCCGCAGCGGGAGACTTTTCTCCCCTAAGATATCTGCACCAACTGTCCGAAAGCCTGTTGTTATTACACCTACCAGTGTACCGGCTATTGTCCCTGTTCAAGTTCCAGTTCTTACCTCTGTTTCCGAGTCATCTGACACTCGGGGCAAAGGGACCACCGGTGAGCCTGCCCAGACGGAGGCACCAAAGACGATTACTGTTGAAGCCTCTAGACAAGAGATGGAGGAAACTTTGAAGATCATCAAAAAGAGCGACTACAATGTAGTCGAGCATCTGGGGCAAACCCCATCCAAAATCTCTATGTTGTCACTGTTGCTATGCTCAGAAGCCCATGCCAAGGCTCTGATTGCTTTCCTGAAGACTGCACACGTACCACAAGAAACATCAACTGATCAATTTAAAGATTGCGTGGCTAGTCTGACTGCTGATAATGGGTTGGGTTTCTCTGACACCGACTTGACTGTTAAAGGGAAGAATCACAATGACGCCCTGCATGTCTCCATTGAATGCAGGGGCACTACTCTTGCTCACGTATTGGTAGATAATGGGTCTTCGTTGAATGTGTTACCCAAGAAGGCACTAGACCGATTAGACTATGAAGGGTTGGAGCTGAAGCCGAGCAATATTGTAGTCAGGGCTTTTGATGGATCCAAGGGAATGGTACACAGAGAAGTAGATATTCCGATTAAGGTTGGTTCTCAGGTTTTCGCATCTACATTCTATGTGATGGACATTCGGCCATCTTATTCTTGTCTGTTGGGTCGCCCGTGGATCCACAAAGCTGGGGCAGTAACGTCTACGCTCCACCAAATGCTGAAATACCCAGTCAAAGGGAAAATTGTTACGGTACGAGGAGAAGAGGAGTACATGGTCAGTCACCTCAACTCCTTCTGATACGTAGAAATGGATGGGGAGTTCATTGAGACCCTGTTCCAGCATTTTGAAGAGGTTCCCCATACGCTGACATCAACTGAAACTGTTACTGAAGATCCTCCAATGAAGATGGCTTCCTTCAAGGATGCCCGGGCTGTTGTTGAGAAAGGTGGGTGTTGTACCCCAAAATTTTCCCTCTCATATTTCTCCAAACATTACAAGAAAAATCTCCAAGTGGCTCAAGATTGCTCAAGAGTTGGACAATCAAGCTATCTCCTAAGGCAGTCAACCCCAAATTAGGGTTTTGTGTTGCATCAAGATCCTTGAATCCAAATGACCTCAAGTTCTCCCCAATATCCTAATATAATCTCAAGATCATCCATGTCAAATTTCAAGACTTGAAGAGGAAGTTTGCTCAGTCAATGGCTCAAAGGGTCCTAAAATCGACTATGATAGGGCAAAAGTCAACTGTAACCTATAAACAGGCAAACTTCAAGATTTTTTGTCAACATTCTCATTTTGAAGGATATTTCATCATTTCATCAAGGGTTGATCATGATTCATCAAGGATTGCTCAAAATTCATCAAGACTCAAAAGTTGCTAAATTAGGGTTTTACAGGAAAAGTCAACTCAACTTTGACCAAGCATAAATTTCTCATACTTTATGAGAAATGACCCATCCAAAGGTCATTTTTAACAGGATGCAATTTCCTATAATCCATCTTCATACCCCAAGATCACAAAATGCACTCACAAGAAGTTATAAATTTGGACATTATAGGTCATTTTTGAAAGTCAACAAAAACACCTTTTTTTACAAAGCTTATAACTTGAGAATGGAATATCAAAATTAGATGAGACCAAAAGGGTTGGTTAGAGAACACCTCAAGATTTCTAAAAAGTCCAAGAACACTTCCAAAAGTTCAAAATTGAAGAAGTTATGCATTGTTGAAGTTGGACATTTTTGCAAAATTTCCAAAAATCAACTATCCCCAAAACTTCAAATTTTGTCAAATGGGCCCATTCTTTTCCACTTAATTTGAGCTTCCCCCATTGCACACGTGTCCTAGCTTCAGCCTTGAGATCATATTTCTTTTTTATTATTTTATTTGATTTTTTATTGAATTATTTCATTTTAAATCAAATTAAATCCAAATATTAATTACTTGAGATCTTTTTGGTTGTTTCAGGTCTTAATTATCATCATGATCATAATCAAACTCGAATCTCACCTTACCATGTGCAAAAATATTGAAAATTGGCAAATTTGGCAAGTTGGTAATGGTGAATCAAATCAAATATGCAATGCATTGATGTGGAAGATTCAAGCCATATTTGTTACCCCAGCACATTCCACAATACATAAGGAAGGCAAATGCATGAAAATAAAGGTTGGAGGCTTCAAGAACGAGCAGAACCAAGTTTGAAAAAAGTGACAAAAAGTTGGAATTCGAAATCATAGCAAGAGAGGTTTTCAGAAGCCATAAGCTATCCCAATCAATTCCTGGGTGTTCACTCAACCTTCTTGGATCAAAAGCACGCATTTTTCAATCTCCTAGAGCGCTGTAAGTGTCACGCGATCCCCTTCTGTACATGGTTTCGTATTTCAAAAATTACGCATTATTACAATGAATTAATGACATATAGTAATCACCAGATCATTTCTAAGCATTTTGCATTATTTGATTTCATTTATATGCTTTGTGGCGCAAAACACCATTGTTAGGGTTTTGCTTCTTGTTTTAGGTTTTTTGTTTCAGATAAAATCAGCCTTAATAATGGCTACAGGCATGACCGGAAGAGGGAGACGAATGCAACCATGGCCTTGGAATGAATTTATGTAGCCTAAGATGAATTTTAGGAATGGCCTATGCTTTTAGCTGCGGATTCAAATCCACAGGTAACTTTGTTACAGGCCTGAGGACAGGGACAGGATCGTGTCTTCTTCTGATTGGCCGGTTCAAATAATTTGCGTGTTTTTTTTTGCTTTGCTGGCATATTGACTTGTTTGTGTATATTATATTTGTTTTGTATATTATTAACGAATGAAGCAAAGCGTCTCAGTGGCAAAGCAAGCACTCCAAACGCCTACAAGACCTGGGTTCGAATCTCAGGTCCTCCAAATTTCTCTTTGTTTTATTTCTTCAGGTTATCATATGCATATTTGGACGCGTAGTGTACCATACTCCCTCGCTCAATCAATTGCCAGATGGCCCCTGGCCAGATCTGGTGGCCAAGAGATGATGGTCCACCATGGTCCAAGTCAGCGTGCAAAAATCAGATCTGAAAAGTCAACAAAAGGCCAACGCTTAATGGGCCTTCAGCTTGCTATTCTGATCCCCAAAACAGGCCCATACCCCTCTCTCTATATATTTTATTTATTTTGTTTTAATTATTTATTTTTATTATTTCCATTTAATTATTAACCAATCAAAAATTCTTTTTATAAAATTAAAACCACAAAAATATTCTCTTCATAAAATCAAATTTTAATTTTTTAACAAATACTAATTAAATTAATTTAGGTTTTTAATTAGAATAACTTTCACATTTTTGTAAATAATTAAAATTCAACTAGACTTAATTAGGTTAATTATTAATATTAATTATTTTACTTCTTTCTTTAAATACCAAAAAATCCAAAAAATAATTTATTTTATTAATTAATTTATTTAATATGATTTTAGTAATTAACTTAGGTTGATTTCTCTCTTAAATTCAAAAACAACAAAAAAAGATACTTTCTCTCAAAAAGGGTCAAAACCCTATTTACGCTCGATTTAATTTCTCGCACGCGATTTATTTTCTTTTATATCATAATGTATTTGTTCCCGATTTGTAATAGTTAATAGGACCTTTTATTACTTTTATCGCTTTATTTATTCTTTAAGGGTTTGTCTTTGGCGATGTAAATACCCGACGCCTTGTAATAGTTAGTTAAATTTTCGCAATTTATTTTCCGCAACTTATAACTGTTAGATGTTTGATAATAGGTTTGCATGACAAGACTGAATGTTTTAACCTAAAATCAACTTAGATCACCCTTAACATGTATAAAGATAAAATTAACTGAAAACGACACACTCGCACATGCGCACTCTTAGGGTACACCCCACTTGGTTGCCTTTGTACGCGGTCATTGAGTATAGCTCACTTTAGAGGTCACCCTCTTATCTAAAAGATCACAGTCGCCTCAAAACGGTTGCCTCGGATATTGTTGCCTCAAAACAAATGATCTAAGACATTAGGGTTACCGCTAAGGCGTCCTAGCATTGCTTTAGTGACCGTAAGTCCCTAAATTTGAATTGACCCTTAAACTCCAACGACGGTGCTACCTACTCATCAATAGTGGGATATCATTGTCTAAAGGAAGATAGCATAGAACGATTCCTTTTTCGAGTAGGTAGATAGTTCTTAGATACTCGCTCTTTCAAAAAACAAAAACTTTAACACTTACACTTTTTCGAACAAAGTTTTCAAAAAACACTTCATACGCTCTTGAGGACAGAAGCAAGAGTTAAATCGAAGTTTCAAACAAAAACTTTTCAAACCCACAAGCACAAAGAAAACAGTTTTGAAAACAATATGAGCAAGTACCTAAGAGTCCGTGGATAACCACGAATAGAAAGGGTGCTAACACCTTCCCTTTCTATAATCTACCCCTCGAACCCGAGAAATATCTCGAAAAAGGAATTTTTCCGTGCTTTTTCCTTTCCTTGTTGGATAAAATAAAAGTCGGTGGCGACTCTTGCTTACCGCGACATTTTGCAAATACAAACGCAAAACGCAAACCAGCATTCCAAAAAACTGTCAGTTCTTTCCCACCGTATCACAGAACTGGCGACTCTGCTAGGGACGCTTATAAGTGGGGTATACCTTAGGAATAGTTCATATTATTTTCAATTGCTTGACTTGTATGCTTTATCTTTGTGGGTTGAATCGGAGTTACTATAGATCCTAACCCGGATATGGGGGATACCCTTTAGGTAAGTAGCAATAAACTGTGAGGGAACTGTACGGCGTAGACCGATACGGTTGAAGCAGTAGCTACGTTGATGTGGCACTTTAGTATGTACCGATATCCCTTGTGGCGCAACAAGGAGAATATGGGTCTGCTAAGGGGTCATTAAGCACCAACTGACCTTAGAACCTTTAAATTGACTAACTTGGCCATAGAACAGTAGCAGTATGCTACACTCATTGAGACTAAACTCTCGCGATGATTCCGGCCGCAAGAAAAGGTTGCTAAACTGGAATTATGATCGATCGAGGGTAGTCAGTGATATTGAGATCCTCTAGAACCCGGTTACTATTTTTAGGACAGATTTGAACCAACTGAACTGAAAGAGGGTAGTACCTAGACTCCTTGCCAGCCTGAAATCTAAGGGCTCTCTGTGTGACTTGTGTGCCTTTACCATGTTTGATATTTGTGGATACTTATGGTGTGCTTTCTATCATGACATCATGACATCATAACATTGCATACATCTTGCATTAGACTAACCTATTTCAAAGACAGGAGGGATTCATCTTTGTTCTGTTTTGTAGGTCATGGAACCCATGCGTAGGAACACCATCCGGATCAACTTTGTCCAGGTTCCCACTATGCTTAAAGAATTGGTTGCAAAGATGTCATACATTACCTCCTTCATCAGAAGACATGGGCATCTTCTTGGTTTGGTCACTTCCAAATTGGACAAGCAGATGATGAGTGTCCTAGTCCAGTTCTTTGATCCACTGTACCATTGCTTTACTTTTCCGGACTACCAGTTGGTCCCCACCTTGGAAGAGTTCTCTGATATTCTTGGTATCTCTATTCTGGAGCAGACCCCGTTCACAGGTTGGGAAAAGATCCTTAGGCCAGAAGAGATTGCTTCAGCCCTCCATCTGATAAAGGCTGAAGTAATGTATAATTGGGAGACTAGAAGTGGAGCAAAGGGATTTTTGACTAAGTTCTTGGTTGGTAAAGCTAATCAGTTCTGGGATAGTCTAGACTTCCAGGCATTTGAAGATATTCTGGCTCTTCTCATATATGGTTTGGTATTGTTTCCTAACTCAGATGCTTTCGTTGACGTGAATGTGGTAAAGATTTTTATGTCTGGTAACCCTGTACCCACTCTCTTGGGTGACATTCTTCATCAACTTTATACCCGTACTGATCGGAAGCGAGGAACCCTGATGTGCTGTGCTCCATTGTTGGCGAGGTGGTTTATTTCTCACCTCCCTAAATCAGTTCTGAAGAACAAAGAAGGCATGGGATGGGCTTATAGGGTTATGTCTCTCTCTCTCAATGACATCATTTGGACCATTAAGGGTATGGACGAGGTGGCTATTATTGATCGTTGTGGGGAATACCCCAATGATCCACTGATAGGAACCAATAGAGGAATCACTTATAATCCACGCTTGGCCTTACGTCAGTTTGGGCGTGCTAGAAGGGAAGGACCTCATGAGTTTCTAATGCCTAGCATTGTCTTTGATTTTCAAGGGGATAGTGACGAGCAACGCCGCAGATTCATAAGAGCTTGGGATAGAGTACACATGTCTGATCCACACGAGCTGGGTGCGAAGACTTCTCTACCAATGGAGCCATATCTCCGATGGGTTCGTATCCGTGCCCAAAATCTGGGAATGCCCTACGAAGCCTTCTTGCCTATCATTGTTGAAGTTGCTGATGAGGAAGGGGTTCCTCCTACCATTCTCCACCCTTACATGCCTACTGACATTGGGGCATTGAAGAGGTCTTGGATGCAGCTGAGAGAAGAGCGGGATACTTACCGAGAAAAGTATCACGAGCAAGAGCAAAAGATTCAAAAGTTGACAAGGCAGCTGGAGAATGAGCGGATCATCAACGACTATGTCAGCACTAAAGGCAAACGACCATGGGAGCGCTGATGTCCTTTGATTATTTCCAGTTTTTATTTACTTTTCTGTATTTCCTTTCTTGTAACGCCTTAAGGGCATTTTTTGAACAATTGAATTTCAAGTTTATCTAATAAAAGTGTGTTTCATCTTTTGTTTACGAATTTGAATCTCTCAATGTCTTTGAAATCATATCATGCGCATATCATTCCCATGCACCTCATAACAGGTACCCTTACAGGTCTCTTATCTTCTTCGCTGTTTATTTCAGCATCATGTCTTCCGAACCATCAACTGAACAAGCAATCAAGGCTCTACAGGCTCAAAATGCCCAGTTCCAGGAATTGTTCATGAACCTGGCTAAGGGTCAGCAAGATCTGAAGACCCTTATCCTGAAAGAGAAGAAGAAGAAGAAGAAGAAGAAGAAGAAAACGGTCATGTTCAATATAGGTCGCAGATTCGAAAACGACTTGCGAGAAGAGGTTGATTTGACCCCCTCATCTGGAGGGAAAGATAATCAGGAAGAGAGGAGGGCTCCTAGCCCTGTGGTTTCAGACAACGAGACGGACTTCGATGAAGACCAGTATCCTTCGGCTGAGGATAGATACAAGCAACTAGAAGACCGGTTGAGTGCGATGGAAGTACAAAAAGTGCCTAGTCTGGACTTTGGTGATTTGGGTCTGTCATCTGGGGTGGTGATTCCCCACAAGTTCAAAGCACCAGCCTTTGCTAAGTACGACGGAGTTTCTTGTCCGAAACTGCACCTCCGTTCGTATGTTAGAAAGATTCAGCCGTACACCACTGACAAGAACCTATGGGTCCACTTCTTTCAAGACAGACTTTCAGGGACTCAGCTTGAATGGTTTTACTAGTTGGAAGGAACTAGCATCCGTAATTGGGAGGATTTGGCTGTTGCTTTCTACAAGAAGTACCAATGTAATGCCGACCTCGCTCCCACGCGTACCCAGCTCCAGGGTATGTCAATGGGCACGGGCGAAGGTTTCAAAGATTATGCTCAGAAGTGGAGGGACCTTACTGGAAGAGTGCAACCACCCTTGGCTGATAGGGAGCTTGTGGATATGTTTCTGGGGACCTTATCTGGTCCGTATTTCAACCATCTGATTGGAAGTTCATCATCCGGGTTTACAGAGCTGGTCATGATCGGGGAAAGGATTGAGGCTGGTATCAAATCTGGTAAAATATAGAAGGGTGCTTCGTCGAGCACCGAGAAGAAACCTTTTAAGAAGGAATCCAGTGCTGTTTACAGTTTGAAAAGCCAAAATAGACCTGAACACCACCAAACTGTTAATGCGGTTGTTATTTCAAGACCTGTTGGCACTCCTCGGCGCAACAATCAGCCAAGGGCCGAGAAACCTCGAAGACAATTCACACAGCTCAACATGACTTTATCTTAGATTCTGCCACAGTTATTGAAAACCAATCTAGTGATTCCAAGGGAGGCCCCGTAGAATCCCAACACTACATCACCAAAGTACAACCCTAATGCCCGCTGGGCTTTTCACTTTGATAGCCTGGGGCATGATACAGATGGTTGTTGGGTTTTGAAGAATAAGGTACATGACTTAATTGATGCTAAGGAGATTGAGTTCGAAGCACCTGAAAGACCTAATGTTGTGACAGCTCCTATGCCATAGCATGGAGTAAATGCTATAGAGGAAGACTCGTTTGTGGTTTCGGTGAAAGATATTGCTACTCCATTGATGACTGTGAAGAAGAACCTTTTGCTAGCCGGTTTATTTCCGGGCTGTGACGAAGGTTGTCGTAAGTGTTCTGTCCTACCTACCGATTGCCATCTTTTGAAGTCAGGTGTCCAACGCTTGATGGATAATAAAGAAATTCTATTTGAGAAGACTGTTTTTCCTTTAGTTCATACTGAAGAAGTTGCTATAATCACCATTTTCAACAATTCTTCCAAGGCTTCCACGAGAAAGCATGTTAGAATTACGTCTGTTCCAAGAATCGCACCATTGATCATCACTGTTCCAGGGCCTATCCCCTATACATCTGATAAAGCTGTCCCTTGGCATTACGGGGCTGATATTTACTATCACGGAGTTAAACAAGATTTAGATGCTGATACTGACGTCAGCAATATTGTTGGACCTGCCAAAGTTACCCGCAGCGGAAGGCTTTTCTCCCCTGATATCTCTCCACCAACTGTCCGGAAGCCGGTTGTTATTACACCTGCCAGTGTACCTACTACTGTTCCTGTTCAAGTTCCAATTCTTACCCCTGTTGCTGAGACATCTGACACTCGGGGAAAAGGGACCACTGATGAGCCTGCCCAGACGGAGGCACCAAGGAAGATTACTGTTAAAGCCTCTAGACAAGAGATGGAGGAAATTTTGAAGATCATCAAAAAGAGCGACTACAATGTAGTCGAGCAACTGGGGAAAACTCCATCCAAAATCTCTATGTTGTCACTATTGATATGCTCAAAGGCCCATGCCAAGGCTCTGATTGCATTCCTGAAGACTACACACATACCTCAAGAAACATCATTTGATCAGTTTAAAGATTGCGTGGCTAGTCTGACTGCTAATAATGGGTTAGGTTTCTCTGACGCTGACTTGACTGTTAAGGGGAAGAATCACAATGATGCCCTGCATGTCTCATTGAATGCAGGGGCACTACTCTTGCTCACGTATTGGTGGATACTGGGTCTTCGCTGAATGTTTTACCCAAAAAGGCACTAGACCGATTAGACTGTGAAGGGCTGGAGCTGAAGCTGAGTAACATTGTAGTCAGGGCCTTTGATGGGTCCAAAATAATGGTACACGGTGAAGTGGATATTCCGATCAAGGTTGGTTCTCAGGTTTTTGCATCTACATTCTATGTGATGGACATTTATCCATCTTATTCTTTTTTGATGGGTCGTCCATGGATCCACAAAGTTGGGGCAGTGACATCTACGCTCCACCAGAAGCTAAAGTACCCGGTGAAAGGAAAGATTGTGACAGTGCAAGGAGAAGAGGAGTATATGGTGAGCCACCTCAACTCTTTCTGATATGTAGAGATGGATGGGGAGTTCATTGAGACCCCGTTTCAACATTTTGAAGAGGTTCCCCAGACGCTGGCATCAGCTGAAACTATTGTCGAAGATCCTCCAATGAAGATGGCTTTCTTCAAGGATGCCTGGGCTGTTGTCGAGAAAGGTGGGTGTGCGAATTGGGGCCAACTCCCTGATTTTGCACATAAGACTAACAAGTTTGGTTTGGGTTTCACTGCAGAAGCTCAGAAGGTTGTTCGGAATGCACGGATCAGAAGACCTCCCTTGTTCATCAGTAATTCAGGAGTGAATGCCATTGAAGACGACGTTGAAGAGTCTGAGTTTGACAGTTGGATCTATCCTACTACTGATGGAGGACTAAGCAATCGGACAGCAAAGGACTTCATCCCAATTTATTTTGTTACCCAGTAATGAGACTTTTGTTTTGTATTTGTAACAAACAAGGTTTTAAAACTTTACGGCCTGGTGTCTTACCCGGGGCATCGTGGCTTCATTTGTGAGGGCTTTATGTGTGTCATCTACATATATCATTAATAAAAGCATTGGACGTTTCTTGCATTTCAAATTTTGCGCTCCTTGCTTTTCCTTTATTATACATTGCAAAACAGCTATTTTACACACACTCACATATACAGGTCTACATCCACTCTGGATCTCACTGGTAACGACTCTGCTACTGCCAGTTATGACTTCGAAAGTCCGATCAACTTAGCCGAAGACGAAGGGGAAGATGATTGTGATGTGCCTGGTGAACTTGCTAGACTGTTACTTCAGGAAGAGAGGGTTATTCAGCCGCATGAAGAGCCCGTGGAATCAGTAAATCTGGGTACAGAAGAGGACAAGAAAGAGGTCAAGATCGGTGCAAATCTGGAGCCTAGTGTTAAAAAACGGTTGATTCAGATGCTGCATAAATATGTTGAGATCTTTGCCTGGTCTTATGAAGATATGCCTGGGTTGGATACCGATATTGTGGTTCATCAATTGTCAACCAAGGAAGACTGTCCTCCAGTGAAACAGAAAGTCCGCCGAATGCACCCAGATATGTCTGAGAAAATCAAGGCTGAGTTTATGAAACAATTTGACGCTAGTTTTCTAGCTGTTACTTCTTACCCGCAGTGGGTTGCCAATGTGTTTCCTGTGCCGAAGAAGGATGGTAAAGTTAGAATGTGTGTTAACTATAGGGATCTGAACAGGGCGAGTCCCAAGGATGATTTCTCGCTGCCTCATATCGACGTTCTGGTTGACAACACCGCACAGCATAAGGTTTTCTCTTTTATGGATGGTTTCTCCGGTTACAATCAGATTAAAATGTCTCCCGAGGACATGGAGAAGATAACCTTTGTTACTCAATAGGGTACCTTTTGCTACAAGGTCATGCCTTTTGGATTGAAGAATGCTGGGGCAACGTATCAGCGTGCCATGGTCGCTTTGTTCCATGACATGATCCATCATGAGATTGAGGTATACGTCGACGACATGATTGCAATATCCCATACTGAAGAAGAGCATCTAGACCATCTTCAGAAGTTGTTTGACAGGTTGAAGTTGTACAAGCTGAGGTTAAACCCGAACAAGTGCACCTTCGGGGTGAGATCTGGTAAACTGCTAGGTTTCGTCGTAAGCGATAAAGGTATTCAAGTGGATCCTACCAAGGTGAAGGCTATACAAGAGATGCCATCTCCCCAAACAGAAAAAGAAGTTAGAGGCTTTTTGGGATGACTGAACTATATTTCCCGATTCATCTCGCACCTGACTGCTACCTGTGAACCAATCTTCAAACTACTGAAGAAAGATCAAGTAGTATGTTAGAATGATGAATGTCAGGCCGCTTTCGAAAGGATTAAAGAGTATCTCCAAGAGCCTCCTATTCTGATGCCGCCAGTTGAAGGGAGAACTTTAATCTTATACTTGACAGTACTCGACAACTCAATGGGATGTGTGTTGGGTCAGTGTGATAAGGTGGGAGAGCTGACTTGGGATTTCGCGTTTGTGTTCGCAAATATTTCGGTTTAGCAAGAGTCGCCACCGACTTTTTATTTTATCCTAAGGAAAGGTCAAAAAGCACAGGAAAGACCTTTGAGATGTTTTCTTGGGTTCGGGGAGTAGATTATAGAAAGGGAAGGTATTAGCACCCTTTCTATCCATGGTTATCCATGGGCTCTTAGTTACTTGCTTAGATCACTTGCTTTGCTTTTCAATTGTTTGAAATGGTGCTCTTCAATTGTTTGAAATGGTGCTTTGTGTGTGGTTTTGAAAGATGTTTTGAAAAGAGGCCATCGTTGTGGCAACCTTTGTAATGATTCTTGTTTGAATGTATACAAAGGTGTTTTTATCTTTTGAAAAGTTTCCAATATTTGAAAGTAGGGTGTTGAGATTGTGTTGCGAAGTGTGTTTTTTTTTTTAAAAAAAATAGCAAGGATGTTTTTGCAAGCTTTTGATCAAGTAACTAAGAGCTATCTACCCTATTTTACTCAAAGATCTTTCTTATGCTTTAACCCTTTTAACAGTGTTGTTTCACTATTGTATTTGGTGAACAACCTTGTGTTAGGATGTTAACGGGACAGGCGCGGGTCATCGTATAGACCACGATAGCAATGGTGTCAAGTATCTTTGGTAATTTTTCTTGAGGGACTTGATCATTTTGTTTAGGCAACTCAGATAGCATCATCGAGGGACTATGATCTTTTTGTTTGTTTTTTGTTTTGCCAAAGTACTCAACATGCAACCATGGCCCATTTTTGAAGGCAACAAGTGGATTGTAACCCTAGGGGTGCAAGTGTGCATTGTGTTTGTTTTTCATGCATATTCATCTTGGATTAGGTCAAACTAATTGTTGATTTTATTTGCATACAAACCCTAGGTCTAAGCATGGCATAATTGGAAGTTTTTAAATGTGCGAGAATTTAAATGCTACACTATTACAACATGATATAGGGAGAGGGGTACAAATTTAAATTGAGGGTATTTGACAAGAAATTAAATTCTAAGTTATTACAACCAAATCGAATGTATAGGCAATATTTAAATGTACAATAGTTGAATATAATACAATAAATAAATATAAATAGAATGTATAATGCAAAAAAGATTTTTAGGTATGTAAAAAGTATTTTTATATGTGAAATAAAAATAAAGAAAAAGTCAATTTTAATTATTTTTCTATTTAGGGAAAAAACCCTAATTCTTAAATAAACAATATTATTTATTAATTATATACAATAATATATTAATTTATACACAAAATAAAAGTATATTGCAAAAAGATGTTTTTTAGTGTAAAATATTAATAAAAGTAAAAATAAGATATTTTTATATTTTGACCTAAATATATTAACTATATAAAAAAGAAATTAATTATTTACAAAATTGTGTATATTCAAGAAAATATTTTCAAGTGTAAATAAAAATAATAAATGGAGGTAAGTATAGTTTTGTATTATTATTTTTTTAGTTTTTAATAAAAGGAAATAGTTTATTTATATGATTATACTAATAAAATAAAAATAAATATCAAATAAATATGAAAAATATAGAAAATAATTTTTTGCCATTTTTTATATTTAGACAAAAAATAATAAAGTCAGAATAAAAAATAAAAATATTAAAATGACAAATATTCACACAAATGGGCCAGGGGGGTGTAAACTGGATGAAGGGGTGTCAAAAGCAAAAGGAACCAGGCCCAGCCCAGAATCCACTTCTTCTTCTTCCTCTGAACAAACCTGTGCGCGCTATGTACCAAACTGTAACTCCTGATTCTTTGATTTTTTGACAAAACTCATAACATGAACATTGTAGAGAATTAAACCACGAATCCAACCATATAAAAACTTGGATTAACTCTCAAAGACCAGAGAGAATTTCTCTGGCCCTAATTTCTAACCTAGTTTTTTCAGAAAGTTCATGAGTGAAATTCTCTTAGCACGATTAATGTAAATGAAAACTAAGCATATGTATGGCTTCAGGGCTATGAGTACAACATATTTCATTCACAAACCTAAGCCTAACCATTCCTAAATAGAGAGATAGAAGTCCATGAAATACCTGTTTCAGTTGACTTCGAGTTGGATAATGTAGCAACCTTCAATGGTGTTTGAGCTTCTTTTGAGCTTGCATGAGGTCCAAGGAAGCTTTTCCAATGCTTGGCTTGTTTTGAAACAGGTTGAATCGTGCTGTAGAACTCAATCTGCAGAGCTTTGAAACAAAAATGGCAAAGTGTGTTAGAGGTGTTACATCTTGCAATGGGGGTCTGGGATAGTTCAGGTGAGTTGATTGGAAGGTGTTTGAACTATCTTTGGACAAAACGCACGATGGAATTTGGTTATGGCTTACAAAATGCAGAGCTTGCCCTGTTTTGTAGAAAAATAGTGATTTTGTGTACAAGGGTGTTTGAGAGGCAAAGGGGTCGTGTTTCAGGCTTGTTGGAAGGTATGGAACTTGTCTACAATGTTTGTGTAAGCTTGTCTTAATAGATATGTGAGATGGTGTATGTTTGGTAACTTTTCTTCTACTTGAAGCAAGAGAATGGAAGTGATGTTATAGCCTTGTACAGGCCCTCCTATCAACCTGCACACAACACTCTTGTCCCCTCTAATCCCTGTATTTGGTTTGCAGTCTCAGATCTTTCTTCAAGGCTCAATGCTTAGTGTTTTGACATAAAGTAACTTTTTGCAAAAATGGCAATATACCTTTTACCATTTAGGGCTTAATTTTGTATGTAATGTCCACATGAACAAGATAATCCCTTAACTCAATGGTTATGCATTAAATTATGGAGTATAAACTGGTTTTGAGGCCTGCAAGCTAGCACCAAACATGTTGATTTGAAAATGCAAATTTGTATGAACATGCATTGGCCATGGACAAAAGTGAGTTTTTGCCAACTTTAAGCATTCGATTCTCTCTAACCACAAGGGTGTTTGAGGAGTTCTTGGACAATTTGGAAAGCTTGGAACATGTACTATAATCCATATTTGCAATGAAACTTGAAATTCCAAGTGGAACTATGTGAAAAGTGGCCAAGAAGATGGGTCAAAATCCTGCCTAGATTAGGGCAAATTTTCTCTAAGTTAAAAGTTTTAGGTACCCTTGTTCCAAAAATCATAACTTGAGCTACAAGCTTCTTTTGAGAAAACTTTGTGAATCAAAGTTGTAGACTTTGTGATGGGCTACAACTTTCATGTTTCAAGTTTTGTTTGAATCCATTTTCATCTTGATGAAAAACTGGGACAAAGTTAGGAAAAAAATAAGAAAATTTTATAACTTAGAAAAATTCTAAGTTATGAAAATTTTCCATTTTAAACCCTAATTTGCATTTTTGGGTTTCTTTATGAACAAGTTTCATAATTTGACATGTCTTGATGAAAAATAACTCTTGGCACTTGATTTTGACCAAAAAGTCAAAGTTTGACTTTTCAGTGTACATTCAAATTTTGATCAGTTGACTGAAAAATTCATCTGTCAATCCTATGCACTTGAGATCTTTTGAACTTGTTGAATGGTTCAAGACAATGTCATTGAGTCCTTGAGTCCATATGTGATCTTGTTTTGCCATTGGCTAGGTCAAACAGTCAAAAATTTCCTTTGTGCAGTTAAAACACTAAAAATGACCATTTTGCCATTTTGGTGATCTGATCAAATTTCTTGTGGAATGGTGATCCAAACTTGATCAAATGGTTCATATGAGTTCATAATGTTAATGTGGGTCAAATTTCATGAGGTTTGACTGTCAATTGGCCACAATTGACTTTTTCCCCAATACAGCTGATTTATAGGTCAACTGTCCAATTGACTGGGCAAAAATTTGAATCAAGGCTTGAATCTTGGTATGGGCAAACTTGTGAGTCCAACATGAAGTATGAAAGTCACCTTAGGCATTGTAGGTCAAAACATCCCTGTGTAAACTCAAACCCTAATTTAGGTCAACAGTGTAAGGAGGTGCCTTGAGCAGAGCAAACCCCAGTTTGATCTTGAGTTCCAAGAGTCTTGTGATTGAGAAAATATTGATGAAATGAGAGGGCAAATTTTGGGGTACAACAGTCAGCATGACGAGTCTGGCCGAAAAGAGCATGCTATTTATTACCTTAGCAAAAAGTTTACCGACTGCGAGACCCGATACTCGTTGCTTGAGAAAACTTGTTGCGCTTTGGCATGGGATGCTCGCCGGCTGAGACAGTATATGCTGACTCACACTACTCTATTGATATCAAAAATGGATCCAATCAAGTATATCTTCAAAAAGCCTGCCTTGTCCGGAAGAATAGCAAGATGGCAGATGATCTTGACTGAGTATGACATCCATTACACGACCCAAAAGGCAATCAAGGGAAGTGTGTTGGCACACCATTTGGCACATCAGGCAGTGGAAGATTACCAGTCTATGAACTTTGAATTCCTGGATGAGAGTATCATGATAGTGACTGACCATGAGGAACCTGGACCGGATGAAGGACCTGAGGAAGGATCCCGATGGTCTATGTACTTTGATGGAGCTTCGAACACTTTGGGTAATGGCATTGGTGCCGTGATCATATCTCCTAAAGGCTCTCATACTCCATTCACCGCCCGACTATGTTTCAGTTGCACCAACAACATGGCGGAGTATGAAGCGTGCATCATGGGTCTTCAAGCAGCAATTGACCTAAGGATTAAATTTCTAAGTGTCTTCGGAGATTCCGCTCTCGTGATCAGCCAGATCAAAGGCGAGTGGGATACGAAACACCCTAATCTTATTCCTTACAAGGAGTATGTGTTGACATTGCTTCCGCATTTCGAGGAGATAACCTTTGAACACTTCCCAAGAGAGGAGAATTAGTTGGCGGACGCGCTGGCTACGATGTCTTCTATGTTCAAAGTCAATTGGGACAACGAAGCTCCCCGGATTATCATTGAAAGATTGGACGAAGCTGCACATTGTTGTGATATTGAGACTGAAGAGGTGGAAGATAAACCCTGGTTTCATGAGGTGAAGAGGTATCTTGAGGCTCAGGAATACCCCAAGGGTGCATCTGTTAATGACAAGAAGTTTCTGAGAAGGTTCGCGGCGAAGTTCTTCATCAGTAATGGCATCCTTTACAAGTGTAACCATGATTCGACCTTACTGCGATGTGTGGATAAGAACGAGGCAGATAGAATCATGACAGAGTTACATGAAGGTACTTTCGGAACTCATTCCAGTGGACATACCATGGCAAAGAAGATCCTTCGGGCAGGATATTATTGGTCCACCATGGAAGTCGACTGTTATCAACATTCTCGGACATGTCACAAGTGCCAAGTTTATGCTGATAAGGTGCACATACCTCTCGTTCCTCTGAACGTCTTGACGGCACCTTGGCCTTTTGCAATGTGGGTCATTGATATGATCGGCGAGATCATACCTACGGCATCTAACGGGCATCATTCCATCTTGGTAGCAATTGATTACTTTACAAAGTGGGTTGAAGCAGCTTCCTTTGCTACTGTAACCAAGAACGTCGTGGCACGGTTCATTCGGCATAATCTGATTTGTCAATACGGTGTACCAGAGAGGATAATTATGGATAATGGTACCAATCTCAACAATAAGATGATCACTGAGCTCTGCAAGCAGTTCAAGATACAGCATCACAACTCTTCTTCCTACCGACCGAAGATGAATGGGGTTGTTAAAGCGGCTAATAAGAACATTAAGAAGATTGTGCAGAAGATGGCAGTGACATACAAAGACTGGCACGAAATGTTACCATTTACTCTTCATGGGTACCGTACCTCAGCACGGACGTCAACAGGGGAAACACCTTATTCCTTGGTATATGGTATGGAGGCAGTCTTGCCCATTGAAGTTTAGATACCCTCTCTTCGGATTATGAAGGACGCAGGTTTGAGCGGAGATGACTGGATTCAGACCCTGCTTGATCAGCTGAATTTAATCGATGAAAAGAGACTTACTGCTATTTTTCATGGTCAGACGTATCAAAAGCGGATGATCAAGGCATTTAACAAGAAAGTTAGACGACAAGAGTATCAAGTTGGGGATCTGGTAATCAAGCGCATTATCTTACCTCAAGGTGATCCCAGGGGCAAATGGACCCCTACTTACGAAGGGCCATTTGTGGTTAAGAACATTTTCTCAGGAGGAGCTATGATTCTAACCACCATGGATGGTGACGACCTTCCTCACCCCGTCAATGCAGACATAGTGAAAAAAATACTATACATGATCAAAGACCCGCTAGGTCGACTGGCCTCGGCAAAAATAAGGGCTTCCCGGTGAACCAAAAGGGTTCGGGCAAAAATAAGGGATGAAAATGAAAAGAAACTGTACACCCGGCAAGTCGAAAACCTGAAAAGGCGGCTTGGGCAAAAAAGGGTATCCCGGTGGACTAAAAATCCCAAAGGGCGGTTCAGGCAAAAATTAGGGATCAAAGCGTAACACTGTGTCTCTTTGGATCACCTTGCAACCAGACTTCAGTATCGACTATCAAGCTCGGACGACACTAATCAATCTGATCTACCTTCAACCGAGTAGCAAAGTGATGAGATGCTCGAGGACATAAAGGCAATAGCAGAGTTGGAACCCAGTGGGATTATTCACATAGCTGTTTTGTTTAGTTTTTCACAAATTGTATAAACGATATTTGTTCAGTGGCGTTCTCTTACTAGGACGTCAGTCTCTTGTACAAAAACGCCTATTCACAGGCCAAACTTCAAAATCAATACAATTCATTTTTAGAAAAAATTTCAAACTGTTTTTCCTTTTTCTGTTTTGTTTTGCAAAGAACGTCCAATGTTCATTTTTGATATATGCATTTGACATTAATTACTGCTCATAAATATTTACATGCGAAACAAAAGACCATTACTCGTAATATCAGAAACAGGGGAAAATAAGAATTGTCCAAACTGTACAGTTGCTCTGTCCACCAGGTACAAGGTAAATTTAGCTGAAGAATATGGTTAAGGTACTTTCACTCCCCGCAGAGTAAGACAGTAATGTTAACTCTCCTCAACTGAGACTTGCAACTGTAAATGAATCGGTAATGTTCTCCCCAAGCAGATTTTATCTACCATCAACACTGAAAAGGCTTAATATCCCTGGCAGTCTTAATATTCCCCAACGGAGTATAAGAATATTCCCCGGCAGAATACAAGATATACCCAGTGGAGTTAAAATTTTCCCAGCGCAGTCTGAAAAAGCTTCCCCAGTGGAGTTGTAGAATCATCCCCAGTAAACTCTAGAAGTTCGTCCCCGGCGGAGTATAAAAATAAATATCCCCAGCCAAGTTCAAAGGAAGATTATCCCCAGTGAAGTCGCAACTGAAAGATCATCCCCAGCGAAGTTCTTTCCTTTCACAAACAGGAAGTCAATCCCCAACAGGATTCAATATCACCAGCAACGGTAATTCATCCCCAACGAAATTTATCGATGGAAACCTCAGCAGAACATCTCTTTCTCACAGATTAATCTCCTCATCAGTTTATTCCCCAACGGAGTTATCCTCTCGTGCAGGTCTATTCTCACAATCATCTTTGTTCGTCATCCCCAGCAGAAATGAAGAATTCAACTCTATCCTCCAGCAGCTATCTGGGATTTATTTTCCCCAGCTAAAAACATTACATTTCCATACATCATGACATATGCATATACGCATCATACAACACAATCTCATTTATTTTGAGAACATCATTGCTTGATATATATCATGCATTGCATACGACTGACCTTTACCTTTCAGGAAGGAGGCAGTTAAGTTCTCAGCTATGTCGAAGACCTGACTGGTTCTTAAATTTCAACTGAATTATCCTCAGTCGAATTTCAGATAAGGTTCTCAATCTCGACAATGTTCCTCCGTCAAAGTGTGGACGAGTTCTAAAATCTCAACAGAATTATACTCTGTTGAAGACCAGACATTTCCTAGATCTTGATGAAGATGTTTCCCTCAGTCGAAGACCTGACCGGTTCTTAAATTTCAACTGAATTATCCTTGGTTGAATTTCAGATAAGTTTCTCAATCTCGAAAGTTTTCCTCCGTCAAAGTGTGGACGAGTTCTACAATCTCAACAGAATTATACTCCGTTGAAGACCAGACAGTTCCTATATCTTGATGAAGATGTTTCCCTCAGTCGAAGACCTAACCGGTTCTTAAATCTCAACTGAATTATCCTCGGTTGAATTTCAGATAAGGTTCTCAATCTCGACAATTTTCCTCCGTCAAAGTGTGGACGAGTTCTACAATCTCAACAGAATTATACTCCATTGAAGACCAGACAGTTCCTAGATCTTGATGAAGATGTTTCCCTCAGTCGAAGACCTGGCCGGTTCTTAAATCTCAACTGAATTATTCTCGGTTGAATTACAGATAAGGTTCTCAATCTCGATAATCTTCCTCCGTCGAAGTGTGGACGAGTTCTAAAATCTCAACAGAATTATCCTCCGTTGAAGACCAGACAAGTCCTAGATCTTGATGAAGATGTTTCCCCCAGTTGAATTACGGACAAGTTCTTAAAACTCAGCAAAGATGTTCTCTCAGCTGAGGTACAGGCAAGTTCCTAAATCTCAATAAAAGTTAGACTTCCCCAGCGGAATCCTCTACAACAACAGGTATGCAAGTTCTCGCTAAGGAATATCTTATGCGATCGACGCTTCTACAGAGGGCATCTGTAAGCCCATCCTCCTACCAAAAATCTCCAAATGGCATCTGTAAGCCTATTCCCGACATCACCAGGCTGATACCACTTCATGCGAGTGCAAATTTCTGGGCACTCTAGTGTTCAATCATCTTCCACCTTCGGATCACGAAAGGCACGAAAGCCAATCTACATCCTCAGGTTTAAGAAGATTGAACAGGGGAAACTGTTTTACCCCAAAATTTTCCCTCTCATATTTCTCCAAACATTGCAAGAAAAATCTCAAAGTGGCTCAAGATTGCTCAAGAGTTGGACAGTCAAGCTATCTCCTAAGGCAGTCAACCCCAAATTAGGGTTTTGTGTTGCATCAAGATCCTTGAATCCAAATGACCTCAAGTTCTCCCCAATATCCTAATATACTCTCAAGATCATCCATGTCAAATTTCAAGCCTTGAAGAGGAAGTTTGCTCAGTCAATTGCTCAAAGGGTCCAAAAATCGATCGTGCTAGGGCAAAAGTCAACTGTGACCTATAAACAGTCAAACTTCAAGAATTTTTGTCAACATTCTCATTTTGAAGGATATTTCATCATTTGATCAAGGGTTGATCATGATTCATCAAGGATTGCTCAAAATTCATCAAGACTCAAAAGTTGCTAAATTAGGGTTTTGCAGGAAAAGTCAACTCAACTTTGACCAAGCATAACTTTCTCATACTTTATGATAAATGACCCATCCAAAGGTAATTTTTAATAGGATTCAATTTCTTATAATCCATATTCATACCCCAAGATCAGAAAATGCACTCACAAAAAGTTATAAATTTGGACATTATAGGTCATTTTTGAAAGTCAACAAAAACACCTTTTTTTCCAAAGCTTATCACTTGAGCATGGAATATCAAAATGAGATGAGAACAAACGGGTTGGTTAGAGGACATCTCAAGATTTCTAAAAAGTCCAAGAACACTTCCAAAAGTTCAAAATTGAAGAAGTTATGCATTGTTGAAGTTGGACATTTTTGCAAAATTGCCAAAAGTCAACTATCCCCAAAACATCAAATTTTGTCAAATGGGCCCATTCTTTTCCACTTAATTTGAGCTTCCCCCATTGCACACGTGTCCTAGCTTCATCCTTGAGATCATATTTCTTTTTTATTATTTTATTTGATTTTTTATTGAATTATTTCATTTTAAATCAAATTAAATCAAATAAAATCCAAATATTGATTAATTGAGATCTTTTTGGTTGTTTCAGGTCTTAATTATCATCATGATCATAATCAAACTCGAATCTCACCTTACCATGTGCAAAAAGATTGAAAATTGGCAAATTTGGCAAGTTGGTAATGGTGAATCAAATCAAATATGCAATGCATTGATGTGGAAGATTCAAGCCATATTTGTTACACTAGCACATTCCACAATACATAAGGAAGGCAAAGGCATGAGAATAAAGGTTGGAGGCTGCAAGAACGAGCAGAACCAAGTTTGAAAAAAGTGACAAAAAGTTGGAATTCGAAATAAT
This sequence comes from Vicia faba, assembly GCA_948472305.1. NCBI lineage: Eukaryota > Viridiplantae > Streptophyta > Magnoliopsida > Fabales > Fabaceae > Vicia > Vicia faba. Next base: position 444,058,316 of record OX451740.1, read on the forward strand.
AGCAAGAGAGGTTTTCAGAAGCCAAAAGTTATCCCAATCAATTCCTGGGTGTTCACTCAACCTTCTTGGATCAAAAGCACACATTTTCCAATCTCCTAGAGCGCTGTAAGTGTCACACGATCCCCTTCTGTACATGGTTTCGTTTCAAAAATTACGCATTGTTACAATGAATTAATGACATATTTGTAATCACCAGATCATTTCCAAGCATTTTGCATTATTTGATTTCATTTATATGCTCTGTGGCGCAAAACACCATTGTTAGGGTTTTGCTTCTTGTTTTAGGGTTTTTTGTTTCATATAAAATCAACCTTAATAATGGCTACAGGCATGACCGGAAGAGGGAGATGAATGCAACCATGGCCTTGGAATGAATTTATGTAGCCTGAGATGAATTTTAGGAATGGCCTATGCTTTTAGCTGCGGATTCAAATCCGCAGGTAACTTTGTTACAGGCCTGAGGACAGGGACGGGATCGTGTCTTCTTCTGAATGGTCGGTTCAAATAATTCACGCGTTTTTTTTGTTTGCTGGCATATTGACTTGTTTGTGTATATTATATTTGTTTTGTATATTATTAACGAATGAAGCAAAGCGTCTCAGTGGCAAAGCAAGCACTCCAAACGCCTATAGGACCTGGGTTCGAATCCCAGGTCCTCCAAATTTCTCTTTGTTTTATTTCTTCAGGTTATCATGTGCATATCTGGACGCGTAGTGTACCATACTCCCTCGCTCAATCAATTGCCGGATGGCCCCTGGCCAGATCTGGTGGCCAAGAGATGATGGTCCACCATGGTCCAAGTCAGCCTGCAAACATAAGATCTAAAAAGTCAACAAAAGGCCAGCGCTTAATGGGCCTTCAGCTTGCTATTCTGACCCCCAAAACAGGCCCATACCCCTCTCTCTCTATCTTTTATTTATTTTGTTTTAATTATTAACCAATCAAAAATTCTTTTTATAAAATTAAAACCACAAAAATATTCTCTTCATAAAATCAAATTTTAATTTTTTAACAAATACTAATTAAATTAATTTAGGTTTTTAATTAGAATAACTTTCACATTTTTGTAAATAATTAAAATTCAACTAGACTTAATTAGGTTAATTATTAATATTAATTATTTTACTTCTTTCTTTAAATACCAAAAAATCCAAAAAATAATTTATTTTATTAATTAATTTATTTAATATGATTTAGTAATTAACTTAGGTTGATTTCTCTCTAAAATTCAAAAACAACAAAAAAAGATACTTTCTCTCAAAAAGGGTCAAAACCCTATTTGCGCTCGATTTAATTTCTTGCACGCGATTTATTTTCTTTTATATCATAATGTATTTGTTCCCGGTTTGTAATAGTTAATAGGACCTTTTATTACTTTTTATCGCTTTATTTATTCTTTAAGGGTTTGTCTTTGGCGATGTAAATACCCGACGCCTTGTAATAGTTAGTTAAATTTTCGCAATTTATTTTTCGCAACTTATAACTGTTAGATGTTTGATAATAGGTTTGCATGACAAGACTGAATGATTTAACCTAAAATCAACTTAGATCACCCTTAACATGTATAAAGATAAAATTAACTGAAAATGACACACTCGCACATGCGCACTCTTAGGGTACACCCCACTTGGTTGCCTTCGTACGCGGTCATTGAGTATAGCTCACTTTAGAGGTCACCCTCTTGTCTAAAAGATCATAGTCGCCTCGAAACGGTTGCCTCAGATATTGTTGCCTCAAAACAAATGATCTAAGACATTAGGGTTACCGCTAAGGCGTCCTAGCATTGTGTGATCGGTGGATCTGGAACTGACAGTTTAATGCTGGTTTCGCGAAATGTCGCGGTAAGCAAGAGTCGCCACCGTCTTTTATTTTCTCCAACATGGATAGGACAAAAGCACATCAAAATTCCTTATGAGATAGTTTCTCGGTTCGGGAGGTAGATTTATAGAAAGGGAAGGTGTTAGCACCCTTTCTATCCATGGTTATCCATGGGCTCTTAGATACTTGCTCATTGTGTTTTCAAAAGTGTTTGCTTTTCAATTGTGAGTGGGTTTGAAAAAGTTTCGTTTAAAGATTTCAGATCGACTCTTGTATCAGTCCTCAAGAGTGCTTGAAAAATTGTTTTGAAAACTTTTTGAAATGTGTCGGTGTGAAAAGAGTTTTTGATTTGTTTTTGAAATAGAGCAAGTATCTACGAGTCATCTACCTACCCTAAGGAATTAGGCTGTGTAAATGTCCTTAAGGTAGTGCCATCCCACCATTGAGAGATAGGTAGCACCACCGTTGGAGGTGTTCGGGTCAATTCGAGTTTAGGGACAGTGTGGTCATCAGAGCAACAGTAGGACACCTTAGAAGCTACCCTTATGCCATTGATCCTTTTTTTAATTCGAGGCAACTTTTCCGAGGCAACTTGTTTTGAGGCATATGGATCAACGGACATAAGGACTTACTAAAACGTCCTATACTCGACGACCACGTTTCGAGGGTAAGGCAACAGTGAGGCGTACCCTAAGAGTGGTGTGTGAATTTGTGTGTTATTTTCATGTTAATATTTGTCTTTGATCATGCATTTGGTGAGCTACGCATTGTTTTTAATTAGTCATTCATTCTTTCATGCAAGTTAGCAGTTTAAAAATGCGGAAAGTAAAGTGCGGAAAGTAAAATCCTACGCTATTACAAGGCGCGGGTCTATACATCGCCAAATTAACAAAGACCCGTTTTTAATAAAATGCGGAAAATAAATAAATTCCTAATTACTATTACAAGGCTTGAACAATTACATAATATTTGAAAGAAAATAAATAAGAATAAATGCGCGAAAAGAAATTAGAATCGAATCTTCGAGGGCGTTGGACCCTTTTGAAATTAAATTGAAATTAAAAGTTAATTAATTATTAATTTAAAGAAAAGAAATGTTTTTTAGGTTTTTGTATTTAATGAAAAATAAAGAAATCAAAATTGAAGGAAAACCCTAATTCTAAGTTGTTTTTAATTATTAATGAAAAAATATTCAAGTTTAACCTAACTTACTAAATATTTAATGTACATGTTTTATTTACAAAATAAATTAGTAATTAATAATAATGATAATAAGAAAAATTATTTGTTAAGAAAAGGATAAAAATGTTAGAAACCCTAATTTCTACATATTTTATTTATTTAAGAAAAGATTAAAATTAAAAACCTAATTTTACTAAATTAATGGTTTAAAGTTTATTTACAAAAATAAATAATGAATTAGATATTAATTAAACATATTTTTTAGTTTTTCTGTATTTTATATTGTGAAAATTAATTATTGGAATTTAAAGAAAACAATTAAAATAATTAAAAAGAAAAGAAAAGGAAATTAAAAAAGAATACAAACAATGGGGGTGTCTGACCCAATTTGGAGGTGAGTTGAAGTATTTTGGCCCAATAGAACAAGGCCTTTTTGACTTTCTGGGATAGGGTGCACGTTCATTGACTAGTGTGCATCATGGGGTTCCTTCTGAGGCCTTTGGATTAATCACCATGCCATTTGGCAAGCCCACGCGCTAGGATGTATGGTGGAACATTGAGAGCACACTGCATACGAATATGTTAGGATAAAAATTATGAAACAAGTGGGGGGACCTGGGAATCGAACCCAGGTCCCAGCGTTTACCAAATGAGTGCTTTTCCAGTTGAGCTGTTTGTGCGCTTTGTTAATATTATGGAATACAAATAATATATATGAAAACCAATCATTATGCTGAGACAATCAAAAAACACGCCAACGTTCAAATCATCCAATCACGTTCATACACGCGTGCATCTTCTTCCTTTTGTACCTGTAATACAAGCAATTAGCGGGGGTTTTAAACCCCCACAAAAACAAATGCCAGAAAATAGCGATTAGCACATAGATAAACATAAAAAGGGCGCGAGGTAATCAGATGATTCGTCTTCAAGTCACGAATTCAATGGTACCAGTTTGAGGGTCCAATTTTGCCATATGTGTAAACCCCTAAATCCAAGCTTCTGAAACCCTAGAGAACGTTAATGGCAACTTTTGATACAGGCATTCTTAGTTCAATTCAAGGGTACCATTAGCTTCAGAACATCCATATTAGTGTAAATCAACATTTAAAACATATGAGAAATGCATGTAAATTGAAACACGATAATGAACAAGTTCAAGAAAAGTGTGATGTCGTTCTACCACTTCTTTGGGTATGGAGGCCTGGATTTGATTGTAATCGATTCCTGGATGCTTTGGCAATATATTGGAATGCGTTTGGAGCTTTGAATTGTGCTCTAGGTATGAAAACAGTTTCCAACTTTTTGTGAAAAAAATGCAATTTTGTTCTTTGTTTCCTGCGCAGCCTTTTGTGTCTAATGCCTTAGGTTAACTTGTGCATAAGTAAGTGAATAGAATTAGGTCAAGAAAACAAGCCCAAAGTCCATCCATTTATGATTTTGATATTTGATTTCCAATCATATAAAATCCAATCTTTTTCAATCTTTTTGCCATGAATCTCTTGCCAATTATGAAAGATATTGCCTTTTTGAATGTGAAACGAAATCCTTAGCACATAATGAGTGAATTCTCTGCACAAAAAGATTTGAAAGGTGTTATTTGATATTTTTTTCATATTTAAATTTAATTAAATGAATTAATAATAATAAAAATTCAAATAATTAATCAAAAATAAGAAAATAAATCCTTTAAGGTCAATGGGTCGTGCATAGCGTTTGGGTAATGATTCATGAATGAAATTGAGGCCCATTAGCATTTTTGAAGCCTTTTGTGCAAAGTTGACTTTTCAAAATTCCCAAAAATTTCCCAACTTCTACAAGGCATATCTTGCTCAATTTTGAAGCTGTGATCATGTTCTTGGACATTTTGGAAAGGTCTTGAAGTCCTCTAACCAATGTATTTGGTCCCATGTCATTTTGATTTACCAATCTCAAGTTATGGTCTTTGAATTAAAGTGCCTTTTTGTTGACTTTTGAAAATGACCTATAATGTTGAAATTGATAACTTTTTGTGAGAGAATTTCTTGGACTTGAAGTGTGAAGATGAGTTGTAGGAAATGTCATTCTCTTCAAAATGAGCTTTGGATGGGATTTTTCTGATAAACCATGAAGAAGTTATGCCCTGGTCAATTTGCAGTTGACTTTTCCAACTGTCCAAAAATAGAAACTTTTGCATCTTGAGACTTTTTGAGCCATACTTTGAGAATCATGATCAAGAATTGATCAAATGATGTTTGTGGCTTCAAAATAAGATGTTGACCAAAAATTTTGACTTTTGACTGTCAAATGACCATTTTGCCCCTGCAGTTGATTGTGAAGCATTTAGGGTTTTTGACTGTGCAATTTGATGTTGTGAGTCTTGAAACTTGACATATGAATGCTTGACAATGTATGTAGGCATGTGGGACTTGATTGGACCCTTGAGAACTTCAATTTCTTTGCAAGAACCAAAACCCTAATTTTGACTGTGTTATGAGGCAATTGGACTGTGCAACCCTTGAGAGATTCTGAACCATGATCTTGGCAAATCTTGAAGAATATGGGAGGGCAAATTTTGTGGTACAACACATTGCTTTAGTGACTGTAAGTCCCTAAATTAGAATTGACCCTTAAACTCCAACGACGGTACTACCTACTCATCAATAGTGGGATATCATTGTCTAAAGGAAGATAGCATAGAACGATTCCTTTTTCAAGTAGGTAGATGGTTCTTAGATACTTGCTCTTTCAAAAAACAAAAACTTTTCACACTTACACTTTTTCGAACAAAGTTTTCAAAAAACACTTCATACGCTCTTGAGGACAGAAGCAAGAGTTAAATACAAGTTTCAAACAAAAACTTTTTCAAACCCACAAGCACAAAGAGAACAGTTTTGAAAACAATATGAGCAAGTACCTAAGAGCCCGTGGATAACCACAGATAGAAAGGGTGCTAACACCTTCCCTTTCTATAATCTACCCCCCGAACCCGAGAAATATCTCGAAAAAGGAATTTTTCTGTGCTTTTTTCCTTTCCTTGTTGGATAAAATAAAAGTCGGTGGCGACTCTTGCTTACCGCAACATTTTATGAATACAAACGCAAAACGCAAACCAGCATTCCAAAAAACTGTCAGTTCTTTCCCACTGTATCACAGTGGGTGGGCAAATTGGGGCCAACTCCCTGATTTTGCACATAAGACTAACAAATTTGGTTTGGGTTTCACTGCAGAAGCTCAAAGGGCTGTTCGGAGTGCACGGATCAAAAGACCTCCCATGTTCATCAGCAATTCAGGAGTGAATGCCATTGAAGACGATGTTGAAGAGTCTGAGTTTGACAGTTGGATCTACCCCACTACCGATGGTGGATTAAGCAATTGGACGGTAAAGGACTTCGTCCCAATTTCTTTTGTTACCCAGTAATGAGAATTTTGTTTTAAGTTTGTAACAGACAATGTTTTAAACTCTACGGCCCGGTGTCTTACTCGGGGCATCGTGGCTTCATTTGTGAGGGCTTTATGTGTGTCATCTACATATATCATTAATAAAAGCATTGGACATTTTTTGCATTTCAAATTTTGCGCTCCTTGTTGTTCTTTTATTATATATTGCAAAACAGCTATTTTACACACACTCACATAATACAGGTCTACATCCACTCTGGATCCCACTGATAACAATTTTGCTACTGCCAGTTATGACTTCGAAAGTCCGATCAACCAAGCCGAGGACGAAGGTGAGGATGATTGTGAAGTGCCTGGGGAACTTGCTAGACTGTTACTTCAGGAAGAGAGGGCCATACAACCGCATGAAGAGCCCGTGGAATCAGTGAATCTGGGTACAAAGGAAGACAAGAAAGAGGTCAAGATTGGTGCAAATCTAGAGCCTAGTGTTAAGCAACGGTTGATTCAGATGTTGCGCGACTATGTTGAGATCTTTGCCTGGTCTTATGAAGATATGCCTGGGTTGGATACTGATATTGTGGTGCACCGCCTGCCCACCAAGGAATATTGTCCTCCAGTGAAACAGAAAGTTCGCCGAATGCGCTCGGAGATGTCTGAAAAAATCAAGGCTGAGGTTATGAAACAGTTTGATGCCGGTTTTCTAGCAGTTACTTCTTACCCGCAGTGGGTGGCCAACGTGGTTCCGGTGTCGAAGAAGGATGGTAAGGTTCGAATGTGTGTTGACTATAGGGATCTAAACAGGGCAAGCCCCAAGGATGACTTCCCTCTACCTCATATCGACGTTTTGGTTGACAACACCACACAGCATAAGGTCTTCTCCTTTATGGATGGTTTCTCTGGTTATAATCAGATTAAAATGGCTCCCGGAGACATGGAGAAGAAAACCTTTATTACTCAATGGGGTACTTTTTGCTACAAGGTTATGCCTTTCGGACTGAAGAATGTTGGGGCAACGTATCAGCGCGCCATGGTCGCCTTGTTCCATGACATGATCCATCATGAGATTGAGGTATACGTCAACGACATGATTGCAAGATCCCAAACTGAAGAAGAGCATCTTGACCACCTTCAGAAGTTATTTGACAGGTTGAAGTTGTACAAGCTGAGGTTAAACCCGAACAAGTGCACCTTCGGGGTGAGATCTGGTAAGCTGCTGGGTTTCGTCGTGAGTGATAAAGGTATTCAAGTGGATCCAGCAAAGGTGAAAGCTATACAGGAGATGCCAGATCCTCGAACAGAAAAAGAAGTCAGAGGATTTCTGGGACGTCTGAACTACATTACCCGATTCATCTCACACCTGACTGCTACTTGCAAGCCAATCTTCAAGAAACTGAAGAAAGATCAAGTGGTAAGATGGAACGATGAATGTCAGCCCGCTTTCGAAAGGATCAAAGAATATCTCCAAGAGCCACCTATTCTGATGCCTCCAGTTGAAGGGAGACCTTTGATTTTATACTTGACAGTACTCGACAATTCAATGGGGTGCGTGTTGGGGCAGCATGACAAGTCTGTCCGAAAAGAGCATGTTATTTATTACCTTAGCAAAAAGTTTACCGACTGCAAGACCTGATACTCGTTGCTCGAGAAAACTTGCTGCGCTTTGGCATGGGCTGCTCGCCGGCTGAGACAATATATGCTGACTCACATTACTCTATTGATATCAATGATGGACCCAATCAAGTATATCTTCGAAAAGCCTGCCTTGTCCAGAAGAATAGCAAGATGGCAGGTGATCTTGACTGAGTATGACATTCAATAAAACACCCAGAAGGCAATCAAGGGAAGTGTGTTAGCAGATCATCTGGCACATCAGGCGGTGGATGATTACCAGTCTATGAACTTTGAATTCCAGGATGAGAATATCATGTTGGTGACTGACTGTGAGACACCTGAACCGGATGAAGGACCTGAGGAGGGATCCCGATGGTCTATGTACTTTGATGGAGCTTTAATTGCTTTGGGTAATGGCATTGGCGCTGTGATTATATCTTCTGAAGGCTCTCATACTCCGTTCACCGCCCGACTATGTTTCAACTGCACCAACAATATGGCGGAGTATGAAGCGTGCATCATGGGTCTTCGAGCAGCAATTGAGCTAAGGATTAAGTTCTTAAGTGTGTTCGGAGATTCCGCTCTCGTGATCAGTCAGATCAAAGGCGAGTGGGATACGAAGCACCCAAATCTTATTCCTTACAAGGAGTATGTACTGACGTTACTTCCACACTTCGAGGAGATAACCTTTGAACACTTCCCCAGGGAGGAGAATCAGTTGGCGGACGCACTAGCTACGATGTCTTCTATGTTTAAGGTCAGGTGGGACAACGAAGCTCCCCGAATTATCACTGAAAGGTTGGAAGAACCTGCACACTGATGCGACATTGAGACTGAAGAGGTAACAGAAAAACCCTGGTTTCATGAGGTAAAGAGGTATCTTGAGGTTCAGGAGTACCCCGAGGGTGCATCTAATAATGATAAGAAGTTTCTGAGGAGGTTCGCAGCGAAGTTCTTCATTAGTAATGACATCCTTTACAAGTGTAACCATGATTCAACCTTATTGTGATGTATGGATAAGAGCGAGGCGGAAAGAATCATGGCGGAGTTGCATGAAGGTACTTTTGGAACTCATTCCAGTGGACACACCATGGCAAAGAAAATCCTTTGGGCAGGATATTATTGGTCCACAATGGAAGCCGATTGTTATCAGCATTCTTGGACCTGTCATAAGTGCCAAGTCTATGCTGATAAGGTGTATATACCTCCAGTTCCTCTGAACGTTTTGACAGCTCCGTGGCCTTTTGCAATGTGGGGCATCGACATGATCAGCGAGATCAGACCTACTACGTCCAACGGGCATTGTTTCATCCTGGTAGCTACTGATTACTTTACAAAGTGGGTTGAAGTAGCTTCCTTTGCTACTGTAACCAAGAACGTCGTGGCACGGTTTATTCGGCACAAGCTGATATGTCGATACGGTGTACCAGAGAGGATCATTACGGAAAATAGTACAAATCTCAACAATACGGTGATCACCGAGCTCTGCAAGCAATTCAAGATACAGCATCATAACTCTTCTCCTTACCGGCCGAAGATGAATGGGGTTGTTGAAGCGGCTAATAAGAATATCAAGAAGATTGTGCAGAAGATGACAGTGACATACAAAGATTGGCACGAGATGTTACCATTTGCTCTTCATGGGTACCGTACCTCAACGCGGACGTCAACAGGGGCAACACCCTACTCTTTGGTATATGGCATGGAGGCAGTCTTACCCATGGAGGCAGGTTTGAGCGAGGACGATTGGATCCAGACCCAGCTTGATCAGCTGAACTTAATAGACGAAAAGAGACTTACTGCTATTTGTCATGGTCAGACGTATCAAAAGCGGATGATCAAGGCATTTAACAAGAAAGTCAGACGACAAGAGTATCAAGTCGGGGATTTAGTGATCAAACGCATCATACTGCCGCAAGGTGATCCCAGGGGAAAATGGACCCCTACGTACGAAGGGCCATTTGTGGTTAAGAACGTTTTCTCGGGAGGAGCTATGATTCTAACCACCATGGATGGTGACGACCTTCCTCACCCCGTCAATGCAGACATAGTGAAAAAATACTACGCATAATTAAAGACCCGCTAGGTTGACTGGCCTAGGCAAAAATAAGGGCTTCCCGACGAACCAAAAGGGTTCGGGCAAAAATAAGGGATGAAAATGGAAAAGTCTGTATACCCGGCAAGTCGAAAACCTGAAAAGGCGGCTTGAGCAAAAAAGGGTATCCCGGTGGACTGAAAACCCGAAAGGGAGGTCCAGGCAAAAATTAGGGATCAAAGCGTAACACTATGTCTCATTGGATCGCCTTGCAACCATACTACAAGTATTGACTATCAAGCTCAGACGGCACCAATCAATCTGATCTACCTTCAACCAAGTAGCAAAGTGATGAGATGCTCGAGGATATAAAGCAATAGCAAAATTGGAACCCAGTGGGATTGTTCACATAGCTGTTTATTTCACAAATTGTATAAATTATATTTGTTCGGCGGTGTTCTCTTACTAGGACGTCAGCCTCTTGTACAAAAATGCTTATTTACGGGCCAAACTTCAGAGTTAATACAATTCATTTTCACAAATAAATTTCAAGTGGTTTTTCTTTTTCTGTTTTGTTTTGCAAGAACGTCCAATGTTCATTTTTGATATATACATTTGACAATAATTGTTGTTCATAAATATTTACATACGAAATAAAAGACGATTATTCGTAATATCAGGAACAGGGGCAAATAAGAATTGTCCAGACCTTACAGTTGCTATATCCACCAGGTACAGGGATATATTTAGCTGAAGAATATGACTAAGGTACATTCGCTCCCCGCAGAGTAAGAGAAAGACAGTAGTGTTAATTCTCCTCAACCGAGGCTCACAACCGCGAATGAGTCGTTAAAATTCTCCCCAAGCAGAGTTTATATATCATCAGCACTGGAAAATTATCCCCAATGGAGTTTGGAGAATTATCCCCAGTAGAGGCTGGAGGATTGTCCCCATAAGAGCCTAAAAGGTTATCCCCAGTGAAGTCGCAACTGGAAAATCATCCCCAACGGAGTTCATTCCTTTCACAAACAGAAATTCAATCCCCAACAGGTCTCATTATCACCAGCAACGATAATCCATCCTCGACTGAGGTTATTCTTCCAAATCAACAGATCCTCCGGCAGAGTATGTCCTCCCCACAGAGTCATTTACTCATCAGTTTATTCCCCAGCGGAGTTATCCTCTCCCGCGGGTTTATTCTCACAATCATCTTCATTCACTATCCCCAGCGGAAACGAAGAATTCAACTCTTTTCTCCAGCAGCAATCCAGGATTTATTTTCCCAGCTAAAAACATCACATTTCAATACATCATGACATGCATACGCATCATACAACACAATCTCATTTATTTTGAGAACATCATTGTCTGATACATATCATGCATTACATACAGCTAACCTTTATCTTTCAGGAAAGATACAATCAAATTCTCACAAAATTCAAGCTGTGAAGCCCGGGTACGACTGGATAATAGTTTAATCCTCAGTTGAATAACGGATGACCGAAGCTCCTAAAATTCAACTTTCCTCTTCAATAGAGATGATTCCTCAGTAGAATACGGATGACCCAAGTACCTAAAATTCAACAGAGAAGATTCCTCAGTAGAATACGGACGATCGAAGTTCCTAAAATTCAACAGAGATGATTCCTCAGTAGAATACGGACAACCGAAGTTCCTAATATTCAATAGAGATGATTCCTCGGTATAATACGGACGACCGAAGTTCCTAAAATTCAACAGAGATGTTTCCTCAGTAGAATACGGACGACCGAAGTTCCTAAAATTCAACAGAGATGTTTCCTCGGTAGAATACGGACGACCGAAGTTCCTAAAATTCAATAGAGATGATTCCTCAGTAGAATACAGACGACCGAAGTTCCTAAAATTCAATAGAGATGATTCCTCAATAGAATACGGATGACCGAAGTTCCTAAAATTCAACAGAGATGATTCCTCAGTAGAATACGGACGACCGAAGTTCCTAAAATTCAATAGAGATGATTCCTCAGTAGAATACGGACGACCGAAGTTCCTAAAATTCAACAGAGATGATTCCTCAGTAGAATACGGACGACCGAAGTTCCTAAAATTCAACAGAGATGTTTCCTCAGTAGAATACAGACAACCGAAGTTCCTAAAATTCAACAGAGATGATTCCTCGGTAGAATAACGGACGACCGAAGTTCCTAAAATTCAAACAGAGACGACTCACTAGCAGAATAACGGACAACGAAGCTCCTAAAATTCTACTTCTCTCAACAAAGATCAGCCTTCCCCAGCGGAATCCTCCTCAACAACAGGTATACAAGCTCTCGCTAAGGAATCTCTTATGCGATCGACAATCCTTCGGATGGCATCTTTAAGACCATCTCCCATCATCAGTCTCCAAATGGAATCATTAAACCCATTCCCGACATCACAAGACAATTACCACTTCATGCGAGTGCAAATTTATGGACACTCTAGTGTTCAATCGTCTTCCACCTTCAGATCACGAAAGGCATACAAGCCAATCTAAATCTTGAGGTTTAAGAAAATTGAACAGGGGCAGATGTTGTACCCCAAAATTTTCCCTCCCATATTTCTCAAGACATTTCAAGAAAGATCCCCAAGTTGCTCAAGGTAGTCCAAGGGTTGGCCAGACAAGCTCTCTCCTAAGGCAGTCTACCTCAAGTTAGGGTTTCATGTTTCATCAAGATACTTGGTTCCAAGGGATCCCAAATGATCGCCAATGTCTTAATATGTTATCAAGATCATCCATTTCAAGTTTCAAGCCTTGCAGAGGAAGTTTGCTCAGTCAATTGCTCAAAGCCCTGAAAATCGACTGTGCTAGGGCAAAAGTCAACGGTGGCCCACATACAGTCAAACTTCAAGAATTTTAGTCAACATTCTCATTTTGAAGTATATTTCATCATTTTATCAAGGGTTGATCATGATTCATCAAGGATTGCTCATAATTCATCAAGACTCAAAAGTTGTTAAACTAGGGTTTTGTAGGAAAAGTCAACTCAACTTTGACCAAGCATAACTTTCTCATACTTTATGAGAAATGACCCATCCAAAGATCATTTTAAGAGGATGTCATGCTATACAACCCATCTTCAGCTCCCAAGTTCAAAATATGCACTCACAAGAAGTTATGAATTTGGACATTTTAGGTCATTTTGGAAAGTCAACAAAAACACCTTTTTTGTCAAAGCTTCATACATGAGCATGGATAATCAAATTGAGATGATACTAAAATTTTTGCTTAGAGGACATCTCAAGCTTTCTAAAAAGTCCAAGAACACCTTCAAAGATTCAAAATTGAGGAAGTTATGCATTGGTGAAGTTGACCCTTTTTGCAAAATTGCCAAAAGTCAACTATGCCTAAAACTTCAATTTTTGCCAAATGGGCCCAATCTTTTTCACTTGTTTCGAGTTGGAAACATAGTCCACGAGCTCTAGCCCTTTCCACTTGTCATTATCATGTTTTTATTTTTTATTTTTATTTTTATTTGATTTAAATCAATTTTAATCAAAATAAACCATAGAAAAATCTAAAGCATTGAAAATTCAAGATTTTGTGCTTGTTTCAGATTCTATATCCAGCTAGCATAAAAATAAAAATCGTGCAAAGCATCAAAAAGCACAAATTGGATCTTTTTATCATTTTGGGAAATTTTGAATCTTTTAAGAAACGAGATCATTCTCCTCTTAATGAAAAGATATTGGGTGATTATAATGACCCTAATTCGTCCTCCATATATAAAGGAGGAAATCCCAAAACCCTAACACGGTTCAAGAGCAGCCTCCCAAGATCAAATTCTTTTCAAATTTTCAAAGAAGTGTACCAAGATCGAATTCAAAGGCTCAACCATCTACAAGACTTTCCATCCATCTTATTGTGACCTATAGGTAAAACAAGGTATAAACACACCCTTTTCACATAACCATGCAGGCTGAAACTGTATATACATGAACATACACTTTGCAAAATTTCCATGGATCGTATTTTCATTTATAGCTTGATTCAATTCCTGTTGACCATGCCATTGAGTTCCAGTGAATGTTTAGAACAGGTTTGGGTCATCGTTTGGGATCTTTAATGGCCAAAACGTAAATCACCATGGCTAGGGTTCATATCATTTGAAGTTTCGTTTTGGTGAGAATAGGCAGCGTTGAACCAAGAAAACATCATCATAATGATCACCATGCCCTAATCATTGGATCTGTCTATTTTGTTTGCTTCGATTTCACCGTTTTCGCAGGTTTTCAAGACCACCCCTGCTAGAGAAGACGACCGAAGCATGGCTCCGGCGTCATTGACTTTGCTTGACTCTGGTTGACGCAAACGTGGCCGTTTCCCGTGTTTTGATTGGCCATTCAGGTTGTTGACTCAATTATTTCAGCTGACTATGCTTAGTAATTCCATGTGCCTCAAGCCTCAGTCCATACCACGCGCTTATGAGATCCAGCCGTTAGATTACCCTTGATCCAGATCTAACGTCTCACATGCATCAATCCACCGTGGGTGCCAGTCAAGCAAGCATATGGAACTGAAGAAAGTCAAAACATGCCATCAATGTTTTGGCTCAGCTTTGCCATCTGCACCCCCCTTTTGCTACAAGAACCAGACCCATTTTCTTTTCTCTTTTATATTTTTCTATTTATTTAATTTATTTAAATTGTTTTTATTAACAAAAATTAATTTTCTTTTTATTAAAAATCACAAAAATATTTTTCTATCCAATTAAATTTATGATATTTATTTTTTATACAAAAAATTAAATTAATTTAATTAGGTTATTAATTTTAGATAATTTTAATTCTTTTTGTAAATAATTAAAAATAATTAGAAAATTAGGGTTTTGTCCAAATTTAATTACATTTTCTTTTTTCTTAAAAATAACCAAAAGAAAAACAAAAATAGTTCATTTTATTTATTTTTATTAATTAATTTAATTAAACTAATTATTTGTATATTTAATTTTAAAACCTAATCTTTTTTTCTTAAAAATAATTAAAAACAACAAAAAACAATTTTTCCTTTCATTAGGATAGAAGGGTCAAAACCCTAATTCCTTCTCGATCTAATTTTCTCCGCGCGCGCTTTTATTATTATTTTTATCCCATTATTGTAACTGCTCATAAGGTGTAATAGCTTAAATTAAGACTTTATTTTCATTTATCGCTTTAATTTCAAAGGGTTTGTGTTTGGCTATGTAAATACTCGAAGCCTTGTAATAGCGTAGTTTAATTTCTGCACTTTAAATTCCGCAAAATATTAACTGTTAGATGTATGATATTAGGATGCATGACAAGAATGTATGTGAAAAACTTTAAAACAATTAGATAACCCTAACATGTGCAAAGATAAATAATTTGAAATTGAATCACTCACACATGCGCACTCCTAGGGTACACTCCCACTTGGTTGCCTTCGGTAAATGATCATTGAGTATAGGATGCTTTAGTGGTCATCCTTTTGTCCAAAGATCAAAGTTGCCTCGGAAAGGTTGCCTCGGATATTGTTGCCTCAGATAATTGATCTAAGACATTAGGGTTATTACTAATACGTTCTAACATTGCTTTAGTGACTGTACGTCCCTTTCGAATTGACCCTCAAACTCCAACGATGGTGCTACCTACTCACTAATAGTGGGATAGCACTGTCTAAAGGAAACGAACATAGAACGATTTTTTTTCGAGTAGGTAAATTAGCTCTTAAGTACTTGCTCAAACAGAAAACAAACTTCTTCACACTTACAAATAAAGTTTTCAAAACACTTCATTACACTCTTAAAGATAGAAGCAAGAGTTAAATTGAAGTCAAAACAAAAGCTTTTCAAATCACACAAACACAAAAGAAAACAATTTTGAAAATGATGAGCAAGTACCTAAGAGCCCGTAGATAACTACGGATAAAAAGGGTGCTAATACCTTCCCTTTCTATAATCTACCCCCGTACTCAGAAATATCTCGAAAAAGGAATTTTTCTGTGCTTTTTTCCTTTCCTTGTTGGATAAAATAAAAGACGGTGGCGACTCTTGCTTACCGCGACATTTTTGCAAATGCAAACGCAAAACGCAAACCAGCAGTTCCTTAAAAAAGGAAACACGTCTCGGTTCTGGCCACCGTATCACACTCCCTTTCTCACAACTTCTTTCATTGTTGGATTCAAGTGTCTTTAGGGTTGAGCTATGGGTTTGAAATTTTCTTCCATAAAAATCTTATGCGTATAATAAGTCGGGCTCATGCCTTTCTAATCCACTAAAACCCAACCTATTGAACTTTGATTTTCTTTCAAAACTTGAACTAAACAATGTTCTTCCTTCTCCGATAAAGAATTACTAATGATTACCGGTTTGTTACCACCATCATCAATAAACGCATACTTTAAATGAGACGGAAACATCTTCAATTCAATTTTGGACTCTTCTTCTTTAGGTTCTTTCTTCAAAATTTCAACTTCTTTGTCCCAAGAGTGAATTTCTTCTAAAGCTTCAAGTTCCTTCACACATTCCTCCAACTCCTTTTCTTCATGAACATCAAGAACTTGAATAAAATTATTCAATGTTCTCTTAAGAGGTGTTAAAAGATGAAATTCACTAAAAACATCCCAAATAGCTTCTTCAATAGCATCAACTTTAAAACAAGCTCCCTTATCATTAGAATGTTTCATAGCTTCAAAGAGATTAAAACTTACTTCTTCATCTTGAACTCGGACATTCATTAAACCATCATCAATGTCAATCATCATTCTTGCGGTCTTCATGAATGTCCAACCAAGAATCAAAGGTGCATCATGGTCTTCCTCCATATCAATCACAACAAAATCAGTCGAGAAGAAAAATTTATCCACTTTCACTAGCAAGTCTTGTGCTACACCATAAGGACGAGTGATGAATTTATCGACTAGTTGAAGTGTCATCTTTGTTGACTTCATCTCAATGTTCCCCAATCTTTTCACAATAGACAAAGGAATCAAATTAATACTAGAACCCAAATCAATCAATCCTTTACCGACATAAATATCACCAATGGTAACCAGAAAAGTAACCCTTCCCGAATCACTTTCCTTCTTCGGTAGAGTTTGTTGAATGATAGCACTATAACTTGCATCAACCATGATAACTTCTTGATCCGTTGATCTTCTCTTTTTTTGTAAGGATATCTTTCATGAACTTTTCATACTTTGCCATTTGTTCCATAGCTTCGGAAAATGGAATATTTATTCGCAATTGCTTAAAAATATCCATGAACCTAGCATAGTGCCTAGCATTATCCTTCTTGGAAGGAGCATGAGGATATGGAAAATTTTGAACCGGTAAAGTAGCAACTTTCTCCTTCTTGTTTCTTCTTAACTTCTCCTTTTCAACTAACTCCTCCTCATGGTTATTTTCTACTACAATCGCCTCTTCAAACTCTTTTTTCTTCAACAATTTCCTCAATTTCAACTTCTTTACCACGACCATTTCTGACTACCCTACTCGTCCCAGTTATTATTGCCTTGCAATGCTCCTTAGTATTAGATTGAGTATTTTCTGAAAATGATGAACGGGCATTTTGATCGGCCAATTGCTTGGCTAGTTGCCTCACTTGAGTCTCCAAATTTTTTATAGGCGTTTCATTTCTCTTTTGATTTGCCATAGATGCTTGCATGAATTGAGCAAGAGTGTCTTGTAAGTTTGAACTTCTAGCTTGAGGTTGTGAATTTTGATTTGTGGTTTGATAAGGACTTTGTCTATTTTAATTGTTGGCATCTCGTCTCCACCCTTGTTGATAACCTTGGTTATTTCTTTGATGATAACCTTGGTTATTTTGATAAGGTTGCCTTTGTTGGTATCCTTGATCTTGATTTCCCATGTAATTAACTTCTTCTTCAACCGGAGGACAAAATCCGATTTGATGATCACCCTTGCATAACTCACAACTAGCAATTTGTTGATTTTGATTGCTATGTCTTTCTTGAATTTCTATTAGTTGTTGAGGGAGCTTTTCCATTTGCTTTGTTAATTCTTCCACTTGTTGATCGAACAATTTGTTTTGGGATAAAAGAGCTTCATTTGATCTTGAATCACTTGCTTCCTCTCTCTTTTGAACCATACTTCGATCATGTTGGACTTGATGGTCATTCCTTTCCATTCTTTCAATAATTTCCACCGCTTCTTCTGTTGTCTTTGCCATAAGTGATCCTCCCACCGTAGCATCCAACAAAAGTTTTGGTTGTGGTTGTAATCCATTTCGAAAAATATGCATTTGGGTAATCACATCAAAACCATGACTTGGACATTTTCTCAACATAGATTTGTACCTTTCCCAAGCTTCATTCAATGAATTGGCTCCACCTTGAGAGAACACCAATATATATGTTTTTGCTTCCAAGAAACGTGATTGTGGGGAAACCCTTTCAAGAAATTTTTCTTCAAGTCTATTTCAATTCGTCATGAGGTGATTAGATTAGTCAAGATACCAATCCTTAGCTTTACCAATCAATGAATATGGAAATAATCTTTTAAACAATTGTTCTTCATCTTCCTAGGGAGATCCTATAGCACCTGTTATCTCATAGAATTTTGTGAGATGGGTGTAAGGATCTTCATGATCTAACCCAGTGAAAGGGTTATGATACAACAGTTGTAAAATTCCAGTTTTCATTTCTGAATGCCTTTGATCCGCATTCCTAGCAAACTGAGCATTTAACCTTGGACTATTTGTACAGGGACCTCTTAGTGGATTTGTCGCAATAACTTCTTCTATATCTTGATTAAAAGGTATAGTATAAGTGGACGCCTCTCCTCTTTCTCTTCTTTCTTTCGCCAGCTTCCTCCTTCGTCTAGTCTTGCTATTAAGTTTTCTGCAAGTCCTTTCGATTTTAGATTCAAATAGGAGTTGATCTTCAGAAATACTTCCTTGCATAATCTAAAGTCTGAAAACACTAACAAAACAAGTTTAAAAAAAAGATATTATTAATAAAAAATAACTTAAAACACTTAAATTATTGCAATGCTTTCAATAGTCAAACGCCAATCCCCGGCAACAACGCCATTTTGTTTGTAGTATTTTCAACAAAAGTATTTATATTATCGTTTTCCTCAGGGATTGGTGTGATATTAATGTAGTTTTATAGTTTGAGTGTCTTTAAGTGTTTGAATCATAAACAAATTTTTAATGTTTGCTTTTAGTAACCAAAGATTAAGTTTCATGCACAAGATAGAGCTTTGGATAATAGAGAGATTGTTGTTTGAAAATGTTTGTGTTGATAAAAAGGATGTCAAGATTACTTTTCATCAACATATTCCATATTTATTCGATTAAATTTGCATATGAAATAATCAATAATCAATACATTCACGTATCCTCTCAATATTTCTCATGTCTACGCAATATTGTGAGTGTTATCATGTTAATCATTAAATGATCTCTCAACCTAACTATTAACATGATAATCTTTAAAGCTTGATACAAGTGAATACTAACTCACAAATCTATGTCTAGAGCTTATTTATTAGTAGATGAATATCTTAGGTCAAGTTTGGAACTTACTTCTCAATAATGAACCAAACCATAAAAATAACAATGATACAAAGATATTTAACATGTATTAATCTTCAACCAAGTTCATATACAAAATGATTAAAAGAAATACATTAAGTCTAGGTTGACTACTTCTAACCTTGACACAAAAAGTGTTTATCTACTCATTGTCATGATACCTTGCACAATGAATAAACAATGGATGTTGATAAACATCAATCTTCAAGTCTCCTTGATTCAAGATGCAAGAGTGTTCTTCTTTTTCTCCTTATCAAGAGATAAGAACAAAAAGTATTTTCTATGTTGTAATGTCATGATCCATAGAACAAAAGGTTTATATATCTCAAATCAGATTTTTTCCCTCCACAAGACAAAAGTTGGTGGAAAGTTTCCATAAAAGGTGGCAAAAAGTAGCCAAAAGTATGGCATGTCTGCGCTCCATCGTCGGGCGACCATAAAGTATCGTCGGGCGATTCTGGAAAGATTCCACACATGACCAGCTGGGCATGTTAAAACCCCAAAAGAGTATCTTTCATCTCCTGGCGACAAGAATGCTTCATCGGGCGATCCTCCTTTCGCCAAGCGACCCGGGAGCGAAGCAATACAGAATTGAAGCTTCTATTTTTCACCATTTTCATCGGGCGACGCATCCTATCACCGAGCGATCCTTTGTAGAATCAACACTTTTGTTTCTTTTGCTTAGCAAGCTAAAATTCTACCTTTTTCCATCTTTTCTGCATAAATTTGCTGAAACACTAACAAATAAATTAAATATTCACAATTCTTTGAACTCACAAAAAATGACTTACAATAAATATTTAACCTAATCAAAAGTAAAATAAAAGGCCCCAAAGTGTCAATAATTGATATGAATTTTATGTAAAAGTTGACACTTAACAACCACCTGTCTTTGAAGCCTTTTTACTTTTGAAGATAACTTGATAGATTTCAACTAAATTTTACCATCTGTTTTAGCTTCATAGCACCTTATTCCTTCTCCATCATGATCAAGAAACCTTGCAATGATTTGTTCATTTATGATTACTTTCTTTCCTTTAACAAACAAAACTACTTGATCAGTGGATGATTTAGCATGAATCCAAAAGTATTTCACAAGAAGAGAGAGAACAAGTCCATTTAAAAGATTGAAGTAGTTTTCCTATCCTTGCCTTAATACATTAGTTAACAGATCAAACCTGTTATCCTTGAGATTTTGAAAATCCACAAGAGGTTCTCATAGAATGTTTAAGGAATCTAACACTGTGAACATGGTGACCTCTGGAGCATCATAAGATTGTTCTCCTATACTTTCTTGATCATGACTACGAGAAGTCAATTGAAGATGAGGAACAAGTTTAGAGTTAGCAAGAGCTAGTCTTTCATGAACAATTTTGTTTTGAGAGTTCATAACTTCTTTAGGGAATATTTAGGGTTTGAAGAGAAATAGTGAAAAGAGAAGTGACAAAGTCGTGTGAGAGTGAATCAAGTGATTTTTATAAGCAGGTTTAAAAAAATTCTTAAGAGATGAAGTCATACAGACAAATGGTTAAAGATCATGTTACCTCTGTGAATGGTGATACTGCTAAGGTTAGTTAGGGTGGAGTTTTTTTGTGGAAATCTTGGGAGACTCTCGCAGCTGAGACAAAAGCGGAGAATCCGAATAATAGTACCAATAAACAGGCTTTCTCGGCTTCTATTTCCATTCTTATAAAGAATCACATGCCTCAGAACTACAAACAAAAATATTGCACCAGGTCTCAAGCAGGCCTTAAAAATCCTTTTTTATGAAGAGAATTTATTTTAATATAAGAGGATAGCTAAGGATTCATTGAGATTAGCTTTGAAAATATTACTTGTTGTTCACAAACCTAATTTCATTTTTGTTGCAGAACCTAAAATCTCCTTTGACAAGCTTCCTTGTAATTGGTTTGGTAGGCTTGGTTACAAGTTATTTGCCAATAATCAATACCTGCAGCCCTCTTTGTGGTGTCTTTGCTACAATAATATTACTCCTATTATTATTGGGTCTTCGGATTAATTTGCCGCTTTTTCTATTCTGGTTGATATTGCCTCTCTGGCTTTTGCGGCTATATATGCTTCAAACAATCTTCAAAAGAGGAGACTGCTTTGGGAGGACCTTCAAAATATCCATCTCAATCATCATATTCCTTGGTCTTTTATTGGGGATTTCAATGTGATTATTGGTGCTCATGAACACCATAGTAGGAATGCTCTAGCCAAGAGTCCAATGCATGATTTCCAGGTTTGGACTGACTCTAACAATTTTATACACATCCCGACCAAAGGTGCTTTCTTCACTTGGTCCAACAAGCGCTCTCATCCATTTTTTATTGAAAGTAGGTTGGATAGGTATGTTGCTAATCAGATTTTGATTAACACTTGTATTGTCTCTTCTATCTCAATGCTTCCGAAGTTACGCTCTGATCATTTTCTGATTCTTCTCGATGTTCAAATCCAGTCCCATAAGAAGGCGTCTCAGTTTAGGTTTCTTAAAGCTTGGACCATGCATAAAGATTGCATAATAGTTATTGAGTATGTCTGGAGACAGAAGGATATAGGTTGTCTTATGCTTGTTATCTATAAGAAGCTGCAGTTACTGAAGCATTGTCTTAGAAAGTGGAATCATTCTTCTTTTGGAAATATTACTCTTAACATCAAGTTGGCCGAAGACAAGATGAAGGATATCCATGCTCAACCTATTCCTTCGTGGGAGGAAGATTTATTTAAGAAGATGGAGTTTGAGGCCCAAGTTAGTTTATCGAATGCTTTGGACATTAAGGAATGTTATTGGAAAGAAAAGTATAAAATTCAATGGCATCTGGAGGGTGATAAGAATACTGCTTATTTCCATCGTATTACCAAAATAAAAAATGCTTACAAGCCTATCACTTTGCTTAGGGAGGGAGAGGAATGTTATACTGAGACTTCCCAAATTGCAAATCACATTGTCAATTTTTTCCAAAACATTTTTTCTCCTAATACTTCTGTTTTGTAGGGTAATGCTTTCATTGAAGAGACCATTTTGTGATTAGTTAATGACAATATGAATTCGCTTCTAACCATGCTTTCGTCCATGGAGGAAGTTTTTGCGGCTGTTTTCTCCCTGAATAGTGATATTGCTCCCGGTCCTAACGGATTCGGGGCTTCATTTACTACGATATTATCAAGCAAGATGTTTTTGAAGTTGGGATATAGATTTTTTCTATGGGTTGGATTCTTCCAAGTTTCAACTCCAATACTCTGGTGCTAATTCCGAAATGTAGCAATGTGGATTCTCTGAACCAATTTCGGCCAATTTTTCTCTCCAATTTCAAGTTTAAAACCATCTCCAAAATTCTCGCGGATAGGATAGTCCCTTAATGTCGCAGCTTGTCTCTCCGGAGCAGCGTGGGTTCATCAAAGGGAAGAGTATTCAAGATTGTATTGGATTGGCGTCAGAAGCTTTTAACCTAATGGATTCAAAGGTTTGGTGTGGTAATGTCGCACTTAAAGTGGATATTGTGAAAGCGTTTGACACTTTGAGCTGGAGTTTTCTTCTGAAAGTTCTCCAGTAAATTAGTTCTAATACTCAATTCTGCCAATGAATTAGCAATATCCTCCACCCTGTCTATATTTCTATTTCTATTAACAGTTCACTACATGGTTTTTTCGGTGTTCCAGAGGGGTCCGTAAAGGGGATCATATCCCCTATTTTGTTCCGTCTTGCGGAATACGTGCTCAGTAGGAAGATTTTAAAGCTAGTTTCCTTGGGAAAGATTGATCTGATTGCTGGTCCGCGGAAGGTTATGGTTCCCTCGCATATTCTTTATATGGATGATGTGTTTTTATTTTGCAAAGGCAAAATATCTAATATCAAAGCCTTGGTTACGATTTTCAAAGATTATTCTAAGATTTATGGGAAGGTTGTCAATTGTGGGAAATCTTTTATTTATGGAGGAGCTATGTCAAATGTCAGGCTTAATATTTTGTCGGTGCTTTCTAGTTTTGAAATTGGTTCTGCTCCATTTACTTATCTGGGGGTGCCCATTTTCAAGGGGATTCTGAAAGTTAAGTTTCTTCAGCCGATTGCGGATAACGTCTTCAACAAGCTTGCATCTTGGAAAAAGGTCGTTGTTAACTTTTGCTGGTAGAGTTGAGCTTGTGAAATCCACTGACCACAATATGCTTATTCATTCGATGTCAGTTTACACATGGCTAGTTTCGCTCATTAGATAGTTGGAGAGAGCTGTTAGAAATTTCATCTGGAGCAGAGACACTTTCAAGCGGAAGCCAATCCCTGTCTCTTGGAAGTCCATTTGTCTGCCTATTTTAGAAGGTGGTCTTGGGATTCGTTCTTTGGTTGCTCTCAATGAGGCCACTAATCTTAAGAAGGGTTGGGATCTTCTGTATTCTGACGAGTCTTGGGCTGTTTTGCTTAGGTCTTGAGTCATGCGAAAGAGAAATATCATTACTCATCACATATTTTCTTCTATATGTTCTAGCATCAAGAAAGAGGTTATTTTTCATTCATGAGAATTCTACTTTGATGCTTGGTAATGGTCAGTCTATCAGCTTCTAGTTTGATGCTTGGTATGGTGAACCATTAGCTTTGGTTTTAGATAGCCATATTGGTGTCGAAGATATTACTGTGAGTACTTTTATTCATGGGCAGCTGTTGTACCCCCAAAATTTGCCCTCCCATATTCTTCAAGAAATTGCCAAGTCATGCTTCAAAATTCCCCAAGGGTTGCACAGTTCAAGGGCCTCCTAACAGTCAAGATTAGGGTTTTGGTTCTGATCAAGAAAATGAAGTTTCCAAGGGTCCAATCAAGCCCCACATGCCTACAAATATGGTCAAGCATCCTCATACCAAGTTTCAAGATTTTCAGCACAAAATTGCACAGTCAAAAACCCTAAATGCTCCACAGTCAACTGCAGGGGCAAAATGGTCATTTGGCAGTCAAAAGTTCAAATTTTTGGTCAACATCTCATTTTGAAGCCACAAACATCATTTGATCAATGCTTGATCATGATTCTCAAAGCTTGGCTCAAAAATCATCAAGATGCAAAAGTTTCCTTATTTGGACAGTTGAAAAAGTCAACTGTAAATTGACCAGGGCATAACTTTCACATGGATTATCAGGAAAATTCCATCCAAAGCTCATTTTGAATAGAAAGACATTTCCTACAACTCCTCTTCATACTCCAAGTCCAAGAAATGCTCTTACAAAAAGTTATCAATTTCAACATTATAGGTCATTTTCAAAAGTCAACAAAAAGGGACTTTAAGTAAAAGGCCATAACTTGAGATTGGTAAATCAAAATGCCATGGGACCAAATACATTGGTTAGAGGACTCAAAGACCTTTCCAAAATGTCCAAGAACATGAGCAAAGCTTAAAAATTGAACAAGTTATGCCTTGTGGAAGTTGGGAAATTTTTGGATATTTTGAAAAGTCAACATTGATTCAAATGACCTAAAATTGCTAATGGGCCTCTTTTTCTTCCACAATTCATCATCCAAGACATGCACACGACCATTTGGCCCAAAGGGAAGTTTTTTATTATTTTTATTTATTTATTTGAATTTTTTATTACAATTAATTCATTTAAACTAAATAAAATATGAAAAAAATACTAAACTAATGAAATCAAATCTTTTTGTGCAGAAAATACTCTCATTGGACACTCAAGATTCGTGCATAATCATTTTTAGAAGGTTTTGTCATGATTTGATATCAAATAGCATGAAAAAATATTGAAAAAAGATCTTGAAAAATCAAATCTTACAAACCATGAATGCAAAGGTTTTGGATCAAGTTTTCAACCCTAATCACTCTCATATACATACACAAGCAAGACCTAATGCCTCAGAACCAAAAAGCTGCGCCAGAAATCCTTACACAAACTTGAAATTTTTCAAAGAAAACTCAAATCTGAAAACCTAGTTCTAGGACAATTCAAGGCCAAATAGTTGTTCCATTAGCTTCCTTGAGGATCATAGAACGTTTTCCAATCATTCCCTAAGTCCCATACTCAAGAAAACACGAAATCACCATTGAAGTTGGTAAGAAAAATTCCAAAATCGTTTTCCATCATTCATGCGTTTTTAACATGTTTCATTGTTGTTTTTGTGTTTAGAATGATGTTTGCAAGCTACCTGCGTAATTTGATTGGAGTTTCATGCTAAAACGAAGGATCCACCATGAGAGCATATTAGGGTTCCGTGGAAATTGATTTAGGGGTTTTCAAACCTGGAACAATTAGGCCATGAGAGATACGTCGTTGGAATCGTGAGAGAGAGACGATTCTAATGGCCCTAGTCCGAACAATTTATATTCGCCCATGTGCTATTCGCTATTTTCTCTAATGATGCCTGTTAGAACGGTTCAAAACCGTTGCCTATGTTTGTTGTATTTCAGGAAAAAACAAGCCAACGAGGAAGACGCTTAGGTGGCTATCAGCGGTTGGTCCGTTTGAAAGTTCGCGCCAAGAATCCACTAACGCGTTTGTTTTGTTTTATATTGATTGCTTATTATATAATATACAAAGAAAACAAAGTGGAGCAGTTGGTGAAGCGCTTGGGTGGTAATCATCAGGACCTGGGTTCGAACCCCAGGTCCCCACCCTCTTTCCATGTTATTTTTTAATCAATGTTTCTATGCAGTTTCAATGCTGAAGACGCACCATACGTTCCTTCATCAAACCGTCCACGCGTTCAATTTCATCAATTCAAGGGCATAGATTTGAGGAGCATGGTACACGTGAGTCAACGCTTGGATACGTGAGTGGACAAGTCAACCAGGCCTGAAGCTCATTGGGCCCAGATTGCTAAAAGAAAACCCTCCCAAATCAGGGGCAGAACCCCCTAGGTTTGCTTTATTTCTTTTCCTTATTTTGATATTATTTTTAATTATTGTCTTTATTTTAATTAGTTTTTTTTAATTCAAATATTTTCATAATATATAAAAAACACATAAAAAAATCAGAAAAGATAAAAATAATAAATATTTTATTTAACTAGTATTTTTTGTAAATAAATTATATTAATTAACTTTAGTTATTAAATTAGGTTTAATTGTAATATTTTCCTTAATTAATTTAAAATTGGTAGAACTAGGGTTTAGTTAATTTTTTATCCTTTTTCTTTTCTTTCATAATAATTAAATATTCCCTATTATTTATTTTTATAATTAAATTGCATGTAAAATAATTAGGTTTAATTTTAGGTTAAAATTTAATATTTTCTTAATAAACTAAAAACAACTAGAATTAGGGTTAGCATTTTATTTCAATTAATTCCTTTTGCATTAAAATCATATAAATACAAAAAAACCAAAAAATAATTTATTTTCCTTAATCAATTTAATCATTCAATTCAATTTTGCAAAAAGGGTCCAACGCCCTCGTTTTAATTCTTATTTAATTCGCATGTTTATTTCTTTTCCGTATAATTTTTATGTACCTCTCCCAAAGCCATGTAACATTTTAATCTTTCGCATTTTTAATTCTTTATTTTTCTGTCAAATCGGGTTCAAGAAATTTTGGCGATGTGGACCCGCGCCTTTTGTAATAGCTTTAGAACCTTTACTTTTCTCGCACTTTTAATTGTTAATCAAGGCATGCAAGAACGAATGGACAAAATAAAAACAAACGCTAGATCACCAATAACATGACAAAAGACAAAAAATAAATGAAAACGACACACAAATCACACACCACCCCTAGGGTACGCCTCACTGTTGCCTTGCCTCGAAAGGTGATCGTCGAGTAGAGGATGTCTTAGTAAGTCCTCATGATCCGGGAACCTGGCATGAGGGTAGCTTCTAAGGTGTCTTCCCATTGCTCTGGTGATCACCATGTCCCGAACCTCGAATTGACCCGAACACCTCCAACGGTGGTGCTACCTACCTCTCAATGGTGGGATGGCACTACTTTAAAGGACATTTACACAGACGAATTCCTTAGGGTAGGTAGGTTCTCATAGATACTTGCTCTAAATTTCAAACAAAAATTCAAAAATACTTTTCACACCAACACATTTTCAAAAAGCTTTCGAAAGCAATTTTTCAAACACTCTTGAGGACCGATACAAGAGTCGAACTGAGATTTTCAAAGAAACTTTTTTAAAACCCACAGTTGAAAAGCAAACGAATCTTTTGAAAACACAAATGAGCAAGTATCTAAGAGCCCATGGATAACCATGGATAGAAAGGGTGCTAACACCTTCCCTTTCTATAATCTACCTCCCGAACCGAGAGCAATCTCTATAAGGAATTTTTCTGTGCTTTTGTCCTTTCCATTTGGAGAAAATAAAAGATGGTGGCGACTCTTGCTTCCGCGACATTTCGCGAACCAGCGTTAAACAGTCAGTTCCATATCCACCGATCACAGAACTGGCGACTCTGCTGGGGATACTAATAAAGTGAGGTGTATCTTAGGATTAGTTCATAATTGTGTTTTCAATTGTATTGACTTGCTTGCTTTATTATTGTGGGACTGTCTTGGGAGTTTTATAGATCCTAACCTGGATCTGGGGGATACCTTCTTAGAAAGTAGCAACAAGGATGTGAGGGAACTGTGCGGGGTATACCGACATGGTTGAAACAGTCTGCTACGTTGATGTGGCACTTTGGTGTGTACCGGTAACCCTTGAGTTCAGTCAAGGAGAGTACAGGGCCTCCGCGTGGTGTCGTGAAGCATCAACAGACCTTAGGAACCTTAATTGAACTATCTTGGCCTCTTTAGGGTAGTGAGATAACTGACTTTGGTGCAGTCCGAGGTTGGTTGATACTCGATACTACACTCAATTGAGGGTTGCTTTCCTGGAATATTTCGGTCGCCAGTTCAGTGGCTAAATCGAAACGATGAACAATGAAAGCAATCCCGTGATATTGGGACCCTTAGAACCCGGTTACTTCTAATAGGACAGGTTGAACCCACCAACTTCAAGAGGGTACTACCCAGACCCCATGCTGGCCTTAAACCCTAAGGGCTTGTCTTGTGTGCCTTGTGTGCCTTACATGTTTGTCTTTGTAAATATCTGTGGTGTGTTTAATCATAGCATCATGACATCATCCAGCATCATATGCATTGACTAACCATTTCAGGGGTTCGAATCTTCATCTTTGTTCTTGTTTTGTAGGACATGGAAACTGTTCGTAGAAAGACAATTCAAATCAGTCTTGTAAGGATCCCTCCTCAGCTTAAGGAACTTATATCCAGGATTCCTGAGAACTCTTCATTCAGTGAAAGACATGGAAGTCTCATCAGCTTGGTCAATACCAACATTGAGGAAGACATGATAAAGGTCCTGTTCCAGTTCTTTGACCCTCTGCATCACTGTTTCACCTTCTTGGACTATCAGTTGGTACCTACATTGGAGGAGTTCTCTCGGCTCCTGAAGATCCCTATCCTTGATCAGCTACCCTACAACGGTACGGAAAAGGAACCCAAGCTTGAAGAGATTGCTAAAGCCTTGCACCTACAGTCATCTGACCTCAAGGGACATTGGGAAGTTAGAAGTGGTATCAAAGGGTTCTTAGCCAGGTTTCTGTTTGAAAAGGCCCATGAATGTTGGAACTCCCTTGACTTGCAAGCTTTTGAAGAAGTTGTGGCCCTCCTTGTCTATGGTTTGGTGTTGTTCCCTAACCCAGATCAGCTTATAGATATCAGTGCTGTCCAGATCTTTATGTCCAAGAATCCTATACCTACGTTGTTAGGGGACATCCTTCACTCATGTTACACTCAAACCATGAGAAAAAGAGGTGTCCTTATGTGTTGCACTCCTCTCCTGGGAAGGTGGTTTATTTCGCACCTTCCACAATCAGTTTGGAAGAACGAGCGAGGTTTGAGATGGTCACAACGGTTGATGACTCTTACACATGCAGATATACATTGGTGCCCTAGGTCCAGAGAGGATGTCACTATCATTGATCGTTGCGGGGAGTACCCTAATGTTCCTTTACTTGGAATCAGAGGAGGTATTACTTACAACCCATGCTTGGCTTGGAGACAGTTTGGTTATGCTCGGAGGGATGGTCCTCATGACATGTTAATTCCTGACATAGTTTTTGACTTCGACAACGATACTCAAGGACTTCGCCAGAGATTTATCAGAGCCTGGAGGATGCCAAGTAGGATAGACAGCAAGACACTGGGGCACAGGAACTCCATCCTGTTGGAACCTTATCTCAAGTGGGTACGAGCCCGCTCCCAGAAGTTAGTGATGCCTTATCCCCATATGCTCCCTGTGATCAAAGAGCCAGTCTTGGAAGGAGAAGTGTCCTACACTATTCAGCACCCTGATATGCCCACATCCTGAGAAGATTAAGGAACGTTGAGGCCAAAACGCAAATGGCCAAAAGCCAAAAGCCAAATGGCCAAAGTAGAACAACTTATGCATGATGAGGCCATAACACAAATGGCCAAACCACTCCAATTCACCTCCAAAAAGGGGACAGAAACCCCCCAAGGTATTGTATTTTCTTTCTTTTCCTTATTTTATTTATTTCAATTATTTCTTTTTTTAATTAATTCCTTTAATTTAACTTATTTTCATAAAATATAAAAAATAGTAAAAAACAGAAAAGTCATAAAAATCAAAATATATTTATTTAATTAATATTTTTTGTAAATAAATTTCACTAATAATTAATTAATTATTTTTATAAATCAAAATTGCATGTAAATAATTAGATTAATTTTAGGTTTAATTTTAACATATTTTTCTTAATAAATAAATAAAAATTAGAATTAGGGTTAATATTTTAATTTCATTTAATCTTTCTCATAAAAATACATAAAAAACATAAATACCAAAAACTCAAAAAAAAATAATAATTTCTTTTTTCTCTTTAATTTCATTAGTTTAATCATTTAATTTAATTTCATTAAAAAGGGTCCAACGCCCTCGTTTCCAATTTTAATTCCTATTCGCGCATTTTTATTTATTTCCTTCTTTTAAATATTTATGTAACTCTCCCAAAGCCTTGTAAACTTAATTTCTCGCACTTTATTTTATTTCTTTATTTACTTTCCGTCAAATCGGGTTCTGGATTTTAATTTTGGCAATGTGGACCCGCACCTTTGTAATAGTTTAGAACTTTCAATTTCCGCATCTTTTTTAACTGT
This sequence comes from Vicia faba, assembly GCA_948472305.1. Classification (NCBI taxonomy): domain Eukaryota; kingdom Viridiplantae; phylum Streptophyta; class Magnoliopsida; order Fabales; family Fabaceae; genus Vicia; species Vicia faba. Next base: position 444,088,997 of record OX451740.1, read on the forward strand.
TAAATAAATGCATGCAAGAATGAATGACAAAAAAATAAAAACAAACGCTAGATCACCCATAACATGACAAAAGACAAAAATAAATGAAAACGACACACAAATCATACACCACCCCTAGGGTACGCCTCACTGTTGCCTTGCCTCGAAAGGTGATCGTCGAGTAGAGGATGTATTAGTAAGTCCTCATGATCCGGGAACCTGGCATGAGGGTAGCTTCTAAGGTGTCTTCCCATTGCTCTGGTAATCACCATGTCCCGAACCTCGAATTGACCCGAACACCTCCAACGGTGGTGCTACCTACCTCTCAATGGTGGGATGGCACTACTTTAAAGGACATTTACACAGACGAATTCCTTAGGGTAGGTAGGTTCTCATAGATGCTTGCTCTAAATTTCAAACAAAAATTCAAAAATACTTTTCACACCAACACATTTTCAAAAAGCTTTCGAAAGCAATTTTTCAAACACTCTTGAGGACCGATACAAGAGTCGAACTGAGATTTTCAAAGAAACTTTTTTAAAACCCACAGTTGAAAAGCAAACGAATCTTTTGAAAACACAAATGAGCAAGTATCTAAGAGCCCATGGATAACCATGGATAGAAAGGGTGCTAACATCTTCCCTTTCTATAACCTACCTCCCGAACCGAGAGCAATCTCTATAAGGAATTTTTCTGTGCTTTTGTCCTTTCCATGTGGAGAAAATAAAAGACGGTGGCGACTCTTGCTTCCGCGACATTTCGCGAACCAGCGTTAAACAGTCAGTTTCAGATCCACCGATCCCAGCAGAGTCGCCAGTTCTGTGATCGGTGGATCTGGAACTGACTGTTTAACGCTGGTTCGCGAAATGTCGCGGAAGCAAGAGTCGCCACCGTCTTTTATTTTCTCCACATGGAAAGGACAAAAGCACAGAAAAATTCCTTATAGAGATTGCTCTCGGTTCGGGAGGTAGGTTATAGAAAGGGAAGGTGTTAGCACCCTTTCTATCCATGGTTATCCATGGGCTCTTAGATACTTGCTCATTTGTGTTTTCAAAAGATTCGTTTGCTTTTCAACTGTGGGTTTTAAAAAAATTTCTTTGAAAATCTCAGTTCGACTCTTGTATCGGTCCTCAAGAGTGTTTGAAAAATTGCTTTCGAAAGCTTTTTGAAAATGTGTTGGTGTGAAAAGTATTTTTGAATTTTTGTTTGAAATTTAGAGCAAGTATCTATGAGAACCTACCTACCCTAAGGAATTCGTCTGTGTAAATGTCCTTTAAAGTAGTGTCATCCCACCATTGAGAGGTAGGTAGCACCACCGTTGGAGGTGTTCGGGTCAATTCGAGGTTCGGGACATGGTGATCACCAGAGCAATGGGAAGACACCTTAGAAGCTACCCTCATGCCAGGTTCCCGGATCATGAGGACTTACTAAGACATCCTCTACTCGACGATCACCTTTCGAGGCAAGGCAACAGTGAGGCGTACCCTAGGGGTGGTGTGTGATTTGTGTGTCGTTTTCATTTATTTTTGTCTTTTGTCATGTTATTGGTGATCTAGCGTTTGTTTTTATTTTGTCCATTCGTTCTTGCATGCCTTGATTAACAATTAAAAGTGCGAGAAAAGTAAAGGTTCTAAAGCTATTACAAAAGGTGTGGGTCCACATCGCCAAAATTTCTTGAACCCGATTTGACAGAAAAATAAAGAATTAAAAATGCGAAAGATTAAAATGTTACATGGCTTTGGGAGAGGTACATAAAAATTATACGGAAAAGAAATAAACATGCGAATTAAATAAGAATTAAAACGAGGGCGTTGGACCCTTTTTGCAAAATTGAATTGAATGATTAAATTGATTAAGGAAAAGAAATTATTTTTTGGTTTTTTTGTATTTATATGATTTTAATGCAAAAGGAATTAATTGAAATAAAATGCTAACCCTAATTCTAGTTGTTTTTAGTTTATTAAGAAAATATTAAATTTTAACCTAAAATTAAACCTAATTATTTTACATGCAATTTAATTATAAAAATAAATAATAGGGAATATTTAATTATTATGAAAGAAAAGAAAAAGGATAAAAAATTAACTAAACCCTAGTTCTACCAATTTTAAATTAATTAAGGAAAATATTACAATTAAACCTAATTTAATAACTAAAGTTAATTAATATAATTTATTTACAAAAAATACTAGTTAAATAAAATATTTATTATTTTTATCTTTTCTGATTTTTTTTATGTGTTTTTTATATATTATGAAAATATTTGAATTAAAAAAACTAATTAAAATAAAGACAATAATTAAAAATAATATCAAAATAAGGAAAAGAAATAAAGCAAACCTAGGGGGTTCTGCCCCTGATTTGGGAGGTGAAACTTTAGCAATCTGGGCCCAATGACCTTCAGGCCTGGTAGACTTTTTCCACTAGTGTGTGAGGTGTTGACTGACGTTCATCATAGTCTTGCAATCGTGACCCTTTGATTGGCCCTGGCATACGCGTGGACGGCTTGATTTTGAGGATGTATGATGCGTCTTTACACTGAAGCTGCACATGAATATTAAATGAAGAAAAATATGAAAGGGGGTGGGGACCTGGGGCTCGAACCCAGGTCCTAGAGATTACCAGCGTGTACGCCTGCCAGTGGAGCTGCCTTGCTTATTCGTACCTTACGTAAATAACAAACAATATATAATAAAACAAATGTTAGTGGAATCTTGGCGCGTAAAATTCAAATAGGCCAATCATTGAGCGCCACAGGGGTCATCTTCTTCGTTGCCTTATTTTTTTTTCTGAAACACAAACATTGGCAACGGTTTTACAAACGTTCTAAAATATGCCCTTTTGGAAAATATCGATTAGCTAGTCTTGCATTAGAAATTAGGCGCAACATATGGATTCTTTTCGTCCAGGCTTGCTTGTTTTAATGGTGGTATTCAGGTGTCTTAATTTTACCATATTAAGAAACGCCCAATTTGGACCTCCAAGAACCCTAATCTGCATCCATGGTAGAATTACATATAGTACACGAAAACGCAATTAAAGTAGATGGTTAGCTTCAGAACACATCAATTAGTATGAATCCATTAAAAATATGCAATGAAAATGTCTAAATATGGAAACACGATTATGCATATAATTTGAGAAAGTGTGAATCCTATTCACCAATTCTGGGCGTTAGAGGTCGTGCTTTTGATCCAAATACGTTGCTTGATGTCCCAGGAATGCAATGGAATCAGTGTTGGGGCATGAAACAACCTGCAAGTGTATTTTCAGTTTTGAGTTTTCAAGCAAAAATTTCAAGTTTGTGTAAGGATTTCTGGCGCAGCTTTTTGGTTCTGAGGCATTAGGTCTTGATCCAGCTTATGTATGGAACCAATTAGGTCAAAAATCTGATCAAAAGAATCAAGGAATTGATTATGCAATATTTGATTTTCAAGCCATTATTTTGCAATCTTTTTCACATGCTTTTGCTACCAAATCATGACCAATTAGTAAGATTCTTTCTATATTTGGTTAGGCACGAAATCTTGAGTATATATTATGCATAAAAAGATTTAAAACCTAGGTTTAGCATTTTCCATGTATTTATTTTAATTTAAATGAATTATTAATAATAAAAATCCAAATAAATAAATAAAAATGAAGAAAGACTTCCCTTTGGGCCAAATGGTCGTTCACATGCCTTGGATAATGAATTGTGGAAGAAAAAGAAGCCCATTAGCAATTTTAGGTCATTTGAATCAATGTTGACTTTTCAAAATATCCAAAAATTTCCCAACTTCCACAAGGCATAACTTGCTCAATTTTTAAGCTTTGCTCATGTTCTTGGACATTTTGGAAAGGTATTTGAGTCCTCTAACCAATGTATTTGGTCCCATGTCATTTTGATTTACCAATCTCAAGTTATGGCCTTTGACTTAAAGTCCCTTTTTGTTGACTTTTGAAAATGACCTATAATGTTGAAATTGATAACTTTTTGTGAGAGAATTTCTTGGACTTGAAGTGTGAAGAGGAGTTGTAGGAAATGTCTTTCGCTTCAAAATGAGCTTTGGATGGAATTTTTCTGATAATCCATGTGAAAGTTATGCCCTTGTCAATTTTCAGTTGACTTTTTCAGTTGTCCAAATAAGGAAACTTTTGCATCTTGATGATTTTTGAGCCAAGCTTTGAGAATCATGATCAAGCATTGATCAAATGATGTTTGTGGCTTCAAAATGAGATGTTGACCAAAAATTTGAACTTTTGACTGTCAAATGACCATTTTACCCCTACAGTTGACTGTAGTGCAATTAGGGTTTTTGACTGTGCAATTTTGTGCTGAAAGTCTTGAAACTTTGTATGAGGATGCTTGACCATATTTGTAGGCATGTGAGACTTGATTGGACCCTTGGAAACTTCATTTTCTTGATCAGAACCAAAACCCTAATCTTGACTGTTCAGGAGGCTCTTGAATTGTGCAACCCTTGGGGAGATTTGAAGCATGACTTGGCAATTTCTTGAAGAATATGGGAGGGCAAATTTTGAGGTACAAAAATTGCCCCTGTTCAATCTTCTTAGACCTGAGGATGCAGATTGGCTGACGTGCCTTTCGTAATCCGAGGGTGGAAGATGATTGCACACTAGAGTGCCCAGAAATTTGCGCTCACATAGTAGCAGTGATGGTGGAGATGGGCTTATAGATGCCATTTAGAGATTGATGAATAGGATGATGGGCTTATAGATGCCATCTGGATGTTGATCGCGTAAGAGATTCCTTAGCGAGACCTTGCGTACCTGCAAAAGAAAAATGAGTACCTGACATGTTGCAGGAGCTGGTCTTCAGATGCTTTGTGTAGATATGTCCTGACTGGTTACAGGAGCTGAATCTTTAAACTCTTCAGACGTGCCCTGGCGAGATACAGGAATCGAGTCTGGTAATGTTAGTCTTCAACGGATACATCCTGGCAAGATTCAGGCATCGGATCCTCGAACTCTTCAGACGTGCCCTGGCGAGATACAGGAATCGAGTCTGGTAATGTTAGTCTTCAACGGATACACCCTGGCAAGATTCAGGCATCGGATCCTCGAACTCTTCAGACACACCCTGGCAAGATACAGGAATCGGATCTGGTAATGCTAGTCTTCAACGGATACACCCTGGCAAGATTCAGGCATCGGATCCTCGAACTCTTCAGACACACCCTGGCAAGATACAGGAATCGGATCTGGTAATGTTAGTCTTCAACGGATACACCCTGGCAAGATTCAGGTATCGGATCCTCGAACTCTTCAGACACACCCTGGCAAGATACAGGAATCGGATATGGTAATGCTAGTCTTCAACGGATACACCCTGGCAAGATTCAGGCATCGGATCCTCGAACTCTTCAGACACACCCTGGCAAGATACAGGAATCGGATCTGGTAATGTTAGTCTTCAACGGATACACCCTGGCAAGATTCAGGTATCGGATCCTCGAACTCTTCAGACACACCCTGGCAAGATACAGGAATCGGATCTGGTAATGCAAGTCTTCAACGGATACACCCTGGCAAGATTCAGGTATCGGATCCTCGAACTCTTCAGACACACCCTGGCAAGATACAGGAATCGGATCTGGTAATGCTAGTCTTCAACGGATACACCCTGGCAAGATTCAGGTATCGGATCCTCGAACTCTTCAGACACACCCTGGCAAGATACAGGAATCGGATCTAGTATTGGTCATCAACAGATACACCCTGGCAAGATTCAGGAATCAGATCTTTAGTTGCGACCATTGATGGTAATCATTTTTGTACTTTTGTCCTGAAAAGACAAGCATTAGTTGTATGCGATGTCATGTGGTATGATATGCGAGATGCTCTCTGAATACGTGAGATTGCATGTTCATGATGCGTATATGCATGCTATAATGTATGAAGATGTTTATGAATGTATTTTTCGTCTAGGAAAGTAAATCCTTGACGGGTGCCGGGAAGTCATATCCTGGGCTGATATTGGAGAATAGATTTTGCTTCCGCCGGGGACGATAGTTGCAAGAATACCGGTAGGAGAAGATAACTCCGTTGGGGAATAAACTTGGCGAATGGATAACTTTGCGGGGAGAAAAGTACTCTAGCGATCTTGCTGGGAAGCAAAACTCTGTGGAGAGAGAGGTACTTTGTTGAGTTGTTGATAACGACTTGCTGGGGACACCATTGTTGTGTTGGAAGTGTTAATGGACTTCGTTGGGGGTAAGAGAACTTCGTCGAGGACGCTCTTTCCGTGGCTTTTGGCTGAGGATAACCCAGTTATATCCTGGTAAGGAAATAACTCTTTGAATAAAGTCGGACGACGCGTTCGTGCTCTGCGAGGATAAGCTTCCAGAATCTACTGGGGATAAGCTTACTGCTTGGGGAGATGGATTCCAACTTTCCTGGGGGAGCTGGATTGGATTCTCTTGGGGAAGTTTTGAACTGCGGGGAAAGTGATTCCTTTGAATATTTGATATACCGCCGGGGAACAATCTTTAGGCCAAGACTGCCGGGGATGCTTGTCAAGAATATGTGCTGCTGGGGAATGTTGATATCTGATGGAGGATACCCAACTTCCTTAAGGTTTGATAACTTTGCTTGGAGAAGAGTGCACTGACTTGCCGGCTCACTCTCTGGGGAATTAAGATGTACTGGTTATGTTCTTTAGCTGAACCTACCTTGGTACCTTGGAGGACAGAACAATTAGATTGCTTAGACAACTCTTTATTGCCCCTGTTTCTAATGTTACCTGTAATTAGTCCTTTGTTTTGTATGCAAGTATTCATGAGTTAGAAAATTATTGTCAATGCATATATCACAAATTGAACCTTGGACGTTCTTCGCAAAACAAAACAGAAAAGAAAAACAATTGGCACTTTTAACTGAAAAGTATATTTGTATTGATTTTTGAATGGCCTGAAAATAGGCGTTTTGTGTACAAGAGGCTGACGTCCTAGTAAGAGAACGCCGCCGAACAAAAGAGTATACAAATTTTGTACAAAAGAAAATAAAACAGCTGTGTGAAATGAATGATCCCACTGGGTTTCAACTCTGCTATTGCCTTTATAACTCCGAGCGTCTCATCACTTGATGACCTAAACGAAGATGAAGCTGACTGATCGATGCCGTCTGAGCTTGATATAGATACCGGATTCTGGATGCAAAGTGATCCAATGAGACATAGTATTACGCTTTATCCCTAATTTTTGCCTGGACCGCCCTTTCGGGTTTTCAGTCCACCGGGATACCCATTTTTGCCCAAGCCGCCTTTTCAGGTTTTCGACTTGCCGGGTGTACAGATTTTTTCCATTTCATCCCTTCATTTTGCCCGAACCCTTTTGGTTCGCCGGGAAGCCCTAATTTTTGCCTAGGCATGTCAGCCTAGCGGGTCTTTTTTCATGCGTAGTATCTTTTTACTATGTCTGCATTGGCGGGGTGAGGAAGGTCGTCACCATCCATGTTGGTTAGAATCATGGCTCCTCCTGAGAACACATGTTTAACCACAAATGGCCCTTCGTACGTAGGGGTCCATTTGCCCCTTGGATCACTCTGAGGAAGGATGATTCGCTTGATTACCAGATCCCCAACTTGATATTCCTGTGGTCTGACCTTTTTGTTAAATGCCCTGATCATCCGTTTCTGGTACGTCTGACCATGACAGATAGCAGCAAGTCTCTTTTCATCAATAAGGTTGAGCTGATCAAGTCGTGTCTGGATCCAATCATCCTCGTTCAGATTTGCATCCTTCATTATCCGGAGAGAGGGTATTTGCACTTCGATTGGTAAGACTGCCTCCATACCATAGACCAAGGAGAAAGGAGTTGCCCCGGTTGACGTTCTAGCTGAGGTACGGTACCCATGTAGAGCGAACGGTAACATCTCGTGCCAATCCTTATAAGTCACTGTCATCTTCTGCACGATTTTCTTAATGTTCTTATTTGCTGCTTCTACAGCCCCATTCATCTTCGGTCTGTAAGGAGAAGAATTGTGGTGCTGTATCTTGAACTGCTCGCAGAGCTCAGCGATCATCTTGTTATTCAGATTGGTACCGTTATTTGTAATAATTCTCTCAGGGACGCCGTATCGATAGATCAGATTATGCCGAATGAACCGTGCCACAAAAGTCTTGGTTACCGTAGCGTAGGAAGCTGCTTCGACCCACTTCGTAAAATAATCAATCGCCACTAGGATGAAGCGATGCCCATTAGATGCCGTAGGTTTAATCTCACCGATCATGTCTATGCCCCACATTGCAAACGGCCAAGGCGCAGTCAGAACACTCAGGGGAACTGGAGGAACATGCACCTTGTCTGCATAAATCTGGCACTTATGGCATGTCCTAGAATGTTGGTAGCAGTCAGCTTCCATTGTGGACCAGTAATACCCTGCCCGAAGGATCTTCTTTGCCATAGTGTGTCCACTAGAATGTGTTCCGAAGGTCCCTTCATGTAGCTCTTCCATGATCCTTTCTGCTTCATTCTTATCCACACAACGCAGTAAGGTTGAATCATGGTTTCGCTTGTACAAGATGTCGTTGCTAAGGAAGAACTTTGCCGCGAACCTTCTCAGGAACTTCTTATCATTGACTGAGGCACCTTCAGGGTATTCCTGAGCTTCCAAATATCTCTTCACCTCATGGTACCAAGGTTTCTCAGTCACCAACTCAGTCTCGAGATCACAACAGTATGCCGGTTCGTCCAGTTTCCAGATGATGATCCGGGGAGCCTCATTATCCCATTTGACCTTGAACATAGAAGACATTGTAGCTAACGCGTCCGCCAGCTGATTCTCCTCTCTTGGAAAGTGTTCAAAGGTTATCTTCGTGAAGTGGGGGATCAAGGTCAACACACATTCTCTGTAAGGGATAAGATTCGGATGTTTCGTATCCCACTCTCCTTTGATCTGATTGATCACAAGAGCGGAATCTCCGAAGACACTCAGAAACTTGATCCTTAGATCGATCGCAGCTTGGAGACCCATGATGCATGCCTCATACTCCGCCATGTTGTTGGTACAGTTGAAACATAGCCGGGCAGTGAGTGGAGTATGAGTGCCTTGAGGTGATATGATTATGGCGCCGATACCGTTTCCCAAAGCGTTGGAGGCTCCGTCAAAGTGCATAGACCATCGGGATCCTTCCTCAGGTCCTTCATCCGGTCCAGGTACTTCACAATCAGTCACTATCATGATGCTTTCATCCGGAAACTCGAAGTTCATTGACTGATAGTCATCTACGGCCTGATGTGCCAAGTGGTCTGCCAATACACTTCCCTTGATGGCTTTCTGGGTTGTATACTGAATGTCATATTCCGTCAAGATCATTTGCCATCTTGCAATTCTCCCAGACAGAGCAGGCTTTTCGAATATGTACTTTATAGGATCCATCTTTGAGATCAACAAGGTAGTGTGAGTCAGCATATACTGTCTCAGCCGGCGAGCAGCCCATACCAAAGCGCAGCAAGTTTTCTCAAGCAGTGAGTATCGGGTCTCACAGTCGGTAAACTTTTTGCTAAGGTAATAAATGGCATGCTCTTTTCGGCCAGACTCGTCATGCTGCCCCAGCACACACCCCATTGAGTTGTCAAGCACTGTTAGATATAGTATCAGAGGTCTCCCTTCAACCGGTGGCATAAGGATGGGTGGTTCTTGGAGATACTCTTTGATTCTGTCGAAAGCAGCCTGACATTCATCGTTCCAACGTACTACCTGATCTTTCTTCAGCAGCTTGAAGATTGGCTCACAGGTAGCAGTTAGGTGTGAGATGAAGCGAGTAATGTAATTCAGGCGTCCTAAAAAGCCTCTGACCTCTTTCTCTATCCTAGGAACTGGCATCTCTTGAATAGCTTTAACCTTGGCAGGGTCCACTTGAATGCCCTTGTCACTTACCACGAAGCCTAGAAACTTTCCCGATCTTACCCCGAAGGTGCACTTGTTCGGGTTCAATCTCAGCTTGTACAGTTTCAGCCGGTCAAACAACTTTTGCAGATGATCTAGGTGCTCTTCCTCAGTCTGGGACCTTGCGATCATGTTGTCAACATACACTTCTATCTCATGATGGATCATGTCATGAAATAAAGCAACCATGGCACGTTGGTAGGTTGCCCCAGCGTTCTTCAGTCCAAAAGGCATGACCTTGTAGCAGAAGGTGCCCCACTGAGTAACAAAGGTAGTCTTCTCCATGTCTTCAGGTGCCATCTTGATCTGATTGTAACCTGAAAAGCCATCCATGAAAGAAAACACCTTACGCTGAGCTGTATTGTCAACAAGGACATCAATGTGAGGTAGGGGGAAGTCATCCTTGGGGCTGGCCCTGTTCAGATCCCTATAGTCGACACACATTCTGACCTTACCGTCTTTCTTAGGTACCGGCGCCACATTAGCAACCCACTGAGGGTAAGAAGTCACTGCAAGGAACCCAACATCAAACTGTTTCATAACCTCGGCTTTGATCTTCTCAGACATCTCTGGACGCATACGGCGGACCTTTTGCTTAACTGGAGGGCAGTCTTCCTTAGTAGGCAAATGATGTACCACAATGTCAGTATCTAAACCGGGCATGTCTTCGTAGGACCAAGCAAAGATCTCCATATAATCATGCAGCATCTGAGTCAACCGTTGCTTCACGCTGAGCTCTAGGTTGGCACCAATCTTTACCTCTTTCCTGTCTTCTTCAGTACCCAAGTTTATTGTTTCCACTGGCTCTTCGTGGGATTGAATTGCCCTCTCTTCCTGAAGCAACAGTCTTGCAAGCTCGCCAGGCACTTCGCAATCATCTTCGCCTTCGTCTTCGGCTAAGTTGATCGGATTTTCGAAGTCATAACTGGCAGTAGCAGAGTCGTTACCAGTGAGATCCAGAGTGGATTGAAACCTGTATGAGTGAGTGTGTGTGTAAATACAGCTGTTTTGAAATATATGTAAAGGAAAGAAAGACAAAAGGAGCACAAGATTTGAAATGCGAGAAAACGTCCAAGATTTTCATTTATGATATATGAAATGACAATTTATATGCCCTCACAAATGAAACCACGGTGCCTCGGGTAAGACACCGGGCCATAGAGTTTATTTATTGTTTATTACAAATAATAAAACAAAGAAGTTTATTACTGCGTAACAAAGGTAACAGGAGTATGGTCTTTGGCAATCCAATTGGTCAATCCGCCTTCAGTCGTTGGATAGATCCAGCTATTGAATTCTGCTTCATCCACTTCATTGTCTTCCCCAACAGCATTCACTCCTGGATTTGTAATGAACACAGGAGGTCTTCTGGTCTTCGCCTTCCGCATAGCTTTCTGACCCTCTGCAGTAAAACCCAGCCCAAACTTGTCAGTTTTCTGTGTAAAGTTTGGAAGCCTGCCCCAATTAGCACATTCACCTTTTTGAACCACAGCCCGGGCATCCTTTAGGGAAGCCATCTTCAAAGGAGCATTCTCTTCTACTGCTGTTTCTGCTGCTGCTGCAATTGGAAGCACCTCCTCGAAATGCTGAAAGGGGGTTTCAATAAACTCCCCGTCCATCTCAATGTATCTGAAGGAATTCAGATGGCTTACCATATACTCCTCCTCTCCCTGCACAGTGACAATCTTCCCTCTGACGGGGTACTTCAGCTTCTGGTGCAAGGTAGAGGTCACTGCCCCAGCTTTATGGATCCAAGGTCGACCCAGTAGACAAGAGTAAGATGGACGGATATCTATCACATAAAAAGTAGAGTCAAACACCTGAGAGCCCACACGAATCGGAATGTCAACCTCTCCATGAACCATCCTTTTTGAACCGTCAAAGGCCCTGACGATGATATTGCTGGGTTTTAATTCAAGGCCTTCACAATCCAAACGGTCTAAAGCCTTCTTTGGTAGAACATTCAAGGAAGAACCAGTATCTACCAATACATGTGCCAGAGTAGTGCCCCTGCATTCGATAGAGACATGCAGGGCATCATTGTGGTCTCTTCCTTTTGCAGTCAGGTCAGCATCTGAGAAACCTAAGCCATTGTCCGCTGTCAGATTTGCTACGCAATCCCTGAACTGGACTGCAGATGTCTCCTGTGGCACATGGGCCGTCTTGAGGAACGAGATTAAGGCCTTAGCATGGGCCTCGGAGCACAGCAATAAAGAGAGCATGGAGATTTTGGAGGGCGTGTTCCCCAGCTGTTCCACCACATTGAAGTCACTTTTTATAATTTTCAAGATTTCCTCCATCTCTTGTTGGGAGGCCTCAGTAGTTATAGGTATAGGTGCCTCCATCTGGGCAGGCTCAACTTCGATTCCTGTATCTTGCCAGGGTGTGTCTGAAGAGTTCGAGGATCCGATGCCTGAATCTTGCCAGGGTGTATCCGTTGAAGACTAGCATTACCAGATCTGATTCCTGTATCTTGCCAGGGTGTGTCTGAAGAGTTCGAGGATCCGATGCCTGAATCTTGCCAGGGTGTATCCGTTGAAGACTAACATTACCAGACTCGATTCCTGTATCTCGCCAGGGCACGTCTGAAGAGTTCGAAGATCCGATTCTTGTAACTAGTCAGGACATATCTATACAAAGCATCAGAAAACCAGATCCTGCAACATGTCAGGTACTCATTTTTTCTTTTGCAGGTACACAAGTTCTCGCTAAGGAAACTCCTACGCGATCAACATCCAGATGGCATCTATAAGCCCATCATCCTATTCATCAATCTCTAAATGGCATCTATAAGCCCATTTCCATCACACTGCTACTATGTGAGCGCAAATTTCTGGGCACTCTAGTGTTCAATCATCTTCCACCCTCGGATTACGAAAGGCACGTCAGCGAATCTGCATACTTAGGTCTAAGAAGATTGAACAGGGGCAACTGTTGTACCCCAAAATTTGCCCTCCCATATTCTTCAAGAAATTGCCAAGTCATGCTTCAAAATTCCCCAAGGGTTGCACAGTTCAAGGGCCTCCTAACAGTCAAGATTAGGGTTTTGGTTCTGATCAAGAAAATGAAGTTTCCAAGGGTCCAATCAAGCCCCACATGCCTACAAATATGGTCAAGCATCCTCATACCAAGTTTCAAGACTTTCAGCACAAAATTGCACAGTCAAAAACCCTAAATGCTCCACAGTCAACTGCAGGGGCAAAATGGTCATTTGGCAGTCAAAAGTTCAAATTTTTGGTCAACATCTCATTTTGAAGCCACAAACATCATTTGATCAATGCTTGATCATGATTCTCAAAGCTTGGCTCAAAAATCATCAAGATGCAAAAGTTTTCTTATTTGGACAGTTGAAAAAGTCAACTGTAAATTGACTAGGGCATAACTTTCACATGGATTATCAGGAAAATTCCATCCAAAGCTCATTTTGAAGAGAAAGACATTTTCTACAACTCCTCTTCATACTCCAAGTCCAAGAAATGCTCTCACAAAAAGTTATCAATTTCAACATTATAGGTCATTTTCAAAAGTCAACAAAAAGGGACTTTAAGTAAAAGGCCATAACTTGAGATTGGTAAATCAAAATGACATGGGACCAAAGACATTGGTTATAGGACTCAAAGACCTTTCCAAAATGTCCAAGAACATGAGCAAAGCTTAAAAATTGAACAAGTTATGCCTTGTGGAAGTTGGGAAATTTTTGGATATTTTGAAAAGTCAACATTGATTCAAATGACCTAAAATTGCTAATGGGCCTCTTTTTCTTCCACAATTCATCATCCAAGACATGCACACGACCATTTGGCCCAAAGGGAAGTTTTTTATTATTTTTATTTATTTATTTGAATTTTTTATTACAATTAATTCATTTAAACTAAATAAAATATGAAAAAATACTAAACTAATGAAATCAAATCTTTTTGTGTAGAAAATACTCTCATTGGACACTCAAGATTCGTGCATAATCATTTTTAGAAGGTTTTGTCATGATTTGATATCAAATAGCATGAAAAAATATTGAAAAAAGATCTTGAAAAATCAAATCTTACAAACCATGAATGCAAAGGTTTTGGATCAAGTTTTCAACCCTAATCACTCTCCTATACATACACAAGCAAGACCTAATGCCTCAGAACCAAAAAGCTGCGCCAGAAATCCTTACACAAACTTGAAATTTTTCAAAGAAAACTCAAATCTGAAAACCTAGTTCTAGGACAATTCAAGGCCAAATAGTTGTTCCATTAGCTTCCTTGAGGATCATAGAACGTTTTCCAATCATTCCCTAAGTCCCATACTCAAGAAAACACGAAATCACCATTGAAGTTGGTAAGAAAAATTCCAAAATCGTTTTCCATCATTCATGCGTTTTTAACATGTTTCATTGTTGTTTTTGTGTTTAGAATGATGTTTGCAAGCTACCTGCGTAATTTGATTGGAGTTTCATGCTAAAACGAAGGATCCACCATGAGAGCATATTAGGGTTCCGTGGAAATTGATTTAGGGGTTTTCAAACCTGGAAAAATTAGGCCATGAGAGATACGTCGTTGGAATCGTGAGAGAGAGACGATTCTAATGGCCCTAGTCTGAACAATTTATATACGCCCATGTGCTATTCGCTATTTTCTCTAATGATGCCTGTTAGAACGGTTCAAAACCGTTGCCTATGTTTGTTGTATTTCAGGAAAAAACAAGCCAACGAGGAAGACGCTTAGGTGGCTATCAGCGGTTGGTCCGTTTGAAAGTTCGCGCCAAGAATCCACTAACGCGTTTGTTTTGTTTTATATTGATTGCTTATTATATAATATACAAAGAAAACAAAGTGGAGCAGTTGGTGAAGCGCTTGGGTGGTAATCATCAGGACCTGGGTTCGAACCCCAGGTCCCCACCCTCTTTCCATGTTATTTTTCAATCAATGTTTCTATGCAGTTTCAATGCTGAAGACGCACCATACGTTCCTTCATCAAACCGTCCACGCGTTCAATTTCATCAATTCAAGGGCATAGATTTGAGGAGCATGGTACACGTGAGTCAACGCTTGGATACGTGAGTGGACAAGTCAACCAGGCCTGAAGCTCATTGGGCCCAGATTGCTAAAAGAAAACCCTCCCAAATCAGGGGCAGAACCCCCTAGGTTTGCTTTATTTCTTTTCCTTATTTTGATATTATTTTTAATTATTGTCTTTATTTTAATTAGTTTTTTTAATTCAAATATTTTCATAATATATAAAAAACACATAAAAAAATCAGAAAAGATAAAAATAATAAATATTTTATTTAACTAGTATTTTTTGTAAATAAATTATATTAATTAACTTTAGTTATTAAATTAGGTTTAATTGTAATATTTTCCTTAATTAATTTAAAATTGGTAGAACTAGGGTTTAGTTAATTTTTTATCCTTTTTCTTTTCTTTCATAATAATTAAATATTCCCTATTATTTATTTTTATAATTAAATTGCATGTAAAATAATTAGGTTTAATTTTAGGTTAAAATTTAATATTTTCTTAATAAACTAAAAACAACTAGAATTAGGGTTAGCATTTTATTTCAATTAATTCCTTTTGCATTAAAATCATATAAATACAAAAAAACCAAAAAATAATTTATTTTCCTTAATCAATTTAATCATTCAATTCAATTTTGCAAAAAGGGTCCAACGCCCTCGTTTTAATTCTTATTTAATTCGCATGTTTATTTCTTTTCCGTATAATTTTTATGTACCTCTCCCAAAGCCATGTAACATTTTAATCTTTCGCATTTTTAATTCTTTATTTTTCTGTCAAATCGGTTCAAGAAATTTTGGCGATGTGGACCCGCGCCTTTTGTAATAGCTTTAGAACCTTTACTTTTCTCGCACTTTTAATTGTTAATCAAGGCATGCAAGAACGAATGGACAAAATAAAAACAAACGCTAGATCACCAATAACATGACAAAAGACAAAAATAAATGAAAACGACACACAAATCACACACCACCCCTAGGGTACGCCTCACTGTTTCCTTGCCTCGAAAGGTGATCTTCGAGTAGAGGATGTCTTAGTAAGTCCTCATGATCCGGGAACCTGGCATGAGGGTAGCTTCTAAGGTGTCTTCCCATTGCTCTGGTGATCACCATGTCCCGAACCTCGAATTGACCCGAACACCTCCAACGGTGGTGCTACCTACCTCTCAATGGTGGGATGGCACTACTTTAAAGGACATTTACACAGACGAATTCCTTAGGGTAGGTAGGTTCTCATAGATACTTGCTCTAAATTTCAAACAAAAATTCAAAAATACTTTTCACACCAACACATTTTCAAAAAGCTTTCGAAAGCAATTTTTCAAACACTCTTGAGGACCGATACAAGAGTCGAACTGAGATTTTCAAAGAAACTTTTTTAAAACCCACAGTTGAAAAGCAAACGAATCTTTTGAAAACACAAATGAGCAAGTATCTAAGAGCCCATGGATAACCATGGATAGAAAGGGTGCTAACACCTTCCCTTTCTATAATCTACCTCCCGAACCGAGAGCAATCTCTATAAGGAATTTTTCTGTGCTTTTGTCCTTTCCATTTGGAGAAAATAAAAGACGGTGGCGACTCTTGCTTCCGCGACATTTCGCGAACCAGCGTTAAACAGTCAGTTCCAGATCCACCGATCACAGCAGCAATGGGACTTTTGTAGTAGCAGTCATGGCATACCTGATTTTATTCAAGTAAGGATCCGGAATTTGCACATACCTTTCGATCTTCGTCCGGATAAGCATATTTGGTTACATTCTGCTTCAGGGGAGATCTCTTTGAAGGAGGCTTATGATTTTAAAATAGGTTATGGGATCCGTAATGATTGGTGGCGTTGGATTTGGTCCAAATCTATTCCCTGGTCTAAATCTTTCATGGTTTGGAGGCTACTCCGAAATAAGCTTTCGACAGATGATCAACTCAAGAGGATTACTTTCTCTTCTCCTTCTATGTTCATTCTTTGTAATCAGGCTGAGAAAATGACTTCACACTTATTCTTTGAGTGTTATTATGCGACCAAGTTATGGAATTGGATATGTAAAATTCTAGAGGTGTATTTTTCTATCCACTGTTGGGAGGATGTTCTAAAAATTTGCAGCAAGGGCTGGTCGGAGCAATGTAAAGTCATTTCTTTTATTGCTCTTTTTCATACTTTTAATGCTATCAGGTTTGCTAGAAATTTTATCTGCTTCAAAGATAAAGCCATCTCCATCTCTTCTTTCCTTTCTTCCCTTCTCGCGGACGATTCCCGCGCCGGTAATAATATTAAGGATTTTGCTTCCCTTGATATGCATGACTTTGGGTTTCTCAAAAGATTCAAAGTGATTATTCAGCCCCCCAAAGCTCCCATTCTCCGCGAAGTCTTTTGGAAGCCTCCTCCACCGGATTGGGTTAAGATCAACTATGATGGGGCTTCAAACGGTAATCTTGGCCCTTCGACGTGTGGTGGTATTGCTAGGGATTTTAATGGCAATTTTCTTGGTGCTTATGCTCACTTTTTGGGTGATTCCAACTCTCTCATCGCTGAACATTTAGGTGCTTTATTAGCTGTAACACCCCAATTCTACCCCAAGCAATTTATGCAAAATAAATCAGAGTTATAAAATTTCAATCATACAAATGAATCGGGACGTCACGAATTCTTCTAACAAATTCATTGCATTCATAATGGATATATAACACTTTTTCAAAACGTCGGATGACCCAACAACATAACATCTTTCATAAAATATTCAACAACTACGCAGCAGAAATCTTCAATAACATCTTTAAATAAAATAGCAACAACTTTGAAACATCTCATATTTAGTAAACAAACAATTTAAAGTTTAACAACTAAAAATCAGCAATCAAAAATCAGCAAGCGTTCATCCCCCCGAGTGTTACATATCAGAGCAATGACACTGACTCGATCTATTGAAGGTATACGGCCTTCACTCTCGGTTACCTGCACGTTACCAACATAGGGGCAACATTCAAACAGAAAGGGTGAGATATCTAACAATATAATAAAGCGCATGATAATTAATATATTGAATTAGATCACCACTTCTCATCTCATAATCAACAATAAATACAACATATATATATATATATATATCTATATATATATATATATATATATATATATATATATATATATATATATATATATATATATATATATATATATATATATATATATATATATATATATATATATATATATATATATATATATATATATATATATATATATATATATATATATATATATATATATATATTCATTCAACAACATCAAATGCATCTCATTATTCAATCACAAAAATGTGACTCAAAACTATGCGAATGCATGTGGTACCATTGGAGCAGAACTCTCATCTCAAAAATCTAATCTGCCAATTAATAGAGGCATCAAATAAAGCATAGCCTTCATCTCAAAATTTGCCAATCCAGGTCATCTCAAAAAAATGCAATGTATGCGACACAACATGAATGTAATAACACACCCAGTTAACAACATCTCAAAACACATCTCAAAACAACAACATCTCAATCATCAAAACGACAACATTTCAGTCATCTCAAATAACAACATCTCAATCATCAAAACGACAACATTTCAGTCATCTCAAACAACAACATCTCAATCACAGCATCTCATAAACATCTCAAAGTAATTTGTTAAACATTACTTATTTATCAACATCATTTGTTTATCATAATTTATCAAACACAGCTTTAATAATCACATCTTATTAATAACTCAGTTTTATATCAATACTACAGTAATCCCTACTGTTATTTTGCCGTTCTACTTCTCTTCTGTCATTAATCCTACTGTCATAATTCTAACAGCAATCTCTAACATCTCAAAATTCATCATTTTGTCCAAAAACAGCACAGCAGTCATCTACGGGAATTAATACTAAGTCCTAAATTGGTTACTAGAATTACACCTCTTAATCATCATTTTAATCATCTAAAATAATAATCATTGCGTTAGCTAATCAACGCTTCGAACGGCATCTCAAACGGCATACTACAACTCAAGTTACAGCAACTTAAAAACTGATTCTGTCAAAATTATTCAGTATGCATCGACACAAAACACTATGCATCGACCCATCCTGCTTCTTTTTCACGCTATGAGTCGACGCATCCTCCTTATGGATCGACTCATTCTGCTTTAAATCCCAGCATGTATTGACACATGTATCGTACCGGTCGACTCATCCTGAGTCTTGCACTCATCATGCATCGACACATCCCCTCTTCGCGTCGACTCATCCTGAGTCTTATACTCATCATGCATCGATGCAAACCTGCATGCATTGACTCATCCTGAGTCAAACACCCTCCTTGCATCGACTCATCCAGTTTGAGGTCGACGCATCTTGCGATCTCCTGCATAATTCTCTGCGTTTCTACTCTAATTTCACTACTGGGATTATATTTACAGTCCTACAAACATCATCCTAACCATGCTAATTCATCACTTAACATTAACCTATAATACAACATCGATTACACAGCATCCTAACATCATTTATCCATCGAGAATTCATCAATATTCGTCAAACATCATTCAATTCAATAACAAAAACAACAATCCTCTAATCCCACATATCAAATATCATTAACCCAATTATAAAGCCAGAACCCCACCCTTACCTTGGATCGAAGGTTGCTCTATAATTTTTGGGTTGAATCTTTGTTCTTGCCGTTTCCTTCAAAAACCAGCAACTTCACGTTTCCACAATCCTTATTTCTCTTCTTACTGTTTCTTCCTTCTATTCTAACAACAAATAATAAAATAACCTAATATTATTAGATTATTCCTTAATGGGATCCAACTTACACCCCCCTTAATACTTCTACTATCTCAAATTAAGCCCACCTTAAATAATATTAGCTTCTAACATTATTTCACATAATAATATAATACCTCAAATATATTATTATTTCTCCATTAATAAAATAAATCCAATTTAATAATACTTCTTCACAATTATTCCAAAAATAATTTAATTAAATAATTAATTAAATTACGGGCGTTACAACTCTCCCCCACTTAGAATATTTTCGTCCTAAAAAATTTACCTCAATCAAACAATTCTGGATAGGAGTCTCACATCTTGCTCTCCAATTCCCAAGTCATGCTTTCACCAGCAGCTCCTAGACAAACCAATTTACCCAATGCAATCTCTTTGCCCCTCAGAGTCTTCATTTCACGATCTGCGATCCGTACAGGTATCGTCTCCACCGTAAGATTATCTCGTACTTGCACGTCGTCCATATGAATCACATGAGATGGATCTGAAATATACTTCTGAAGTTGTGGCACATGAAACACATCATGCAAATTTGAAAGATTAGGCAGTAAAGCCACTCTATAAGCAACATTCCCCACTCTCTCTGAAATCTGATACGGTCTAATAAAACGAGAAGTGAGCTTCTTAGACTTCAACGCTCGCCCAACACCAGTCACAGGTGTAACTCTCAAAAACACATGATCACCAGCTTGAAATTATAAATCATTCCTTCACTTCTCATGATAACTCTTCTGTCTACTTTGTGAAGCTTTCATCTTTTCTCGAATCAACTTCACCTTCTCAGCAGTCTCACGAACAAGTTCAGGTCCAAGTACTACACTCTCACCAGATTCATGCCAACATAATAGAGTTCTACATCTCCGACCATACAACGCTTCAAATGGTGCCATCCCAATACTAGAATGGTAACTGCTATTATACGTGAACTCTATCAACATAAGATAAGTATCCCACGAACCTCCCTGCTCAAGAAAACATGCCCTTAACAAGTCTTCCAACGATTGAATCGTCCGTTCAGTCTGACCATCAGTCTGAGGATGATACGCTGAACTCAACCTCAACTTAGAACCCAACGCTTCTTGCAAACTCTTCCAAAAATCAGAAGTAAATCTTGGATCTCTATCTGACACAATGCATAAAGGAACACCATGTAGTTTCACAATCACACTAACATAAATCTCAGCCAACTTCGACACTGGAAAAATGATGTTAATAGGAATAAAATGAGTTGACTTCATAAGCCTATCAACAATCACCCAAATTGAATCGTGTCCTCTTGAAGTACTAGGCGACCCCGTCACAAAGTCCATTGAAATGCTATCCCATTTCCATTCTAGAACTTCCAACGGTTGCATTAATCCTGCAGGCTTCTGATGTTCAACTTTTGACTTCTGACAAGTCAAACATGCATACACAAACCTAGCCACATCACTCTTCATCCCAGGCCACCAAAACAACCCTTTCAAATCTTGATACATCTTTGTAGCTCCTGGATGAATACTCAACTTACTTCTATGACTCTCTTCAAGTATCACTTTCTTCATCTCAGCATCATCAGGAATACAAATCCGGTTACGAAACCTCAACACACCTTGCTCATCTAACTTGAAATCACTATTCTCAGATTGATCGATCCCAACCATCAAATCTACCAGTTTCACATCCAACTTCTGAGCATCTCTGATACTGTCTAAAAATTCATTATTAATCTTCAGCATACCCAACATAATACTCTGCGGAGTAACCTTGCAAACTAAGCTCGTATCTCTGAACTGCTCAATCAATTCCAACTCTTTAATCATCATTGCTGACATATGTAAAGTCTTTCGACTCAACGCATCAGCTACCACATTCGCTTTTCCTGGATGATAATTCAAACTGAAATCATAATCCTTTAGCAATTCCAACCATCTTTGTTGCCTCATATTCAACTCCTTCTGATCAAATAGATACTTCAAGCTCTTATGGTCACTAAACACTTCAAATCTAGAACCATAAAGATAATGCCTCCAAATCTTCAATACAAAGACAACAACAGCAAGCTCTAAATCATGCGTATGATAGTTCTTCTCATGAGTCCTCAACTGCCTCGACGCATAAGCAACTACCTTACCATTTTGCATAAGCACACCTCCTAAACCCATCTTAGAAGCACCACAATACACCACAAAAGACTCTCCTGGATTAGGAAACGTCAAAATCGGAGCCGACGTCAACCTCTTCTTTAATTCCGTAAAACTTTCTTCACACTGAACATCCCATACAAATGCTCTACCTTTACAAGTCAACTTAGTCAACGGAAGTGACAACTTAGAAAACCCTTCGATAAACCTTCTATAATAACCATCTAATCCCAAGAAGCTTCTAATCTCAGTAGCTGACTTTGGAGTTTCCCATTGCAACACAGCATCAACCTTCGATGGATCTACAACAATGCCACTACCTGAAATCACATGACCCAGAAAACTAACCTTTTTCAGCCAGAATTCACACTTGGACAACTTTGCATACAACTTCTTCTCTTTCAGAATCTGCAATACTACTCTTAAATGTTCAGCATGCTCTTCTTCTGACTTAGAGTAAATCAAAATATCATCGATGAACACAACTACAAACCGATCCAAATAAGTATGAAAGATACGATTCATATATTTCATGAATACTCCCGGCGCATTAGTAACACCGAAAGGCATCACCGAATACTCGTAATGTCCATAACACGTTCTGAAAGTCGTCTTCTGAATGTCTTCATCCTTCACTTTAATCTGATGATAACCCGACCTCAAATCAATCTTACTAAACACACGGGCATCCACCAATTGGTCCATCAAGTCATCTATTCTTGGAAGCGGATACTTATTCTTAATTGTCACCTTGTTCAACTGTCTATAATCAACACAGAGCCTCATGCTTCCATCTTTCTTATTCACTAACAACACTGGAGCTCCCCACGGCGATACACTTGGTCTTACAAACCTCTTCTCAAGTAACTCTTCCAATTGCTTCTTCAACTCTGACAACTCAGATGCAAACATCCTGTATGGTGCCATAGACACAGGTCTGGTACCAGGTACAAGATCAATTGCAAATTCAACTTCCCTCTCAGGCGGTACATCAGGAATCTCATCAGGGAAAACTTCAGGAAATTCACATACCACCGGCAATTCCTCAATTATAGCTTGAGTCTCTACCGATAGCGGCGCCATAAACGAAAACATTTGTGCTTCCTCTTGCATCAACTTTCTCAACTGTCTGGCAGACAACAGACCATCTTCCTCTTCTTCAGGAGTAGAAAACTTTACCGACTTGTCATAACAGTTAATATGAACACAGTTATGCTCTAACCAGTTCATACAAAGAATCACATCCAAACCTCTTAACGGCAAACAAACCAAATCAACAACAAAGTCTCTGTCGAAGATCGACAAAGGACACTTAGCACACACAAAAGAAGTAATCACCGATCCCTTGGCTGGAGTATCGACGACCATTTCTCCATTCAAAGAAGATAACACAAGACCCAATCTTTCAACACAATCAGCAGCAATAAAACAATGCGTAGCACCAGTATCAATAATAGTAATTAAAGGAGTACTACTAATGAAACATGTACCTCTAATAAGCCTGTCCTCTGAAGCTATCTGATCCTCCACCAAAGCAAACACTTTACCACTAGACTGAGCCTTCTTCAGTTTCGGACACTGACTACCAATGTGCCATTCTTCCTTACAATTGAAACAAACCACATTCTTGTGCTCACACTCAGATACAATATGTCCGTTCTTACCACAACGGTGACATCTCTTCACTTCAGTAGTGCACACATTACTCTTGTGCCCAGGTTTCCCACACTTAAAGCAAATCACACCAGCAGGAGCATCTCCCCCAATATTCCTCTGACCATGAGCAACTCTCTGCTTACCCTTACCAGCTGGGGCATCATAAGATTTACCATGACTCTGCGGGTGCTTACCCCTCTTCTCACTAATAATCTTGTAATGAGCATTATTATTTTCCTCAAAAATCCTACAGCTATCAACCAAATCAGCAAAGACACGAATCTTTTGGTATCCAACTGCCTTCTCAATTTCTGGGCGCAACCCATTCTCAAATTTAATACACTTTGAAAACTCAGCATTTTCCTCAGCGTAATACGGATAAAACTTGGCCAACTCGGAAAACTTGGCAGCATACTCAACAACAGGCAGATTTCCTTGCTTCAGCTCAAGGAACTCAATTTCCTTCTTTCCACGGACATCTTCAGGAAAATACTTTCTCAGGAATTCCCTACGGAACACAGCCCAAGTGACATCCTCATCTGCAGCTTCTAACTTCTGGCAAGTCTCTAGCCACCAGTCATCAGCCTCGACTGCTAGCATATGAGTCCCATAACGAACCTTCTGCGCTGGAGTGCAATCCATCACGCGAAAGATCCTCTCAATCTCTTTCAACCATTCCAATGCTCCGTCAGGATCATATTTTCCCTTGAACGTAGGTGGATTCTCCCTCTAGAAAGTCGCCAAGCTACGAGATCCAACATTCCCGTCAGCATTCGGCTTATTTTCCATTGCATGAGCCATAGCTTGCAGAGCAGCAGCAAGAGCAGTATCGTTCCTTCCAACCATCTCAACTTCTCACTACAACATAAATAACTATTAGAACTCAAAATAACAATACTCGATTGTTAGACAACTAAGACTCAACGACAAGGTCAGACCAACCCTTTGCTCTGATACCAACTTTGTAACACCCCAATTCTACCCCAAGCAATTTATGCAAAATAAATCAGAGTTATAAAATTTCAATCATACAAATGAATTAGGACGTCACAAATTCTTCTAACAAATTCATTGCATTCATAATGGATATATAACACTTTTTCAAAACGTCGGATGACCCAACAACATAACATCTTTCATAAAATATTCAACAACTACGCAGCGGAAATCTTCAATAACATCTTTAAATAAAATAGCAACAACTTCGAAACATCTCATATTTAGTAAACAAACAATTTAAAGTTTAACAACTAAAAATCAACAATCAAAAATCAGCAAGCGTTCATCCCCCCGGGTGTTACATATCAGAGCAATGACACCGACTCGATCTATTGAAGGTATACGGCCTTCACTCTCGGTTACCTGCACGTTACCAACATAGGGGCAACATTCAAACAGAAGGGGTGAGATATCTAACAATATAATAAAGCGCATGATAATTAATATATTTAATTAGATCACCACTTCTCATCTTATAATCAACAATAAATACAACATATATATATATATATATATATATATATATATATATATATATATATATATATATATATATATATATATATATATATATATATATATATATATATATATATATATATATATTCATTCAGCAACATCAAATGCATCTCATTATTCAATCACAAAAATGCGACTCAAAACTATGCGAATGCATGTGGTACCATTGGAGCAGAACTCCCATCTCAAAAATCTAATCTGCCAATTAATAGAGACATCAAATAAGGCATAGCCTTCATCTCAAAATTTGCCAATCCAGGCTATCTCAAAAAAATGTAATGTATGCGACTCAACATGAATGTAATAGCACACTCAGTTAACAACATCTCAAAACACATCTCAAAACAACAACATCTCAATCATCAAAATGACAACATTTCAGTCATCTCAAATAACAACATCTCAATCATCAAAACGACAATATTTCAGTCATCTCAAACAACAACATCTCAATCACAGCATCTCATAAACATCTCAAAGTAATTTGTTAAACATTACTTATTTATCAACATCATTTGTTCATCATAATTTATCAAACACAACTTTAATAATCACATCTTATTAATAACTCAGCTGTATATCAATACTACAGTAATCCCTACTGTTATTCTGCAGTTCTACTTCTCTTCTGTCATTAATCCTACTGTCGTAATTCTCACAGCAGTCTCTAACATCTCAAAATTCATCATTCTGCCCAAAAACAGCACAACAGTCATCTACGGGAATTAATCCTAAGTCCTAAATTGGTTACTGGAATTACACCTCTTAATCATCATTTTAATCATCTAAAATAATAATCATTGCGTTAGCTAATTAACGCTTTGAACGACATCTCAAACGGCATACTACAACTAAAGTTACAGCAACTCAAAAACTGATTCTGTCAAAATTATTCAGTATGCATCGACACAAAACACTATGCATCGACCCATCCTGCTTCTTTTTCATGCTATGAGTCGACGCATCCTCCTTATGGATCGACTCATTCTGCTTCAAATCCCAGCATGTATCGACACATGCATCGTACCGGTCGACTCATCCTGAGTCTTGCACTCATCATGCATCGACACATCCCCTCTTCGCGTCGACTCATCCTGAGTCTTATACTCATCATGTATCGACGCAAACCTGCATGCATCGACTCATCCTGAGTCAAACACCCTCCTTGCATCGACTCATCCAGTTTGAGGTCGACGCATCCTGCGATCTCCTACATAATTCTCCGCGTTTCTACTGTAATTTCACTACTGGGATTATATTTACAGTCCTACAAACATCATCCTAACCATGCTAATTCATCACTTAACATTAACCTATAATACAACATCGATTACACAACATCATAACATCATTTATCCATCGAGAATTCATCAATATTCGTCAAACATCATTCAATTCAATAACAAAAACAACAATCCTCTAATCCCACATATCAAATATCATTAACCCAATTATAAAGTCAGAACCCCACCCTTACCTTGGATCGAAGGTTGCTCTATAATTTCTGGGTTGAATCTTTGTTCTTGTCGTTTCCTTCAAAAACCAGGAGCTTCACGTTTCCACAATCCTTATTTCTCTTCTTATTGTTTCTTCCTTCTATTCTAACAACAAATAATAAAATAACCTAATATTATTAGATTATTCCTTAATGGGCTCCAACTTACACCCCCCTTAATACTTCTACTATCTCAAATTAAGCCCACCTTAAATATTATTAGCTTCTAACATTATTTCATATAATAATATAATACCTCAAATATATTATTATTTCTCCATTAATAAAATAAATCCAATTTAATAATACTTCTTCACAACTATGATGGGGCTTCGAACGGTAATCTTGGCCCTTCGGCGTGTGGTGGTATTGCTAGGGATTTTAATGGCAATTTTCTTGGTGCTTATGCTCACTTTTTGGGTGATTCCAACTCTCTCATCGCTGAACTTTTAGGTGCTTTATTAGCCACTGAGTTCGCCATTGAGAAGGGTTAGAATAGGTCATGGTTGAAATCTGATCCTTTGGCGGTGGTGCACGCTTTCAAAGTCATGTCCTCGATCCCTTGGAAGATTCGCGTCAGATGGATAAATTGTGTTAATAGTACTATTAATTTCTCTTTTGTTGTATCCCACATTTATAGGAAAGGGAATAGCCGTACCGATTCCCTTGCTAACTTATGTCTTTCGATTAACAACTACACTAGATTTTGTTCGATTTCTATTTTTTTTAGAATTGACTTTGTCAAGAACAGACTTAATTTGTCTTTCTATAGATTCGTTTCGGATTTTAATATAGTCTCCTTCTTATTATTGTTTTGTTTTCTTTTTATATATTATTCTACCTTTTTTTAATTAAAAAAATCTTGACATGATTAACCCCGGCCCAAGGGGCAGGAAAGCTAGAAAGTTGTCTAAGGCCTCAGATTTATTTTTACTAATCATACTATGTATAACAAATGTTTCGTTTCATCTAACTATTAGGTTCCTTTCCAAAACAATAGCAATAAATATGACAAATATACTACTTATTACCAAGACTATGTCTATTATGTAACTTTTAATGTATATTACATCTCTTACTCAATTACTAGTTTTTTATTGTAACTTAAACTACAGATAGAAAACAAAAATCGGTGCCATTTGGTTTTTGCTTTTATTTTGTAAGGTTTTTTTTTTTTTTTACTATATGCTCATTTATCGATAAGAGTATGTCATTACTTTTCTAAAAAATAATGCAATTATTAATATTTTTAATTATATAAAGAGATTTGATCATTTTAAATTTTAACATTCCCTATAGAGTAATGTTAATGATTTTTATAAATATTGTGTTGTTTTATTTTAAATTTTAATATTCCCTATAGAGTAATGTTAATGATTTTTATAAATATTGTGTTTGCTAAAACAACGTTTATTTAATAGAGTTAATAAAATTTGATTTTAATATTAATAATATCACAACGAAAATTAAATTAATTAATTTTATTACTAATTGGAAAAAATATTTTAAACGAAATTAATTATAAAAATTTAATAAACATTTTTTATAAAGTAAAATTTTAATTTCAAATATAATTAAAAACTACATAAATTTTACTTCTTTTTTTTATTTTAATTTTGTATCAGAAAAACTAATGTCCTTAGTTTATGCATAGTGTCTATCCATGAATTATTAAAAGACTCGTCTTCGTACACATCTCATAAAGTTGATATAAATATAAAATAAATATTATATAATTATGTTAAAATATATAAGAATTAATAGAAAAAAATATTTTAATGATGATTATTATATATTAATTTAATTTTTCAAATTGTAAGAGTTGTTAGTATATATATATATATATATATATATATATATATATATATATATATATATATATATATATATATATATATATATATATATATATATATATATATATATATATATATATATATATATATATATATATATATATATATATATATATATATATATATATATATATATATATATATATATATATATATATATATATATATATATATATATATATATATATATATATATATAATCGATTATCTACTCGCGCGTTCGAATGGGTCACGCAATATTATTATAAATGGTAAATAAATATAGTATAGTGATGATTAAGAAATATATATAAAAGATATATAAATTAAGTAGTGTCGATCATTCAAAAATATATATTTTAGTAGAAAATAAAAAAATAATAATTTAATAATCATTTACTCGTACATTCGTACGGGTCGCACAAAATTATTATAAATAATAAATAAATATAATATAATGATAATTAAAAAATATATATATAAAAGATTAAATAGTGTAAAATAATTGTTTTATTAAAACTTTATACAACAACCACATAAATTTTGAACACTAAAAATAAAATCATGTTCAAAAAATAAATTTTTGAAATAAATCAGGTTTAAAGAGTTAAATATTTTCTTTTTTCTTATATTATGTCATAATATTATGGGGGTTAAATATATTTTTAATCTTTATAAATATCTCAAATTTCATTTTAGTCCCTATTAAAAATGATATATTTTGGTCCTTACAAAAATTGTATTAATGCAAATTTAGTCCATATTATTTTCTAAAATTTTTAAA
The DNA here is from genome assembly GCA_948472305.1 of Vicia faba. Taxonomy (NCBI): domain Eukaryota; kingdom Viridiplantae; phylum Streptophyta; class Magnoliopsida; order Fabales; family Fabaceae; genus Vicia; species Vicia faba. Next base: position 444,118,099 of record OX451740.1, read on the forward strand.
ATCGTTTAATTATCCTTAAATTTTTAAATTTTTGAATAATTTTTTTCATACGTGTTTAGAATATTATAAAATATTTCTTTATCAAATTTTAGAATTTTTTAAAATAAGATAAATTAAATACGAATTTTTTAAATTTCAAAAGATATTAAAGAAAGTAATGAAAATTTCGACTTAAAAATTAAATTTTGAGTTTCTTTTTTTGAAGAACTTTTTATAACATTCTCAAAATATTTGTAAAATAATCATTTAAAAATACACATCAGCTTAACAGTTAGGACTAAAAGTACATAAATAATAATTTTGTAGAACTAAAACATGTCATGTTTTTTATAGGAATCAAAAATAAAATTTAATAATTTATAAGAAATAAAAACATATCCAACCTTAATATTACATATGATATGATTTTTTTCGTCTATGATATTTTTTAAATAAATCTATAAAAATCATTCTTAATTGATTGAATTATTTTTATAGAACTAAAAAACTTGGTAGCCTTCTGTTCTGGACTGGGCCCGCCCTGACCCAAGAGCAAGAACGAAGGTCCAATCCAAGCAACTCTTTAAGGAGCACGCGCACGAGGATTCCCGCCAGCGCGTCGACCAGAAGCTGTAGCTGTGCCCGCCGTTGCCCGCGAACATGGTGTCCTCGACCACGTGAACTCCAGCTCGAGCACCCTCCTCGTAGGGCAGACTCTAACCGTTACCAAATCACCTGAACTCCGGAAATACCGCGTCCTCGTCCCTCCTCATTTCTCGCAGAGCATCACCAGGAAGGAGACCACGTGCGGGTCCCCACTACACACGTAAAACTTGGCAGTCCCTTTATTGGGCCAGTCCTGGTCGGCCCAATGAAAGGACCTTGGCCCCGCGCTGGGGGCTATAAATACCCTTTGTTCCCAGAGGGTCAGGTATTCATTCTCTTACCCATACATACACTTTTCCATGCTCGTACCGTCACTCACTTTAGCATCAGAGTGCCTTGCAGGTACCCCCCCCCCCCCCATCTCGCTCAGCTTCCGCTTGGAGACAGTCGTGACGATCCAAGTCTGATCAGGTAAGATCAGTGGCGCCGTCTATGGGAAACTAGCTTCCCCGTCTTGTAAAACCTCGAAGACCAAAGCTCAAATCACCTCCTACCGTCATGGCTGACCAAGTTCGTGATGACCAAAACGTCTGCATCGTCAACACCAACAACGGCCTCGCAGATAAGAATGGACTCACCGACAACACCGGTAACCCCGGTCATAACACACTCCCCGGGAGCACCAACCCCGAGCCCTCAGTCCACCGCGACGGAGTTACTGCCTCATCTTCCTCAGTCCCTCCGCCACTCGAAGATGACAACGCAGCTACCCAAAACCATCGAGCTGCCCAATTTTAGGAAGTCCCTGTCCCTGCCGGGGCAGATGCCACAACCCGTGCACTATTCGCGGAGATTAATCAAACGAATTACCTCATCTTTGCACAAGGGGAAAGATTGAGGGCACTAGAAGACGATAGAAGACCCGCGATGAGACACCGGAGGCCCCAGACTCCACCTCCTCGAGTAATGATGTGTCTGCGATCGACCTAATGTCTAACGGTATCTTAACTGCAAGCTCACATCCTATCGCGGTAGTAATAAAAGATTGTCGAATCCACAGGGACTTTGTAATCACTCTAGTGCGGGAAAGTAATGCTAGTTTAGCTAAGGCGGAAATTGTCACGTTTGGTTTTGGGAAGGTTAAGGAAGGTAAACTAATTGATTTTAAAGTAATTATAAAATGAAATGGTCGGTATGCAATAGAGTCGACCTAAAGGATCTAATCGGACCTAGGCATATAAGGATGGTCAACTTGGTTTATCTGTAGAATTAATCAGTTTAAAAACCCTCAACTCACACTTTCATGGTCTTATCTCGGATTATACGTCTAAAGCCCTATACCTGCTTTCGCTAGCCTATAAGTGTTTAGAAGTATTTTTTGGAAACTTAATTAATTCTAATTTGGTTTAAAGCGCTTTCACTGTATTTAAATCAAATGCCTAACTTTAGCTATCCGGTTAAAAACCTCACACTTTCGTGGTCTCGATCTAACCTATTTACTCTTCTTACTTTCGTAGATGCCTGGGATCTGTTGGTTGATGTTTGCCATTTTTTGAATGCTAAAGCGTTAGAGATAGTGGGTTTGGGTTGTGGGATGGAGTTTGTGAGGTATCGGTTTTGAGATGTATATAATGATGAGGGAAAAATATTGGGAAGGATGAAATTTAATGGAGAATGAAGGTGACTTAATGGATGAAAATTAATGGGAAGGTTTTGAAATAGTGAAGAAGAGGGAAGGTTGCAGAAGAGGCGCTACTGTCTGTTACAAGGGTCACTGATGTAACCCGTGTTACGGTCGTAACACATGGATGACGATCGTAACACGCTAAAAGGCGTGTGACGAACGTAAGAGGGATGTGACGATCATAATGACTGCAAAATGTGCATTTTCTTAACAGACTGTGCTGTATCAAGTCTGCAACATTCTATCTCTACGCATAGGCATTTTAACAGCAATATAAATTCAATGGTATACCAAGAAAATGCAGGCATATATGTTCCAAAACATCACACCATCAGCAATTAGAGTAAACACCCGCAATATATGTAAAGCAATAATATTTGTGCAGAGGAATCTAGCAAACCAGTATTTAAACAACTGAAACGAATGATTTCGTAAAACTGCATGTTTAATAACATAAACTCAAAAATTACATAAAGATAAAATTGTTCTGAATTTAAACGAAACTGAAAGTGTGCAGAAATTGGAAACTTCCTAAAAACAAAACAAAATGAAATATAAAAATTGCAGCTGCCATTCGTGACTTCATCCAAGCTTCGCTTTAATTTCTTCGAGTGAATTATGAATATGATAAAACTGCTCCACTGTTATGTCGGTTAATCCCATTATTTCCAGACGCATACTTTTTATCTCATCTTTTAAGCCATTAATGTTAGTCTGGTAAGTATTAAGCGTGGTGGCAATTTTGTTAAGGTTATCAGTATAATCCTTAGTTGTTGTTTCAGGGGCTGCATGGGCTTCCGCCATGTTGACATTTTCGTAATAACCAGGAGGAGTCTCCGGGTCACCCATATCGGACATAATATCATCAAAGATTTGGTAATCTTGCGGTGTCTCAGGTGTAGGAGGTTCGTCGGGCGGGTTTAGCTCATAGAGCCAGTTGTCACGGTTGTGGACGCTCACTTTGTCATGGTTCGGAAGGGTAAATAAGTTAACAACTTCATCTCTTATCAGATAATCATAAGGTGGGTAAGCATGGTTTGCAATCATTCGGCGGTTAAAGCAAAAAGCAAAATTCATGGGACGGATCGTACCAAAATGCGGGCACCTATTCAGCTGGTGCCTTAGGCCGAGGGCATGTGCAATCATTGTGACCAGGCCACCTATGATGATTGGTTCATCAGGGTTATTTATAATGCGGTAAAAATTTTGCATCAGGAAGGGTACGACATTAACGGGGTGGCCTTGGTGCATATAATACAGTAAAAATATCTCGTCTTTGGACACGGCAGTCTGGTTCTCCTCTTTCCCAAATACAGTATGGGCTAGCATCTTATGGAAATAGCGGATAGCAGGGTTATGAATTTCATCGTTATCCATATTATCCGGGTCGGGGTGATAATTACCAGTCAAGGTGCCCCAAAAGTAGTCTAGCTCAATGTCCATTGGCTCAACCTGGGTAGTGGAAAAGGCAAAAGGGCCGCTAGGAAATCCTAACAAGTCAGCTAAATCCTTATGATTGTAAACAAAATTAATGCCGAAAAGACGGAAACTTATGAATCCTTTACGGGTTCCTTTCCCGTGTTCTGGTAAATGGACTAGGGAGCTTAGGAATTCGAAAGTGAGCTCACGGTAGGTAGCAAACCTAGTCTTAATAAGGGCTTTTTCCCACCCCAACTGGTTAAACAAGTACATAACACTATCTAATATACCTAGGGCATTCATAGTGGGTTCATCATGATAAAGTGTTATGCCAATGTTTCTTTTAGACAATTCCTCGAATTTTCTTTTCTGGTTTATACCCCTAAAGGTGGTTTCTAAGAAATTATGTTGCTTTGGTTCCTGGGTATTGTTAGGGAAACTAGTCAGAAGAGAAGGTGCAAAAGAAACAAAAACTTTTCAGAAATCCTGTGGCAAGTAAAATTATTTTTTTGAAATTAGCAGCAGTTTTCATGAAAATTATAACATAAGAAAGAAAATGAAAATGAAACTTTAAATAGAAATAAATGCAAAAATGAAAAGAATAATAAATAACAATTAACAAATAGGTGGGTTGCCTCCCACTCAGCGCTGTTTTTAATGTCAAAAGCCTGACAGCTCAGGAGTGCAAGCACTCATGGTGGTTCTCTCGAGAATGACTCCTCGGTTGAAACTTTTAGTAATCATCATTTTCCATGGCCACTTATCAAGCCATCTCACATATCCCTCACCTTTTCTTTTCTTTCTTCTGTGGGGTGGTTCATTCTTCTGAACTTGTGGTGGTGGTTCTGGATCTATCTTAAGTATCAACTTTTCAAGTTTGGGCTTAGTGATTTCATCCACCATCTCGAAGGTTAACCTTACCTTCTTAACAGTAATTATATCCCTAGTTTCACGGTCCTCTAATTTTCTCTTTTTATGCAAGACTTCCAACAAGGGTGCATTAGTGTGGATATTTTCCAATACCTCCACATACGTTTTAGATTTGGAGTCTATCTGAGCTTCCATAAAACTTTTCGAGAAAGGAAACGGTGGGGTATAGGGGTGAGGCATAACAATAGGTGCTTCCTTTTCTACCTCTTCTACAACCTCCCTTTTAGATGGTGTTGGAGGATTTTTCTCAATCTTTACTCTTTTCTTGTCTGAACTCTCCTCATCCACATCATCACTTTCCTCAACTTCATTATCGCTCTCCTCAACCTCATTATCGCTCTCCTTAGGATTTTCAACTTGTTTTTCACTAATGGTTGTTAGAACATCCAATTTTTCCTTAGGGAAGGGTCCTAGAGGGTTTTGTTCAAGCTGGGAGATTTGGGTATCTAAGACTATGTTGTGGGTCGCGAGCGAGTCAACCGCAGTGGTCAGTTGCCGAAGGGTTTCACTGTTTTGAAGACTTTGTTTTCTAAACTCTTCGTTCTGGACAGTTTGTGTCTCTACAAAGTGCTCCATCAGAGATTCTAACCTAGCGTGAGTTAGCGTCGCATCGGAATCCTCCATTGATGTTTCAAAGTTGAAATCATGCGATTCTTCTGATTCTTCAAATTGAGTTAGAGTCACATTTTGCGTTTCCGTAAAGCGCTTTGTCATCATTGATATTTCATTAAAATTTCCCATTAATATTTCGAGGTCGGATTTATAGGATACTTGCGTCTCCTCGAAATATTGGGTGTAGTGATTGTAGGGGAAATTTGGTTGAGGATAAGTTTGGTTGGAATTATAATATTCTTGCGATTCCTCAAAACATTGGGATTGGTTGTTGGAAAGGTAATTCGGGTGAGAATGAGTGTGTGATGCATTGAAATTCTTCAATAGTATTTCGAGGTCGGATTTATAGGATTCTTGTGATTCCTCGAAATACTCAGAATGGGGGTTGTAGAAAAATTTTGGGTGATACATAGTAATTTGGACAAGATTCGTAGATGCAAAGACTCGCTTCGAGAGTGAGTGTTTGGCATACAACAGAGGGAAATATAAAAAGGTTGCCTTAGTCTAGACAGCGTTGTTTTCAGATTACACTAGTGACTAAACTAAAGTCCCCGGCAACGGCGCCAAAAACTTGATGTGTCTGCGATCGACCTAATGTCTAACGGTATCTTAACTGCAAGCGCACAGCCTATCGCGGTAGTAATAAAAGATTGTCGAATCCACAGGGACTTTGTAATCACTCTAGTGCGGGAAAGTAATGCTAGTTTATCTAAGGCGGAAATTGTCATGTTTGGTTTTGGGAAGGTTAAGGAAGGTAAACTAATTGATTTTAAAGTAATTATAAAATGAAATGGTCGGTATGCAATAGAGTCGACCTAAAGGATCTAATCGGACCTAGGCATATAAGGATGGTCAACTTGGTTTATCTGTAGAATTAATCAGTTTAAAAACCCTCAACTCACACTTTCATGGTCTTATCTCGGATTATACGTCTAAAGCCCTATACTTGCTTTCGCTAGCCTATAAGTGTTTAGAAGTATTTTTTGGAAACTTAATTAATTCTAATTTGGTTTAAAGCGCTTTCACTGTATTTAAATCAAATGCCTAACTTTAGCTATCCGGTTAAAAACCTCACACTTTCGTGGTCTCGATCTAACCTATTTACTCTTCTTACTTTCGTAACAAAGGTTTTATTTTTAAGCATAAAAAGTTATAACCAGAGTTAAGTTGATTAAAGTTTTAGCCTAAGTTTGATCAGATGCCTAATGTCTCTTACTATCCCATACCGACGCTAAAGGTTTAGCTAGCCATGGAAATTATAATGAACGTACGGGAAATAAAAACAAACAAATATAGATTGGACATTATAAATAATAAATTAAACTTGCATTAATTAATTAAAAGGTATGTAATACAATTGCAAAATAGAAACCTGAAAATAAAGCCGATACTTCAATCCCTCTTCCATAAATCGGAAACTCGGACTTGGTATCGGTAATATGACAAATTCTGAGGCTTGAGTAATAAATCCTAAACTATAATAATAATTTCCTGATGTTGGAAATTATTATTTGGGCAATGAAATTAAAAGAACGGAAATAAACGAATGCAGAAAAATAACAACTGAAGGAATAATGGGTTTGATTTCGGCAGAGCTTCCGCACAAGTAAACTGTAAAATGCTCTCTCCTTCTAACGTTGAATGTTGAGGTATTTATAGAGGAATGAATTTGGCAGTTGGCTTGAAGACTTGTCACGAAGCTTTCCTTAAAAATCTCCATAAATGTAGGAACGTAGGTAGTTGAGGAAGAAGTGGTGAACGTGGGGTTTGGCTGGAGAGAAATCAAGAGTTTGAAAACTCATTCTGTTTTGCTTTGCCACGATCTGCACTTTCAAATAACTGGTATATGCATTACGGTCGTCACTGAGGCGTTACGAGCAGGTTTGGTGTTTCTCCGTGTTACGATCATGGCAGATGTGTTACGGTCGTAACACGCTTCATGATGGCTTACGGTCGTGGTAGATGTGTTACGACCGTCACAGCTACAAAATCTGTAATTCTTGACAGATTTATCTTTTTCTTCTGTTCTTTTGATGCTTTCTTGCATTGTTTCATGTTTTCTTCTGTTTTGAGCTGAGTTATGAATACCTGCAAAAAGTAATGACAAACTCGAAATATTCGGGAGTTAATCGGGTCAAAATAATACAGAACGGGTAAATTTCATGGAAAATAAACGATACAATTTCGTGTTATCAAGTAACAGAAGTACATCTCCCGTCTCCCCCGCGGAGACAATACAAAGACGCATCCTGAAGCCCGTCACCCCGACCCTCGGGGAGGCGACCCCCGTTGGAGAGGCAACCCATCATCGATGCTGAAGGGTGCAACCAAGGCCCCATACAGCAAGAAAGAAGACACTCCGGAGACAGGCACGGAAGAATCGACCAACGGGCACCGCGCTCGAGGGACGCCCAGCACGACCAGGACCGTTGGGCACGACAATATTACAGGTCACTATCCCTGTCCCCGGAGCGAAGTGACGAGGACGACCCCCGCGGTCCCCTGTCACAAGCCATCATGGAGGCGCCCATTCCCCCGGGCATGGAGAAGCCTCCATATCTGAAGGAATACGACAGAGTCGCGGACCCGGTCGACCACATAGACGGGTTCGAGGCTATGCTGCACTACCACAATGTCGGGGGACCCATCAAGTGCTGATTGTTCCCCACGACCCTCCGAAAGGCAGTAATGGATTGGTATAAAGGCCTCGCTCCGGGATCAATCACCTCGTGGCGAAACCTGAAGAACCAATTCATAAGTTCGTTCACTGCATCTCGGCGACACCCAAAGACCGAGGCGGCTCTCGAGGCCATCATCCAGAGACAGGATGAAACCTTGGGGGAGTTTATTAATCGCTTCAATCGCGAAGCCATACAGGTCCCCTGCGCGGACCACATGAAAAGATACTTGCTGGATAGGGGGCTCCTCCCCGGCATAGAATTCAGAAAGGCAGTGGGCATCGAGCCACCTAGAACATTCGATGCCCTCCTCGAGAAGGCCCGGGCGTATATGGATTACGAGGAAAGGGAGGCGGCAAACAGAGCCCGGGACCCCAGGACTCGCGGATCCAGCAGCAACCCGCGCCAGGAAGCCGCCCCTCCTTGATGAGCCGGGGAGAAAAGAAAAGAGGACAGACCCCGAGAAGTCCGAGAGTAAAGAGGACCCTCAGGGCGTTTTACCGAATACACTCTGCTCACAGCTTCCCACGAGCACATTTTGGCAGATTGTGCCAGTACAGACTTTAAGGACGGCGGCGTCAAACGCCCCCGACCTGCTCCCGCCAAGCCCGGAGCAGACAAGAGCAAGTACTGTCAGTACCATAGGAGCCCTGGTCATATGACTGAAGACTGCGTCCACCTCAAGGACGCCATCGAAACCCTCATCAAGGGAGGGAGGCTTTCCCAGTACCGGCGGAACGACGCTCCCCGTCGTGACGTCCGGGAGACAAGAAAACCGGAGGAAGACGCCCAACCATCTGACGAGTCGGTCCCCGTCCAGACCGCCTTCTCCGTCACAAGACCCGAGGACTTCTATGTCCCCGAGCACCTGCAGGAGCCTCTCACGACACACAGCAGGTGGGAATACTTTCCCTCCGCCATGGTCATCAATGGTGGAGGATTCAATGACCTAACTATCAATTCGGCCAAAAGAAAGCTGGATGAACTGGTCGACGCGGCACCTCCGTAAACAATGACTTTTGAAAGAGTAAAAGGTAGGTCAGAGCCTATCACCTTTTACCTGTAAGAGCTCCCCGGAGGAGCCCCCAACGCAGTCATTCCTCTTCTGATAAGAGCAAGAATGACTAGCTTTGATGTGCACCGCATCCTCGTCGACGAAGGAAGTTCCGTCGACGTGATGTACAGTTAGTTGTTTCGGACTCTGCAGCTGGACGACTCGCATCTCTCGCCATATGTAGGTTAGGACTTAGAAGGCTTCAACAGCTCGACCTCCAAGCCCTAGGGATATGTCGAGCTCATGGTCACCTTTGGCGAGGGCACGGCGACAAGGCAAGTTAAAGTGCGCTTCCTCGTCATCGACTGCCCGTCCCTCTACAATTGTATCCTGGGGAGACCAACACTGGCAGAATTGACCGCGGTACCCTCCACCGTCCATTTGAAGATGAAGTTCTACACCAAAAGGGCACGGGTAGCTACCATCCAGGGGGACCTAGCCGCTGCTCGAAGGTGTTTCAACACCACATCTAAAGGACGTGACATTGTCGACACCGGGACAAGGCCTGCCAAGAGATCGGCGACGATGCGACAGGAACCCGACAAGCCAGAGCCCGCCAAAGAGAAAGACCAGAGAGCTCCACCAAAGGTCGACTCCATAGCTCTGGATGCTCGTTTCGATCAGGATGAACCTCCCAACGGTGAGCAAATTCCCCTCCGACCAATCCCGGACGGGGACTTCGAGCTGGTCCCCCTCAGCACAAACCCAAGCAAAGGAGTGAAGATTGGCATCGACCTCCCCGACCTGGCAAGGAAGCAAATCAAAGCTTGCTTGTGCGAGAATGCTGACCTGTTCGCCTGGAGCGCCGCGGAGATGCCCGGACTCGACCTTGAGGTCTCCTGTCACCGTCTCGCCATAGATCCTGCCGCTAAGACCGTAGTACAACGTAGGCGTAGGCAGTCTCCGGAGAAAACGGAGGCTGCTGAAAAAGCTGTAAAAGACCTCCTAGAGGCAAATTTTATTTCTGAAGCCCGGCATTCAACCTGGCTTTCAAACATTGTACTAGTTAAAAAGAATAATGGAAAATGGCGGATGTGTGTTGACTATACCGATCTCAACCGGGCATGCCCGGAGGATGCTTTCCCTTTACCAAACATAGATATGTTGGTCGACAACTCGGTCGGCTACAAAACATTATCGTTCATGGATGCCTATTCAGGCTATAACCAAATCCCAATGGCCATGGGCGACAAACATTGCACTGCCTTCATGACCAGCTCGGGCAATTATTACTACAACGTAATTCCCTTTGGACTAAAGAACGCATGGGCAACTTACCAACGCATGATGAACAGGGTGTTCCACAAGCAGATCAGAGACATGCTCGAGGTCTAAATGGACGACATGATCGTCAAATCCCGAGCAGACACCGAGCATACAACACACCTCAAGGCAGTCTTCGCCCAAGCAATACAATGTAAGATGAGATTCAACCTCGAAAAATGCACGTTCGGAGTCAAGGCGGGGAAATTCCTCGGCTTCTACCTGATAGAACGCGGAATCGAAGCAAATCCCGACAAATGTCAAGCATTCTCCGACCTCCCGACATCGACATCAAAGAAATCAATACAAGTCATGAATGACATGCTCACATCATTGTCCCGCTTCGTCGCAAGATCCGCTCAGCATGCCCTCCCCTTCTTCAGACTCCTTCGCAAAGAAGCAGCCTTCGAATGGACCGAGGAATGCGAACGGGCACTGCGCCACCTAAAACAAAGTCTATCCCAACCACCCGTGCTATCTCGACCAGTCGACGGGGAGCCATTATTCCTGTACTTGGCCGTCTCGAACGAAGCCATCAGCACGACTCTCATCCGCGAGACCACCGACGGGCAAAAACCCGTTTATTTCACGAGCAAAGCCCTACAAGGACCCGAGAGCAGGTACCAACTATGATCGGTGGAAATAGAACTGACTGTTTTTTAAGCTGGTTTCGCGGAATGTCGCGGTAAGCAAGAGTCGCCACCGTCTTTTATGTTCTCCAACATGGAAAGGACAAGAGCACAGCAAAATTCCTTCTTTGAGATGTCTCTCGGTTCAGGAGGTAGATTTATAGAAAGGGAAGGTGTTAGCACCCTTTCTATCAGTGGTTATCCACGGGCTCTTAGGTACTTGCTCTTATGTTTTTAAAATATTGTTTGCTTTTCAAGTATGTGTGGGTTTTGAAAAAGTTTCGTTTGAAAGATTTCTAAGTAACTCTTGTATCTGTCCTCAAGAGTGTATGAAAAATTTGTTTGAAAACTTTTAGAAAGTGTGGGTGTGAAAAGTTGTTTTGTTTGTTTGAAGAAGAGCAAGTAATTAAGAGAAATCTACCTACTCTGAGGAATTAAGATGTGTAAGAGTCCTTTAGATAGTGCTATCCCACCATTGAGAGGTGGGTAGCACCATCGTTAGAGGTATTTGGGTCAATTCGATTATCGGGACAGTGTGGTCACCGAAGCAACAGTAGGACATCTTAGTAGTAACCCTAATGTCCTAGATCCTTTTTATCCGAGGCAACCGTTTCGAGGCAACTGGATCTTTAGACAAAGGGCGACCTCTAAGACGTCCTATACTTGATGACTACGTCGAGGCAACCAGTGAGGCGTACCCTAGGGGTGGCATGTGCTTGTGTGTTGTTTTCATGTTATGTTTATCTTGTACATGTTATTTGTGAGCTACGGATTGATTTGATTTACATACATTCTTGCAGGCATATTACCAGTTAGGAGTGCGGAAAATAAATTGCGGAAATGTAAATTCTACGCTATTACAAGGCGCGGGTCTATACATCGCCAAAGACAAAAACCCGTTTTGGTAAATAAAGTGCAGGAAAATAAATAAAGTAATAAAGGAGGTCCTAATTAACTATTACACTTCCAGAAGCATTTACAAAAATAATCAAAATAAATAAATACGCGCGAATAGAAAATGGAATCGGGAACGTCTTAAGGGTTTTGACCCTTTTTTTTAATAAGAATTGAATTTTTGTCCCTTTTTGTGATTAAAGAAATTAAAACTAATAACTAATTAATTAATTTAATTAAAAGGAAAATATTTTTGTGTTTTTTATGTTTTTAATAAAATAAAAAAAGAAATTAAAAGTTGAGTTCTAATTCTAAATTAATTTTACTTATTAAAAAAATGTTGAAATTGTTCTAATTACACAACTAATTAATTAATATTAAAATTTATTTACAAAATAAGTTAATAAATAATAAAATGTTTTTTTTTTTGGTTTTATTGAATTTTATGGGGAAAAATTAGTTTGTTAGGTTAATTAACAATAATGATAATAATTAAAAAAAGAAAATAAAAAGAAAAGGAAAATAGAAAAAAAAAAGAAATAGAAACCAATGGGGGTGTTGATGGCCCAATGGAGGTGTGAAGCCTGGAAATTGTTGGCCCATTAACCAGCCTTGTTGACTTTTGGAGATTGCCTGGAGCACGTTGACTGGAGAATATAGTGTTCATCACTTTTTGGCCCTCGGATTGATGATCATGGCCACTTGGCATGTGGAACGCTGAAGGTTCATGGTGAAACGCACTGGACATCCTGCACACAAATACATAAGAAAAAATGATATGGAATTTTGGGGGACGTGGCAAGGGTTGCTTTAGCTTCAGGGGATGGCAAAGAAGAGAGTCACGTTCTCCTTTTGGCCTGAAAATGCTTGCAATACTCCTTTTGATCTCACACTTTTTTTGACACTTTTTGGATTTTGCTCTGGCCATTTGTGTAATGTTCAGGTCGTGCTTGAGGTCTGCAAGGCTTGTATATGTATGTTTGAATGAGAATCAAGTCACATGATGAGCCTTTAACCATTGCAATGATGTTTTGGATTTCCTCTTAACCACCATTAAAGGCCTTTCAAAGCTTTGTCCAAATTTGAATTTTCATGCCTAAATGATCCTTACACGAATTTGGTAGGTGTATTATGATGCATCAAAGTCATTCAAACCACAAGATATCATTTAATTAATTTTTTTGATTTTTATTTGAATTTTATGGATTTAAAATGAATTAAATCAATAAAATTAAATAAAAATAGAAACAATTAATGTTTAATCTTGAAATTAATCATGGGACACGTGGGTGGCATGACAAGGCTGAATCAAGTGGAAGAAAGTGGGCCCTTTTGTCAAAAATTGAAGTTTCAAGGATAGTTGACTTTTGCCATTTCACAAAAATTTCCCAACTTCTCCAATGCATATCTTGCTCAATTTTGATCATATGAACATGTTCTTGGACATTTTGGAAAGGTATTGAAGTCCTCTAACCAATTCCTTTGGTCCCATGTCATTTTGATTTACCAATCTAAAGTTATGGTCTTTGACTTAAAGTGCATTTTTGTTGACTTTTGAAAATGACCTATAATGTTGAAATTGATAACTTTTTGTGAGAGCATTTCTTGGACTTGGAATATGAAGATGAGTTATAGGAAATGTCATCCCCTTCAAAATGAGCATTGGATGGGATTTTTATGATGAACCATGAAAAAGTTATGCCTTGGTCAAGTTACAGTTGACTTTTTAGCTGTCCAAAAATAGAAACTTTTGCATCTTGATGATTTTTGAGCCATTCTTGTGAAATCATGGTCAAGATTTGACCAAATGATGATTGTGGCTTCAAAATAAGATGTTGACCAAAAATTTTGATTTTTGACTGCCAAATGACCATTTTACCCCTACAGTTGACTCTGAGGCAATTAGGGTTTTTGACTGTGCAACTTGACCTGGTGAGCCTTGAAACTTGGCATGTAGATGCTTGACAATGTATATAGGCATGTGGGGCTTGATTGAGCCCTTGAAAACCTCAACTTCCTTGCAAGAACCAAAACCCTAACTTTGACTGCCTTAGGAGGATGGTTGACTGTGCAATCCCTTGAGAAGACTTGAGCAAATTGAGATGATGCTTGTCAAAACTTTGAAGAATATGGGAGGGCAAATTTTGGGGTACAACACCAACAGATATAAAAAGTGGCTCTAGCCCTCGTCAATGCGGTGAGGAGACTCAGACATTATTTTCTGGCCCACACGGTCATCGTACGAACCGACCAACCGGTGAAACAACTCTTAGGTCGACCTGACATGGCAGGCGGAATGTTGAAATAGTCCTTAGAGATCTCCGAATTCGACATTCGATACGAAAGCAGGAAAGCTCTGAAAGCACAAGCCCTGACCGACTTCGTCGCGGAAATGACCGCTCACGGCCCGCCCGCAGGGAAAGAACACAAATGGACCATCTTCGTCGACAGAGCCTCCAGCTCGTCCGGAAGCGGCGCGGGGATCCTCCTGGAAAATGAGGAAGGCGTAGTGATCGAACACTCGTTAACCCTCTCCTTCCTGACATCTAATAACCAGGAAGAGTACGAGGCCCTGCTCGCAGGACTAAGGCTAGCCGAGGACCTGGGAGCCCGCGAGATACAAATCTTCACGGACTCACAACTCGTTGTTTCCCAAGTCCAAGGGAGTTACCAAGCCAAAAACGACAGCCTCGTCGAATACTTGAACTTAGTCAAAAAACACATGACAAAGTTTGAGCGAGCAGAAATATCGCACGTCCCGCGCGAGCAAAACACGAGGGCAGACATATTGTCCAAACTCGCAAGCACGAGAAAGAAGGGCGGAAACAAATCTGTTATACAAGAATCCCTGTCACGCCCGAGCATCGAAAGGTCCTCGACACCAGTCGAGGTACATGCCATAGGAGATGCCTCGTCCTGGATGACCCCGGTGTACAATTTTCTGACAAAGGGCGAGCTCCCCTCGGACCAGACAGAAGCAACCGTCACGAAGCGACGAGCATGCTCCTACGTGGTGCTCGAGCACAAACTATACCGCAGGGGATTCTCCATTCCCCTCCTGAAGTGCATCGACGAATCCACAGTCCCCGAGGTGCTACGGGAGATACACGAAGGGATTAACGCCCAGCACATGGGCGGTAAGTCCCTGGCGAGGAAAGCCCTTCGAGCGGGGTACTATTGGCCGAAAATGCAGCAGGACGCCAAGGAACACGTTAAGAAGTGTGACAAGTGCCAGAGGCACGGCGACATGCACCTCGCTCCCCCTCACGAGCTGAGCATACTGTCATCCCCGTGGGCGTTTGCGTGGTGGGGGATGGATATCCTCGGTCCTTTTGTGCAAGGAACTTACCAAAACAAGTTCCTCATTGTGGCCGTAGATTACTTCACGAAATGGATAGAGGCTGAGGCTCTCGCGAAGATCACCTCGCACAACATCCTCCATTTCTACAAAAGAAACATCCTCGCCAGATTCGGGATCCCGAGAGCACTGGTCACCGACAACGACACCCAATTCACCAACCACGGATTCCAAGACTTCATCACCAAACTGGGAATGAAACAACACTTCACCTCGGTCGAGCACCCTCAAACCAACGGGCAAGCCAAGGCCGCTAACAGAGTCATCCTCCGAGGACTCAAATGCCGGCTCGGCGAAGCTAAGAGAGGCTGGGTCGAGGAGCTACACAACGTCTTGTGGGCATACCGCACCATGCCCCATTCGACGACGGGCGAGACCCCCTTTCGACTAACATACAGAACCGAGGCCGTCATCCCAGTAGAAATCAGGGAACCCTCCAGGCGGACAGAAACTCCCCTTGGTGAAGAAATGAACGAAGAGGCACTCAGGGACGAACTCGACTTAGTCGAAGAAATTCGATCGGGGGCGGCCCTACGCGAGGCCACCCTAAAACAACGAGTGGCCCTGCGTCACAACGACAAGGTCATTAAACGCGAGTTCGAGATCGGCAGCCTGGTGTTACGAAGAAACCAGAAAGACTCCCGCGAAGGGAAATTAGCCGTGAACTGGGAAGGGCCTTACCGCGTCCACGGCACCACAGGTACCGGGGCATACTACCTCGAGCAACTAAACGGAGAACCATTGCCACGACCCTGGAACGCTGCTAAACTAAAGCAGTACTATAGTTAAACAACCCTTAACACCAAGGACTCTCGTCGTCGAACATCCACATCCAGTCAACGGAGAGAAATGTCTCAACCACGTAGATAGGCCAAGGTACGGGCCCAATCTACGCCCAATCGAAATAACATCGTTCAGCCAAACGAGCACGAACGACAGTGCCCGACATGGACACCTCAATCGAGCTCCACTGTCGAAGTACCCATGTGGCAGAACACCCAGCTTGCAATGGGCAGTTCACGCCACGGGCAAGCGACCCCCGATCTGGGTCATACGCCCAAGCAAAGCGGCTTTACTCCGCACGACCGACGCATTTCGAAGTACGTCGGACCACCAAATGGGTCGAAAGAATCTCCACTCGAAGACATAACTTAGGCAAATTTCGCCACAAAGTAACAGCCGAGCACAAACGTGACTCGAGGACGTAACTTAGGCAAATTTCGCCACAAAATAAAAAGCCGAGCACAAGCATGCCCCGAGGAAAAAACTTAGGCAAATTTCGCCACAAAGTAACAGCCGAGCACAGGCGAGGCTCGGGGACATAACTTAGGCAAATTTTATCACAAGTATAAAAACTTAGACACGAGCAAATATTAAAGGTCAAAAATAAACATTCATTCAAAGGCTCGTAAGCAAAAACAAATAAAAATAAACCGACCAAGAAGGCCGACGATGTTCAGAAATTACAGGCACGGGCACGCAGACCCCAAAAAATATGCACGGGCACGCAGGCCCCAAAAATAACTACCAATAAACAGGCGCGTAGGCCCGACCAGAATTCCACGGCTAGACTTCCCCGGGGCTACCAGCATCCACGACAGGAGACTCGGGAGGAGGCACGACCTGGCCGTCGATGATCTGGGACATGAAACCCACCCCCTCGGTATTCAAACCCGGATTTAATAAAGTGAGCTGGCTAACTACGGCCTCAAAACCATCCTCCAAGGCACCAACACAGTCCGTTTCGAGGAGATGGATGCACGCGACCAGATCCGAGCGACTCCGCAAGGGGGCTGTCTCCTCCGACTCATCTTCAGCGGGGAGCATGGCGGCCTTCAGATCCTCGACTTCTTTAGCCAGATGCTCGTTGTCGGCCTCCAAGCATTCCTGGTCCAGTAGAAAACAGTCCCTCTCCTCGGCAACCTTCCCCGAGTTCTCCTTCTCCACGGCCAGCAACTCGGCTTGCTCGCGGAACATCTCCTCAGATCGCTCCAGAGCAGCCTTCAACTTTCGAGAGCCGGCAGCAAGGGCAGTTTTCTCCAGCTCCAGTTCCCTGACGCGGTCAGAGTCTGACCCCTCCTCAGCAAGGACAACTGCCATCTCGACCATCTTAACCATCCCGACCATACTGGTGGCCAGATGTTTTCTCTGACTTTCTTTGTTTAGCCGCCTGATGGTCTCAGCCTACTCGACACTTACTATCAAGGGAAACCCCTCGAAGAAGCTTCCTCTTTAAAGCAGGGGGGCAAGCCAAAGGTCCTCACCGCGCCAGACTCGTCGCCAACTTCTGAATGGCTCTCTACCCGGTTTCTCTTCCTCGGTATCAGATCATTGGGCTGCTCGACGTCCGGGGAGTCTGGGGACCCGCTAGAAGCATCACCCTAGCTGGTCGGCGGGCCCATCCTTGTTGCCTGTGGAGCTCGCACCAACCTTTTGTTGACTTTCTTATCCTGTGTCAGTTTTAAAAGCCTCTCCTTTCGGCCGGCCATATTGCCTGCAAAAAAGAAAACCCGGGTTAGTTACGAGCAAGTAACAAACGAAGAAACTAGAACAAAACTATAAAATAAAAAGCAACCTAGTAGGTTCGCGGCCTGCCCGTAGGACTGGAACTCGACAAGCGCCTTGGTATCTATAGGACAGGCCTCGAAGGCCGGGTAACCTTCCTCGTCAAGAATGTCTTTTCCCTCCCTCGTGGCCCACCAGGCAGGGAAGAAATTGTCGACATATCTGCAAAGGGTACCGTAGGCTTCCTCGTCCTCGGTACTCATCCCTCCCGCGGGCGTATGGTAATGCCCGGTACCATGCTCATAATGGCGCGAGCACCAATGCAACGGGAAATTAGATACGCGCCCCAACATCGGGCGACCCTCGTCGTCCATAAGAGGCTCCCCGTTCTCGTCGGCCACTGCGGTCTCTTCTTCATATACAGAATCCAGAGCAGTCTGGGTGATCGGCCGCACGACATACCATTTGTCCTTGAAACCCCAGACCGAATCCATGTACATCCTGAACAGCCTCTTCGACTGTTTCAGGGAAACCCAACTATGCCTGGCTCCTCGGGACTGGCGTTGCAAGTGAAAAACTCTGAAGAAGAGAGGTATGGTCGCCCCGATCCTTAAAAAGCGACATGTCAGCTCGAACGCCCGGAGAAAGGCGATCGAATTGGGGTGGAGTTGCGAGGGGGCCAAATCCAGATGGCAGAATACCCCGACCTGGAAATCACTGAAGGGGAGTTTAAGGCCGAGGTCCTTGAACGCGATTTCATACATGGGAAAACCATACTCAGAGAACTCCGAACAGATCCGCGCGTCGAGAGACGGCCTTGTGACAACAAAGTTCTTCTGGAAGCCCGGTTGACCACCGCCGTGCTCGACGATAGTGTAGGAGCTCCGACTGCGCCGACTATATGCCGAGGCAATTCCTCGGGGCTCGGCGCCCACCCAATCCAGCGAAGGATCATCAACGGTGTCAACTAAGGTTACATTCTCCTCGGCACTCTGGTCCTCGACCTCATTACGCCCCGAAGACTCCGGTTCGTCAGACATTTACCTGCA
Organism: Vicia faba; assembly: GCA_948472305.1. Lineage (NCBI taxonomy): Eukaryota > Viridiplantae > Streptophyta > Magnoliopsida > Fabales > Fabaceae > Vicia > Vicia faba. The sequence goes on from OX451740.1 coordinate 444,136,759, forward strand.
AGGCACAGGAAGAAATTCGAGAGCAAATCCATATACTCGCCATAACTGACGGGAAGTAGTGCACGACAAATCAAGACACACTCTGCGCGCGTTAAAACGTTGAAGACTCGAACAAGATCCTGGTTTCGCCTCCCCGACGTTAAGGTACCACGACGAGTTGTCCTACATACTTCCTAGCGAGCCAACATCCCGGCCAGCCATGGGCACGTCGGCCTAAACTATGAATATGACGAACAATATCATGAATCCTAAACCTAGAACTATGGGTTTACCGGGCAGTATCATAGGTTGTGCGTGTGCGCCCAAAACCATGAAGATCCTGGGCAGCATCGCAAGTCACATACCTAAAGCTATGCATTTACCGAGCACAAACATGCGTTTACCAGGCACAAACACGAATATATTGGGCAGGAACACGAATGTACCAGGCGCTAATCCCAGATACGGGTTTCTAACATCCAAATAACGGAAAAATTACCTACAACAAAGAAAAAACGCTTACTTGGAAGTTAAGGGGGATGTACGGCAGCAGTGAAGAAAATCGACGGTGGGAGGTACGGTGATCTTGCGAAATTCTGGAAAAATAGTGGCGACAAAGGCAGAGGAAGAAGGAGAAGCGCGAAGAGGAAAAATAGATTATGGGACCCAAGGATCCTATTTATAGGGATGACGTGGAATACGAAACGTCGCCCCGGGGAACCACGAGCTTCCCCTCCTCGACGTCTACTCTCCTAGGCAATGATGGCTCTACTTTCACTAGGGTGGCGTCACGGTTCCCAAGGGTTGCCTCGTGTACCCAACGAACACAGCCCGCCAAGAATCCCCCCGAGCACGCCTCGAAAAGGATTACCCCACGAATGCAACTCATGAGAAACTCCTCGAGCAATCACGAGGAAGCAAATATCCTGGGCCGGGCATCAGACCCCGTGGTAAAGGCGAGCTGAGGTCAAGTCATAACTCCTGCTCCAGGAGCCACGACTTGGGGGGCTCCTGTTCTAGACTGGGCCCGCCCTGGCCCAAGAGCAAGAACGAAGGCCCAATCCAAGCAACTCTTCAAGGAGCACGCGCTCGAGGATTCCCGCCAGCGCGTCGACCAGAAGCTGTAGCCGTGCCCGCGAACATGGTGTCCTCAACCACGTGAACTCCAGCTCGAGCCCAGCTCGAGCACCATCCTCGTAGGGCAGACTCTAACCGTTACCAAATCATCTGAACTCCGGAAAGACCACGTCCTCGTCCCTCCTCATTTCTCGCAGAGCATCACCAGGAAGGAGACCGCGTGCGGGTCCCCACTACACACGTAGAACCTGTCAGTCCCTTTATTGGGCCAGTCCTGGTCGGTCCAATGAAAGGACCTTGCAGAGGGTCAGGTATTCATTCTCTTACCCATACATACACTTTTGCCTGCTCGTACCGTCACTCACTTTAGCATCAGAGTGCCTTGCAGGTACCCCCCATTTCGCTCAACTTCTGCTCGGAGCCAGTCGTGACGGTCCAAGTCTGATAAGGTAAGATCACCTTCTTTGTTAAATATTGTTTTTTTTTTGTTTTTCTTATCTCTATAAACTTGGCAGCTTCCTTCGTTAAATGGAAGGTTTTTCAATTATTTTTTATTATTATTCTTTTTAATTATTATTCTTATATTTATTAATCTTTTACATTCAATAATTTTTTAATTATTATTTTTATATTTAATAATTTTATGATTTAATATAAAAAATTTAATTATTTTTTATTATTATTCTTTTTAATTATTATTTTTATATCAATACTTTTTTCTCATTATCATCTTTTTTTCTTGTATACCACGTAACTTTTTTTTTCATGACCATTTATCATTTTTTTAATCATAATTACGAAATATTGTTTATTTAAAGTTTATTTTAATTGAATTAGAATTAATGAGGATGTATTAGTAGATAATAAGGATATTGTAGGATGGCTATTAAATTTTTAATATTTCATTATCATCTATTTAAAACAGTAACAAAATCACATTGAAAACAATAAATTATATTATTTTAATTTAATGAGTAATTTGGTAAAAACAGGGTTAAATATGTTTTGGTTCTATAAAATTATCAAAGTTTATTTTTGCTTTATTAAACAATTAAATGGTTTGGTCCTTATAAAATTATTATGCTAGTATATTTTTGAATGATTATTTTTGGAGATATATTTAGAATGTTATAAAAAGTTTTTCAAAAAAAATTCAAAATTATTTAGTAAAAACATATTTTATAGTATTTTAAACATGCATAAAAAAATTATTCAAAAATTTAAAAATTTAAGAGTAATTAAACAGTTTTTAAAATTTTAAAATATAGCAAAAACGAAAACCGCATGCATAAAATTTTTATAGGAATTAATATATATATTTTTATAAAAACTAAAAATGAAATTTGAAATATTTATAGAGGGACCAAAAATATATTTAATCCTTAAAATATGTAAAAAGATTAAAATCAAAACTTAAAATTTTAATATTATTTAAAAAAAAAAAATTGTCTTTAAGTTTTTTCACTTGTAAAAAATAATATATTTTCATCAGAACTATTTATCAAATCTAATGGTTAATATTTAATTTTTATATATTTTATGTTAAAAGTCCTCCTCTATATATATATATATATATATATATATATATATATATATATATATATATATATATATATATATATATATATATATATATATATATATATATATATATATATATATATATATATATATATATATATATATATATATATATATATATATATATATATATATATATATATATATATATATATATATATATATATATATACTGTACATAATTTAAAAAATAAAACTAATTTTAAAATATAAAATAAAATATAAATTATATTTGTTTTAGACTGTGTTTTTCTTATAAAATAAAATATCATATTATGAATATAATTTGAAAATTAAAACTAATTTTAAAAATGATATTTATTTTAAGCAATTTTTTATTTTCATAAATACAATATCAAAATCGAGCAATTGAATCGTGGAAAGCCAAAATTGAGCAATTGCAAAAGGGGTCAAAATTGTTTGTAAGCCATTTAAAAAAGATAAATTTTACATCTAATTAAAATTTTGGCATTTTAGTAATTTAGCTAAGCATCATAGAAAATTGACTTCTCCTGCTAAAGTTATTGATTGGATATATGCTCAAGTGTAATTATCGATAATCTTTCAATTAAAATAGCTAGATTCAATAGGAGGGACTTCTATTTATAAAGACTTTTAAAGTGAATATTCATCCTCCCAAAGCTCCGTCTGTTAAAGAGGTTATTTGATCTCTTTCGATTGTTGGATGGACTAAATGTAATTGTGATTATTCATCAAAATTCTAATGTCGGAGGTGGTGGCATCTTTCGAAACTATATGGAAAATTTTCTTCTCGCGTTTGCGGAAAAATATTCTAGTTTAGTGGTCAAAGCGTTCTCCAACTATAATTTAATGTCTCTTATTTTTAGGAACAAATAGAGGTTTTACCTGCCTAATAGATTTACTCATATCCTTCCCTCACATATTTAGATAAAGTAATTTTTGTGTCGAATTCTTTTGGCAAATTTCGTGCTGAAAATTCAATCGTCATCTATAGTAGGTAATAGTTATTCCAAATATAATCAGTATCAAAATTTATTAAATTTCCAAAAAAAATCATAATTTTAATACCAAATATTAAAAAAATTGTTTTACCCTATTGCAATTCTTAACACCACTATAAATATAGCACTTTGCGCCCTTTCTTTATTTCACAGCTCACAATTTACCGTACTGTTTTTTGTGGGTCATCCTGAGAATAAGTAAAGTTCCGTCTTTCATTTTTTAATGCACTGAGCAAACAATCACAGTAAATAAACAAAAATCATGATAAAAGAAAAAAACAAACAACCTCAAAACCTCCTTCCATACCTTGTAACGTACCATTAAATCATGATAATTATAAGAGTTTCCTGTATCTTAGAATGGAAGCTTAATAGTCTAATATTTTGGTTAATGTTTCCACTAAAGTATTTCTCTAAAATAAAATATTATCGTCTATAATTAAAAATGAATTCTTCCAAATAATTGCATATAGCAAAACCACTTAGTTTTTTGCTTATGTGAAAGTACTAATTCATAGGTCCCTTAATATTTTTATTTATTTACCCCTCATTTTTAGGAGTATTCAAAAAATTTCAGAAAATAATTAATAAAAAATTTAATTGAGATAAATCAAAATTCACTTATATTACAGAAATAAATAACTATTAACCTTAAAAAAAAGTTCAAGGATTGAATAGACTTTTTATCAAGTTAGTGAATTGTCACCGACATCTAGAAAAACAATTGTAAAGGCAGTAATCTCAAAAATTGTTTTAGGGGACAATTGGGTTAAATTCTCACTACTCTTTCAAGAAGAATATGTAATTGATACCAAAAAAATATCAATTCAAAATATACAATTAAATGAATTTTCTTACAACTTAAATCAACGTAGAATAAACTCTAGTGATGAATAAAATTTATGCATACCATCCACCTTAAGTGCTTCAACAATGACACTGCAAACAATACAAAATAATGAAGTAATTTTAGAGATAAAACCTTAATATGAAAGGGAAAAAATTGAAAGAAAAAAACTTAACTAAAATCAAACCAAATCAAGCTGTAATATAAGAGGTAAAACCTTAATATAAGAGACCAAATAATTCTATAGTAATTGATCATTAAACAAAATAAAATGGATATAAATAAGTATTTGAACTAAAATAATTTACTTAACAAAAAAACAAAAACAAAAACAAAAAGAAGAATCAGAAGAGGCACTTCATCGAATACCTTATGAACACGGTCGTATTTTATTAGTGTTGTATATTTGTTGTAACTTTAACCCAAACCAAAATCAGCATCGAATCAATGCACAATTAAATTATAGCATAGTTGAAGTTATGACGAAACCGTGAAAAATCAACAAAATTATAAATAGTTTATAATAACTGATTCGAACCCAAACGTGAAATCTCAATTCATAAAAAGCCCGCGGAAGGAAAAATAGCTTATTGTAACTGATTCGAACCCAAACGTGAAATCTCAAACCATAAAAGATTGCGGAAGGAAATCAAAAGATAAAGAAAATATCAAACCTGTTGAGAGAATTGAACGCTAACCCTAACCGTGGATAATGAAAAATTAGGGGAAAGCAGGCGGTTAGGGAAGAAATAAATAAATTAGGAAGTGAATGAATTAAAGAGGGAGTTCAGTGGTGGAAGAGGGAGTTGTTGTACCCTAATTTTTGCGTCTAAGATTCCTCTATCATCTCATATCAAATCAATCACAACAAGATCACACTAGGGTTTGGTTCTCCTCCTTATCTTTAAGTTTGATCATAAGGAATCACCAAGTACCTTGATTTATATATTGTGATCATCTATACTTTGTATTGATTAACTTTTAATTAATAAATACAATGAATATTTTCTCTAAATTGATGATACTATAGGTAAGGGCATAACACATTTCATCAGGTTGATTTATAGGTTCATGAGTTTATTTTCATGTCTTCTTCAACAAAGTTTCATTGAGATTCAAACTTCATCATTGAGGATGCTTTAAAGTAATATCATGACAAGGTCTACTATGATTTATAATGCCTCAATTGGTCAAATAAAATCAAAATATGCAAGAGTTGATTGAAGAAGTTTGACCTAATTGGATAAGTTCTTGAGTTCTTGGTCAAAGGTGCATAACCCTCTCAATTATTAATATTTGGAGGTGGTTTTTGTTGCCATGGGTTCTTATTATCATCCACAACATCTTCTATTCACATGGTAAGAGTTATTATGCAAGAAAGATTGTCAAAATTGAAAGGGTTTTCCAAGTCATTTTGGTGCTCTAGAAGCTAAGTTTTGAACTTCTAAGGGCTATATCTTGTGCATCTTTTGGTATTTTTGAGTGATTCCAAAGAAATGATTCTATTTAAAGAGCTATCAACCAATAACTTCAAAAGTTTCAAGAAAATTTTATGTGGAAAATGCCTAATGATGAAGAAAGATTACAAGTCCTCTAGATAGACCATCAAATTCCCTTATGTGACTTCAAAAGATCATAACATGATCAATTTTTATCTCCTTAAGCCCATTATTTTTCCACAATGATCTTAAGGATGTGAAATTAAACTCTTGTTTTATGTGTAAAGCTTGAAAATGGATGGAAGATACCCTAAGAATGCAAAATATTAAAGGTCATCTCATGAATTTTCACCAACTTCACAAGGCCATAACTTTTTCAGTGCTTGTTATTTTTGAGTGATTCAAGTTTCACAATACTCTTTAAGGAGTCCAATTCAAGCTAGCATTAATGATCAAAGCTCAATTTTGGAGGAAGGCCTTGTTTGGAGTCAAAACATTATAGGATATTTTTTGAGAAAAAACGTAGAATTTTTCTAAGTACAAAAAGTCAACATCTTTTTCTCAACTTTGACTCATCACAACTTTTAGCTCAAGCATCCATTTGATCCCATTCCTTGAACATTGTAAATATTGCAACCTTATCTTTCAATTGCTTCAAGAATCATGCCCTTAGACCCTCTTGAGCTATGAACACCATGGATTCAAAGTTGGTACCTTGAAACTGAAGTTTTCTCCAAAGTCATAATTTGAAATGCACAATTCAGCTTCTAATCACTAAATTTTTGTGCGTTTTTACTTCTAATCAAGTTTAACAATCTTCCAGAAGTGATTAGTACCTTGAAACGCATGTTTTGGTTGAGTTTTGAGCAAAATAGAAGTCACACTTTTCATGCTTGCAACTTCACATGATTTTCCTCCAAACTTCATCATTTCACAGGCTTGAGCATCCCATTTGCTTTCATATAAATAGAGGGTTATATCTCACTCATTTTCTCAAGCTTGAACATCCAGAATCACCTTGCCAAACTCTCTCCCTAACCCATATTTCTGCAACTTTGAATTTGGTTTTACAACTTTCTTCAATCCATTTTTCTTTGCTAATTCTTCATCCTTGAACTTCATTGAAGCTAACAGAAGAAGAACCAAGCCCTAAAGTATCCTAAATCGTGCTAGCCAAGTCAAGTTTTAGAGCTCTGAATTTAAACTTCAATAGGCAATTCCTTTATCAATTCTCTCAAAAAAATTTTACCACAATGAAGCTCTCATCATTCTAATATTAGTCGCAACATTTGTTTTCAACTGGAATTGAGTTTTGATCATGAATTTTCGAATCTCTATTCAACTTTTTTCTTCTGGTTTTCTTCAACTCGACTGAGCTACAACTTATATAAATTTTTCGCGAGGGTACGGTTGTCTTCGTGTTGATGAGACGAAGAGAATGGCATTGGTCTGAACCTCTAATTTTATAGTTTGAGGAACCTGGTTTTGAGGTTGGCTGGAGGTTGAAGACAACCACGCTGGCATCTTCAATCAATGAGAATTTGCCACACATTTTTTAAATTTGTTTTAAATAGTTGATCCAGTGGTTTATTCACTAATGACCATGATATGCACAGCATGCCAGATCCCTTGGATTTGATTAGTAATGTGTTTTGACATTGATCCAATGATCCACATCTTTTTGGTTTATTTTTATTTTCTGATTTTTATATTTTAATTGATTTAAACTTCAAAAATTCATAAAAAATTCATTTCTGACTAAAAAAATATTTAAAAAATCTTTAGAAACTTTGAATTATTTCTGACTTGGTGAATATTTTTTCATATTTTTATTTCCGTATTTGATATTTTTCATAATTTTTCTATTATTTTCCTTATTTTAATTGTTTTAAAAATATTTCTTGGCACTTTAAAATTCTAAAAAATTTTATCAAGACCATTTTATTTATTTTTGACTTTCTAAAATTTTTCTAAAATTTTATTTTGATTTTTACTATTTTTGATCTGTTTTCACTTATTTGAGTGATTTTAATTAGTTAAAAAAATACTTTTCTATTTTAAAAAATTATCAAATAATTTATAAAAATATTTGAGATCACTTCTGAATTTTCTATGGCCTCTTTTACTTTGATACTTTGAATATGGTTTACTATTTTACCTTTTATTTTCATTTTAAAAACAATTTAAAGTCACTTTATTTATTTATTTTGTTTATTGATTACAGTTTATTTTTTTAATATATTCTGGCCATGTGATTTTTGATTATGAACTTTGTAACACCCCAATTCTACCCGACAATATATATATATATATATATATATATATATATATATATATATATATATATATATATATATATATATATATATATATATATATATATATATATATATATATATATATATATATATATATATATATATATATATATATATATATAAAATCAGAGTTATAAAAATTATACAACTGAATCAGGATGCCACAAATTCAACTTAAAACAACGACATTCATTACCGATACATAACACATTAAACTTGGATGAACCAACAGCAAACATAATTCCATCTTAGAAAGAAACAACAACTTTCATAACTACGCAGCGGAGTCATAATATTTATCTTAAGGGAACATAACATCTTTGTCCAACTAAGACAACTTCAAATAATAATCACTTAAAGAACAACAACTTAAAGTTCAATCAATTGAAATAATAACAACAAATAAACAATAAGCGTTCATCCCCCCGAGTGTTACGTATCAGAGCAATGACACCGACTCGAACCTACTGAAGGTAAACCGCCTCCACTCTAGATTACCTGCACGTTACCAACATCGGGGTAACATTCAAATAGAAGGGGTGAGATATCGAACATTATAATAGAATACATGATAAGTAAAACATTAGAATCAGTTCATACATATTCACCACTTCTCAGATCTTTAGCAACATAAACGCAATTAAAATCAATCACTCAACAACTTATAATACAACACAGAATACAACTCATCTTTATACAAATTCATGTGGTACCAATGGAGCAGAACTCCCATCTTAAAAATCTGCCAATAAATAGAGACATCAACAAGGCATAAGCCTTCTTTGTAGTTTGCCAATCCAGGCCATCACATAGTATGCAAATGTATATGAATGCACTATCACATAGTCACAATAGTCACCATCCATCACAAGGCATAAGCCCAGATCACCATTATTACCAGTAAATAGAGGTAATTCATCATCATGTAAATTCCCTACAACTTCACATTATAAACAAGAATTCACAACAACAATCACAACAACACAACAACTCAACATAAATCGACATTAGCCATAAGCATATCACGTCAATCAACAATTCAATCATTAACATAATCAAACAACAACTTAACAATAATTCACGCAGCACGATTAACAACCAAAACACAGCATGTACGGGCAAAAAGGGATAGGGAACTTCGCACCCCTCGACATGCATAGCAACTAGGACAACATAATAACTAATTCATACTCTTCGACACGCATAGGAAAATAGGATAAAGACCAACTTATGCTCCTCGACATGTCCTGCAACCTAATACTGCTCGACAATCCAACACATAACCCCCAACACACCTTGCAGCCTAAATGCCACTCAGTACCTAACACCATTAGCATCCTCCTCGACCACTTGTTCGGCCAGCAACACAGACACAATACAACGTCTTAACGACCACACCACTATAATTTCTAACATCCAGCCAACCGCTCCGAATAACACAGTGACGGGAAACTATATTTCTTATAACATGTTCATCAAACATACGAGACAGTCACGCTGAAACCTTCCTAAAACGACCACTTCAACAATTTACTACTTTTCCTGCCAACCGCTCGGAATAACCTAACATCCTAACAACCATCACGACCAGTGATCAACTATCCTAACCTAGCCATTGATTAAACTGGGCAGTCACACAAATAGCTCAAAATATCCACAACAACCAATCGAGCAATTTCCTATAACATGTTCATTAAACGGTCATACGGTACTTCCCAACAGCCACAACATGAATAAACGGGAAACTTCGCTAGCAATTCAGAAACATCAACGTACAACAGGCCTACAAACGACCAATTCCCACGTAATACACATCATAAATCCCATTATAAGGTCAAAACCTCACCCTTACCTAGATTGAAGGTCGCTCAACCAAAACTCCGTCCGAAATCCTTGCTTTGCTCTGCTCGACACCGGGCAACTTGATCCTTTTCCGCGCGGCTCTTTCGGTCAACATATAGAACTTCTTAAACACCAACTAAAGAAATTCCTTGTATCAGCTTAACCTTATATATCAATTGTTGTACCCCAAAATTTGCCCTCCCATTTTTCATAGAAGACACAACCCTAGGGTTTCTCAAATATTCAAGTTGGCTCAGGAATCAATCAGACAAATTTCTCTTTTGTGGCGGTAAACCAGCAATTAGGGTTTTTCTTGCATTCCTCAGAAAAAATTGAGTTCTCAGAAATTCAATTGATTTTCACAAGTCTTCATGTTTCTTCAAGTTTTCTGAAAAGACAGTGTTTGTTCTCAGAGCATGGTTTGTTTGGGACAAGAGATTAAGACTGTCATGTAGGATACTCATGATTGTTTAATCCAGGTTAACCAAATGATTTGCGCCTTTTAAAATATTTGCTTGTTTAGGAAATGGAATACAGTGCGTGTTTGTTTGGAATGCAGTTGCAAGATTACAAAATTATTGGAATTTAAATTATCAAATTGGAGCATTTTGTTTCAATTATCTTGATTGGGAATCTTTAAGAATCAGTTAAGATGCGAAGAGAAAATTACAAGTTATTGACAGTAAAGGGTTTCAATGGACACCAGAATATCTCATAAGACTTTCTCCATTTTTTTCAAACATTGTTACAAAATAATTTGTTCTTTTAAATACTCTATGTTTTACAACTTATGGTACTTAAAAAATAAATTAGTACAATTGTTGATTACAATACAAGAATGTTTCTCTCTAAATTACAAAGAAAATCCAAATGGATCTATGCCTAAGGTTGACTGAAGTTCCTTTGCTTCCATGCTTGCCATAGAGTTTCTTGCCTTCCATGCTTTGTCCTCTCCATTATGCTCACATGAAAATGAAAGAAAGGAAATGTGATTAGTACAAAAATTATTTAGGCATTAGCAAGAATTTTCAAAAGAAAAAGTGTTATTCATCATTAAAGTTTGCAAATTGGAATCAGAAGGTCATTTTTAATTCATCACAATTTATTTTCTCTATTTGCAAATCACAAGAAGATTATTCTGCTTGGTTCACAAAAAGAAGAAAAAAAATGCAAGCAAAGCTATCCAAACAAGAACAAATGCAACAAGGCTGTCCAAACAAACAAAATGCCCAAACAGCAGCCAAATGCCCAAACAACAGCCAAACAAATATTCCAAACAAAAGGCGCACACTGAGCCAAACAAAATTGCCCAAACAGCAAAAACAAACAGCAATATGGCAATACAAAATGCAAACGAGGCAACAGCATAAGCTAGACAGCATCAACAAACAAAAGTATAGCAATATAATAAACTAAGTCAAACAAGCAAGAAACTTGTTCAAGAAGCCAATTCATCATTTTCCATTTTATTGCAAACTTTTCAGAAAAAGGCAAAAGAGCAATTGACTTTCTTAGTGTCATTGAGAGAGAAGAGAGGAAAGAAGTCACCTAGGGATGCACAGCCCTGCTACCTTGACTATCACAATTGCATAGAAGTTGCTAGAAAACAAAAACTGCAACAAAAAGAGCATAAGAACAATATGCCAAAGTATTAAAAATTTGATGGTTTTCCCACCATTTTGAATAAGAATTCAACCAAAGCAACACAAATATAACAGTAAACAAAACGCTGAAGCAAGGGGAAGATATAGAAAAAAAATTATCAAACTCAAAAAACTTGAACACAAGCATCCAAACTGTTAAAACCTGATAAACACCCAAAAACCTAAAACCTGCAACCTGTTAACAAACAATCACAAAAATCCCAAACCATCATCAAATTGCAAACCTGTAACAAACTGTTAAAACCATCACAAAACTCATCAAACCTGTCAAACAGTTCAAACCAAAAATCCCAAACTGTCAACAAAATCAATAACCTTTAAAACCTGTCAAGGCCAAACTGTCAAAACCAACATAAGCTTCAAGCTTACAGAACCACCAACAAGCCTAAAAAAGCTCAGCAAACCAAAAGTCTCAACTGTCAAAATCCCGAAACCAGTAACACCATAAAAAAAAACCAGAGTCAAGCCTATAACAAAGCCAAAACTCATCAAACCTGTCAAACATTTCAAACCCAAAAACCAAAAAAAGTCTCAAGTCTGAACCATCACCAATTTCACCAAAAAACATATCCAAAATCAAAACAGAAAACCAGTAAGACCCTCAATGTTGTAACCTACCAAATATCCAAACCTCCAAAACCACAAAGTCCCAGCAACCATCATCAAATCAAGATCATCATCAAAACAACAAAAACTGTTACCTATCAAAAGGGACCCAAGGAGCACCGCCCTCAGTCTCTTCCCCCTCGCAAATCCCGCCACCAAGGAGCACCGCCCTCAGTCTCACCATCCCCTTCCATTTCACAGAAAAGTTCCAAACAAGTATGGCTTCTTCACCTTCCTTATAAACTATTTCCTGCATCTCAATGGATAACAAGTTTGATTAACATAAAAAAACATAAACAAGACAAAAAACAACAAAATCGTTCAAGCTTTAATAACAACAGAACTTCACATTTTCAAGAAAAAACCATTAGAGCTTGGTTAGGAGGTGAGAGAGAGCGCTCCGGCAACAGAAATTTGGGAGGGAAAATCAGATAAAATAATTTCGTTGTTTCTAGGTTTAAATCTGAACTTAGGGTTTCGAAGAAAACGCGAATCATGTTGAGATAAAGAAATAAAGAGTGATTTGTTCATGAAATTAGGAAGAGGCGAGTGGTGAGATTAGTTCAGAGATTCAAAGATGAACAATTTAGAAAGGAGAATGAAAGAGATGAACGGCGCCGCTGTGAGTAAAAGGGTTCAAGAACCCTAATTTTTCATTTGCCCCCTAATCAAACAGCTAATACTGAGTTAAGAGTTTGGGCTTGTCTGTTTCATTCTTTCCCTAAGCCCATTACGTGTTTTACACCCCCCTCCTGCCTGTTTTTAGTTACATCAATAATACCATTTCTCTTTGGGCCTTCTCCCAAATCTCCCTAAGCCCATTTGTTGGCTGAAGATTTTGATAATATTATTAGAAGCCAAGTGAATTGAACGTTTCGATTAAAATGAAACAAAGCGTCATGTTTTGAAATAGCAGAAGCAGTGTTTCGAATAAGCATATCAAAGCTTGGAGCTTCGAGTGGCAATTATGGGAACATATCTAAAGAAGTCTCGAAATGACAGCGAGGCTGTGTCTGAGAAGTGCGTTCGAAGCGGAGAAGTACCAAAACATTTGAAATTCAAATGCAAGCGGGACATTCGAAGTTTGAAATTTATGTGCTGGAGCATTTGGAGACACGTGGAAACAAGAGAGAGGCATTGTTCTGCATGTTCTGAACGTGGCATAATCTTATAGCAAGACCGTTATGGTCGAAGTAGTATAAATAGAAGTCTTAGTATTAGGATTTCGTGTGTCATATCTATTGTACTAAATACTCAGTAAACATTCAAATTACCACATGGCTAGGGAAACGAATACAAGAGCAATGTACGTATGATAGCACCACATGTTTATGATTTAATGAAAACCCTTTATCATTTCCAGTACTTTCCTTTATCTTTCTGCCAAATACCATTTACAAGTTTTCTCATTTAAAGTCTTTTTATTCGAAATCTTTTCATTGAAGCCTTACATTTTAATACTTTCTTTACATTTCAAACACTTTACATTTCAGAAAACTGTCATACTTTTCATGCCTTTATCTTCAAGTTTTATCTTTCGAACGCCTATTTTTACTTAAAGTCATTTTACAGATTTCTTGCATTAAACGCTTTCTTCATATTTCGAATCTTTTACATTCCAGAGCATCTTTTACATTAACTGTTTTTATAATTCGAAGCCATTTACTTGTCTTTTATGCAATTTTACATGTCTTTACAATTAACATTTATTCATGCAATTTAGTTTCACGCACATATATTTTGATTACACCTTTAGATCTTTAAGAGAGAAATCGAAATAAGTCAAACACCTACACAACACTCTAAAATACCAACCATGAAATTTGTTCGATCATGAGAGTTACCCTAATGACCAATAAGTCCTAGGATCAATCTAGTCGATCCTGCGAGTTACCAGAGAAATTGAATAACAGTCAATAAGTTTATTCGATAGTTTGGAAGACTAGCGGTTGTTTACCAGAAATCAGTGGAAACAAATTGGCACACCCGGTGGGACCAATAATTGGACATTAGAAATAAAGATTGTTGAGACATAACCATTATAAAAACGTTGGAACCTAAGAAGTTTGCTGTTTTATGAACCTAAGAAGTGGTAAAATAACCAATAGCAACCAACCCTTATCCAGAAGAAAACGTTTGAACAAGATGTCTAATTCTGACAATCAACAAGGGGAACAAAATGCCCCACATACAACAGGCACTAATGTGTCCACTTCGATGGGAACATCTAATGTGATCCCTTCGAATGCACAGTCTGCTGCATCTTCAACCAGTAATATAGCCACCAATGGAGTAAGTGGCATATCAACTAATAGTTCAATCTTAGGAAATACTGGAACCGTTGGTTATCCTGGGGGATTTGTTCCACCATCAGGGACACAATCTCATTTCGCCACTCCACTAACTAGACCACCTGGTTTCGATGGTAATAGAACCAGAAATTCCTCTTATGGAATGCCAACATCTTTTATGGCAGGTTTACACAATTCCACATCAAACTCATCACCACAATTAGGGTCTGGGTCTGGGGCGAATCAGTTTATGACAAATAACCAAGGGTCAGTGGGTTATAGCACAATGCCTATTTTGACCACAGAAAACCAGTTGGCTTTTAGGCAATTGATGGATGACAGTAACCATAATATGATAGGGGTGTTAGCACAAACTATGCAGGAAATATTTGCCCCAATAGTACAAAACGTGACTGTGACAAATAGGGAAAACGCTGACAACATGAGTCGAATAGCAGATTTCTTTGCTCCTCCAGAAAGGCGTAGGCAGAATCAGGCGGGAGTTCGAGCAAACATGCTTGTTATGGAACAAGTTGCTAACGACCCAATTTATAGACCACCTAGAGAAGAAGTTAACTTGGGGGCAAGGGCACCAAGGCTAGAAGCCCCAATAATCCCAGGCCCACAAAGAGAAATTATAGAACCGGGGCAAGGGTCGAAAGGCTAGAAGCCCCAAAGTTTCGAGAAGAACAACCTAGGGGGGTTGTCATGGTTGGTCGAAATCAAGATGCTGATGCTGTCGTTCATAGAATTCGAAACGATAACATCTTGGCAGAAAACAATCTAACCACCATGATAGAGAGAGTCATGGCCCAGAATGGCCTCAACACAGGAATGAGAAGGCCAAATTATGCTTCTCCTATATTAGATTGTATAATGCATACTGATTTACCAAGGGGATATAAAGTCCCTAAATTTACAAAGTTCGCTGGGGATACCAATGAGTCAACAGTCGAACACATAGCCAGATATCTAACTGAAGCGGGAGATATAGCCAATAATGAAGATCTCAGGGTCAAATATTTCCCAAGTTCCTTGACTAAAAACGCCTTCACATGGTTTACCACTTTTCCTCCTTGGTCCATTGATACTTGGGCTCTTTTGGAGAGATTATTCCATGAACAATTTTACATGGGACAGTCGAAAATAAGCTTGAAGGAATTAGCCAGTGTCAAGAGAAAGTTCACCGAACCTATAGATGATTATCTGAATAGATTTAGGCTTTTGAAATCCAGATGTTACACAGTAGTGCCTGAACATGAGTTAGTCGAAATGGCCGCTGGTGGTTTGGATTACTCTATTCGAAAGAAACTAGACACTCAATATTTGAGGGACATGGCTCAGTTAGCCGATAGGGTTCGACAGGTCGAAAGGCTAAAGGCCGAAAAGGCCAGAGTCTTTAAGAATAACAAGAAAGAAAGGATCTCCTATGTTGGAACTGAGGAAGCAGAAGATTATCCTGAATTCGAATTCGAAGAGGTCGAAATTGACCTCGCTGAATTAAAACAGGCTCTACCTTACTCCTGCAAATTATTGGTTCCCACAAAAGGGAAAGAGATTGTTGAAAATGAGAAAAGTGACAAATTCCCAAAGAAGGTTTATACCTTCGATGTCACTAAATGTGACGAGATTTTTGATTTACTCGTCAAAGATGGCCAACTCATTGTGCCATCAAATGTCAAAATACCTCCTTTAGATCAGAGAAAGAAGAGAGGATTTTGCAAATATCATAGTTTCCTAGGCCACAAAACCTCACAGTGTTTTCTTTTCAGGGACCTAATTCAAAATGCAATCAAAGATGGCAAACTAAAGTTTGCTGATAAGGCAAAGATGAAGGTGGACGAAGATCCCTTGGACGTCGCAGACACCAACTACTCCGAGCCTGCATGCATTGGAGAGATTAACATGGTGGAAGCTGACCAAAGCGATGCCCCAACAGGAGAGAAAGGTACTGAAACTGAAAGCTGGTTGATGGTCGAAGTCGATAAAGAGGTCACTGAAGACATCCAGAAGATACCAGAGACTTCGATTGAAGCAGCACTTGTAGCTGTTGCAAAACAAACCCAGGCTACTGAAGGCCAGGAAAATCAAAACCAAGAACTAACACAGGTCACTGAAGGCCTGAGGCTGGAATTGGAGAAAGTCCAAATCACGAAGCCAACTTCCCCTCAGAAGGAAATATGGGACACTCTAGGGGAACCAAGTGGAAAATTTGACTATTTTGTCAAATATTCTGCCCCAGAGAGTTCGAAGGTTCACATTGAGGATATAAAGCCCACAGGATGGGGAGATGATGAAGCTAAAGGGGAAGATGTTGAGATAAATATGGTGGATATGGAAAGGCCTCGCTCTGAGATGGAGGAGGTAGAAAAATACTTAGAAAAAGAGAAGTATAAAATGGAGGATAAT
The DNA here is from genome assembly GCA_948472305.1 of Vicia faba. Lineage (NCBI taxonomy): Eukaryota > Viridiplantae > Streptophyta > Magnoliopsida > Fabales > Fabaceae > Vicia > Vicia faba. The sequence goes on from OX451740.1 coordinate 444,153,795, forward strand.
CACGCTGGAGATGCTAGTCTCAAAGATTACCTCATGACATGCCACAAGGGAGATACAGGCATGATACTGTGCCCTAGGTGCAGCATCCTCTGCAATCAGAGAATCGCTGCGAATTTCGAGAGGGTACAGAGGACTCGAACTGGCAACAATTGGCGCCAGGATAACCAGCTGTTCAGGTGTTATCCTAAGGCTGGAGAAAGTTTGCTGGAGTTTGTGTTTCGCTGCTACAAAGAGGCAACCAAGTGCTTGATTTGCCCAAGGTGTTCTGCTGTGTATGACCAAAGCATGGCCAGAGCCTTCGAAACGATTCCCTTCGCCCCTTGCTGGAACCATCAAGAAACTGTCCAGATGGGCCCACGTTTCGACAGCAGACACAAACAACGAAGGCATGATAGCCCTCACCCCAAGGCTGCTCGAAGAGTGACTTTCAAACTCCCTGCTGAAGTGCCAACCGAAAGATGGTTGCAAGTCAGAAATGACAAAGGCAAAGACAGATGGAGAAACACCGAACGAAATGCACGCCATGCTATGACGTACAAAAGGCAATTCAACATAGCAAAAAGGGAAGAGGTAAGATTGGAAAACTACAAAGGAAGGAACCCCATGTCAAGATCCCAGTGGCGCAGGTAACAAAGGATTCGAAAGGCTGAGAGGGAAGCCGTGGCAAACAAAGGGGTCACTTCAACAAAGAACCAAGGTGAATCTAGCACCAACAAACCAAAAAATCAAACTGAAGACAAACCTCCAGTTAATAGGAGGCTTTTCTCTGAAGTACAACGGGATGAACCAAAGGAATACACTCCAGGCCCAGAAGAAGACGAAGATATGATAACAGATAACTTCGAATCAGAGGGGGAATCTTCATTCAACCTAAACTGTAACGTGGTATCTGTGCTTCCCTGTGAATTTGGGCAGGAAACTGAAATTGATGAATACGAGGAAGAAGATACCGCATATTTGATGAAGCATAGGCCTGTGTGCTACTATGTGATGGACAATGGGGATGTCGAGGAGAAAAACGCGTTCTTCGAACGTCCAGAACCTGCTATGAAGAACCATCTTAAGCCACTATTTATTCGGGCAAAAGTTGGTGCCCATGGTGTGAACAAGGTTCTAGTGGATGGGGGTGCTGCAGTCAATTTGATACCCCACTTCATGCTGAAAAGACTAGAGATCCGCGAAGGAGACATCAAGCCCCATAATATGGTTCTATCCAATTATGAGGGAAAAGTGGACAAAACACTGGGAGTGGTCCAGTTGGAATTGACAATAGGCTTAAGCTGTAGGCCCACCATGTTTATGGTGATCGAAGCCAAGGCCAACTATAACTTATTGCTGGGAAGGGAGTGGATCCATGGCGTAGGGGCAGTTCCTTCGTCAATGCATCAGCGACTAGTTCTGTGGAGAGATGATGGAATCATGGAAAACATCGAAGCAGACCAGAGTTACTTTATGTCAACAGTCAATTTAGTTGACAAGAGGGATGATGATAAAAATCTGGCAAAGATTGCTCTGTGTGTTCCAAATGACGAGATTAACGAAACCAGAAACGCCCACTACTACATGACCCTTCGCCATGATGGCCTTTACTGGGATAGAACAATAATCAGTGAAGAAGAGGGAGTCGAAAGCACTATACAAAAACGGCCAGTAGGCTGGGACTTCGACAACCTTATCCATGACTGAGTCCACCTTTTTCGAAAGGATTTCAGCCTATATGGCTGAGAACGAATAAAAAGCGGCCTTAGAGGCTGAAATAAATAAATTAACTGTAAAGATGAACGAAGTAAGTGGGGATGGCTCGAAATGCTCACCCTTCAAAGAATTTGAGATGGATCAAAGGTTGGATGCCATCTACGATAAAGAACCCTTAGGCTTCGAAAGGGACCCCATAAACTCAGGTGCCAAAATGTTGGCACAAGATCCACTCGAAGAAGTCAACTTAGGGGATGAAAAAACGAAAAGAATAACCTACATAAGTGCAAAACTTAGCCCAGGCCTCAAGAAGGAAGTAATCGAAGTCCTCAAGAAAAACAAAGATTGCTTCGCATGGGATTATGACGAGATGCCTGGTTTAAAGAGGGAGTTGGTCGAACACAGACTGCCAATCAAAGATGGCAAGAAGCCCATCAAACAAACTCCCAGAAGATTCGCACCAGCGGTTCTCACAAAGATTAAAGCTGAGATCGAAAGGTTGTTGCGTTGCAAATTCATCAGAACAACAAGGTACGTCGAATGGTTAGCAAATATAGTACCTGTTATTAAGAAAAATGGTTCTTTAAGAATTTGCATAGCTTTTAGGGATTTAAACACTGCAACCCCTAAAGATGAATATTCCATGCCTGTGGCAGAAATGCTAGTAGACTCTGCTGCAGGGTTCGAATACTTGAGTATGTTAGATGGATACTCTGGGTTTAATCAGATTTTCATTACTGAAGAAGATGTTGCAAAGACAGCATTTCGTTGCCCAGGAGCCTTAGGCACCTACGAATGGGTGGTGATGCCTTTTGGTTTAAAGAACGCTGGGGCAACTTATCAAAGGACAGTGAATTCAATTTTTCATGATTTCATTGAAACCTTCATGCAGGTGTATATTGATGATATAGTCATCAAATCTATATCTGCAGAAACACATTTGCATCATTTGAGCCAATCATTCGAGCGAATGAGAAAACATGGCTTAAAGATGAATCCCCTTAAATGTGCATTTTTTGTGCAGGCTGGAGATTTTCTTGGTTTTGTGGTTCACAAGAAAGGGATTGAAATCAACCAGAAAAAAACCAAAGCCATAATGGAGACGAAAGCACCTACGTCAAAAAGGGAGTTGCAATCTCTGCTAGGGAAAATTAACTTCCTCAGAAGATTCATTTCGAACCTGAGTGGAAGAACCCAAGCTTTCTCTCCGTTACTTCGTCTAAAGCAAGGCCAAGCCTTCGAATGGAACGAAGCCCACCAGGAGGAATTTGACAGGATAAAAAGATACCTCTCTCAGCCTCCTATTTTGTCTCCACCTTCATGGGGGAAGCCCATGAGATTGTACATATCTGCCTCTGAAGTTAGTATAGGTAGTATGTTAGCACAAGAAGATAGCAATGGTATCGAAAGAGCCATATACTATTTAAGTAGAGTACTAAATGATGCAGAGACCAGATATAGCAATTTAGAAAAGCTATGTCTCTGTTTGTATTTCTCTTGTATGAAACTCAAGTATTATATAAAGCCTGTTGATGTTTATGTTTCATCTCATTTCGATGTTATTAAACACATGCTTTCAAAACCAATAATGCATAACAGAGTTGGTAAATGGGCTTTAGCCTTAACAGAATATTCTTTGACTTTCATGCCTTTAAAAGCTGTGAAAGGTCAAGTGATTTCTGACTTCATTGTGGACCATTCTTTGGTTGAGCAGACTGTCATGAGTTACGTCGAAATACAACCATGGAAATTGTACTTTGATGGTTCAACCCACAGGAATGGAAGTGGCGTTGGAGTCCTTCTAATTTCTCCTGAAGGAATTCCAACAAAATTCAAGTATAAATTAGATGGTCCTCGTTGCTCGAACAACGAAGCTGAGTATGAAGCGCTCATTGTTGGACTTGAAGCTTTATTGGAATTGGGGGCAACTAGAGTCGAAATTAAAGGAGACTCAGAATTAGTGGTCAAACAAATTACAAAGGAATATAAGTGCATAAAGGAAAACTTGATGATATACTTCGTCATAGTCAACAGGCTACTAAGGAAATTTGAATACATGGATATTTAACACATACCAAGAATAGAGAACCAAGAAGCAAATGACTTAGCACAGTTGGCTTCGGGATATAAAGTTTCTACCAGGAACTTTAAGGATTTAGTTGAATTAAGGGGTAGAGTTATGGCTACTAGATTCACACCATCGGATCTGGAAAGTATGAAATTGGGATATGCTGAGAAACAGGGATTTGAAATATTAGCCATAAACACTTTGTCAGATGCAGATTGGCGAAGTCCACTGATGAGTTATTTAGCAAACCCAACTCTGAATGTGGATAGAAAGACAAAATACAGAGCATTGTCATATCTCCTCATGGGGAATGAATTGTTTAAAAAGACCCAAGAGGGCGTATTATTGAAATGCCTAGGAGAAAGTGAGGCATATTTAGCATTGTCAGAAGTCCACAATGGGGCATGTGGGGCACATCAAGCAAGCCATAAAATGAAATGGCTGTTATTTCGATACGGCTTGTATTGGCCTAGCATGCTCAAAGATTGCATAGACTTTGCTAAAGGATGTGAGGAATGTCAGAAACATGCAGGGATTCAACATGCCCCTGCAAGTGAGTTGCATTCGATCATCAAACCATGGCCATTTAGAGGATGGGCGTTGGATTTGATAGGAGAAATAAATCCTGCTTCGTCCAAAGGACAGAAATATATCTTGGTAGGAATAGATTATTTTACCAAGTGGATCGAAGCTATACCATTAATAGTTGCTGATCAAGAGGCTATTATTGAGTTTATACAGAAGCACATTATCTATAGGTTCGGATTGCCAGAGAGCATAACCACAGACCAAGGCTATGTGTTTACTGGTAGAAAGATGCAAGAATTTGCCCAAGAAATGGGGTTTAGATTGCTAACGTCAACGCCATATTATGCTCAAGCAAACGGTCAAGTCGAAGCAGCCAATAAAGTGATAATAGGATTAATCAAGAAACATATTGGTAAAAAGCCAAGAAACTGGCACAAAACTTTGGACCAAATATTATGGGCCTGTAGAACATCTCCTAAGGAAGCTACTAACACTACGCCTTTCCAACTCACATTTGGTCATGATGCAGTGCTGCCAGTAGAAATTCATCTACAATCAGTTCGAATTCATAGACAAAACGAAATCCCAGCTGCAATATATTGGGAAATGATGATGAATGAATTAGTTGAGTTGGACGAAGTTAGATTACATGCATTGGAAATTTTGATGAGACAAAAAGAAAGAGTGGCCAGAACATACAACAAGAGGGTGAAGAAAAAAGTATTCATTATTAATGACTTAGTTTGGAAAGTCATATTGCCCATGGACAAGAAAAATAAAGCATTAGGTAAATGGTCACCTCATTGGGAAGGACCTTTTCGAATATTAAAAGTATTCTCAAACAATGCATATGAAATCGAAGAACTGGTGGATGATAAGCGTATCCTAAAGGTTAATGGGAAATATTTAAAGAAATATAAGCCACGCCTGCGGGAGATTCGAATAGTAACAACGTAACCAAAATATTATAAAGGCCAAAATGGCAAGATAAGATGCCAAAATGGCGTTGTTCGAATATTACATATAAGAAACCAAATTGTAATCAAATAAGCACTGAAATTTAGAAATAAGAATTATTTTTCAATCTGTTGAAAGTGCTTCAAAAAGATTCAAGTCTCTGCTGAGCGAAACGCCTGGCTCCTTCCAAGGTTGCCACTTCTCCCTTGAGTTGTTCTGCAGTTTCCATTTCTGCAAGCCCCTGGTTGAGAAGCTCTTCGAATTGGTTACCATCAGTATTGGTTTCGAAGGCTATTTGTTGTTCTTTAGCCTCTTTAACCTTCTGTTGAAGCTCCTGAATCTGCCTTTCCCAGAGAAGTATGGACTCAGCTCGAGCCTCATAATCAGTTTTCGCCTGCTTTAGATGCATAGCTTGATCCTCAGCTTCTTGAGAAAGTTTCGAAGCTTGTTCATAAGCAGCATCCATTGCAATGCATTTTTCTTGAATCTTCTTGGCAGCAGATTCATCTTGGAGAAGGTAACCAGTTACGTTGTCCAGCAAAGACTGAAGATCGAACAAGATAGTACTGACTGGCAAGGAGCAGGTAGCAAGATTGACCTTTGTAAGCAACTCCTTCATAGTGTAGCAAGCAGTGCTATCTTGTTTGAGCACTTCGAATATATCCACATTGAGAATTGTTTTTCTGATCTTATTAAGAAGTATAATTCTTTCATCTGTGGGAAGAGGATAGCTAGTCGAACTGGTGCCAGCCCTAGCAAGTGGAACGTCCCTTTGAGCCAGCTTCGCCTTCATGTACCCAATAGGGTCATTTTGTCTCAGGAGTGCAAGCTCCTCGTCAGTCATTCGAGACAAAGAGGATTGAGGGAGTTCCACACATAGGGGAGTCACGTCCATTTCAACCTCCATAGGTTTGTTGTTTGTGTCACCATCCCCTTCATTTGTTTCGTGCTCATGATCTTCTTCATCATCATCCAAGTCCACCACTTCGATGTCTTCCTTTTCGCTGCTATTTGCATTGGACTTTGTCCCAGCAGTCGAACCATCATTGGCATCCTCCTCCTCAGACTGTTCTTCTGCAGATTCTTCGTCTCTTTGGCCAGAATCAGCTTTCTCTCCTTCAGTTTGAGTGTCCTTTGGGTCCTCTTGAAGGGTTTCAAGAGGGGACTTTTGAAGAGAAGCTCTTTGCAAATCTTCTGCAGATGTTTGAAGTGGTGTTTCGTTTGTCTCTTTCAGAGGAATAGAGGTACCTTGATCATCCTGCTGTTCAGAAGTTCCATCCAGAACCGCCATATTGGAGGAACCTTTATTCTGTACAAGGTTGCTGGAATCTCCTTGAGGAGAGGAGTTGAGTGGAGCAACAACTTTGGATGGTGAGGTCGAAATGGTAGGAGCTGGATTTAAGATGTTCTGCAAGAAGCAAAAGAATGTTAAAAGCATGCACTAAGATAATAAGAAATTATTATTTTCAAAGAGTGTTAAAGTTCAATTTACCTGTGGACTCTCGGAGGAGAGGTTTCTAGCTATGCGTTCCAACATTACGTTGGAGGTCGAAGGTGGAATTTTGGATTTGGGTGAGGGAGCAGCATCCCTGGAATCTAGTCCAGAGACACTAGTTGGAACGGTACTTTTCGAAACATCCTTCTTCTGCTTCTTTTTCGAAGCAGTTGGTAAGTTTCCTCCAGCCTTGGGGTCTTCCCCAGTGGTGTTTGATTTTCGCTTCTTGGGAGTGGTAGGAGGAAGTTTGTTGGTCTGAAAAGAATTAAACAAAGAGTTAGATGCAAACCATAAAACATTAGTGAATTCGAAACATCAAGGCTAAGTGATTACCGTTGGAGTTGGAACACTGGTTGTTGTTGGTATTGTTGTTATGGTTGTTGCAGCAATGGTTGTTGTTTCGGATGGAGTCACTTTGTCAGTGGTTTCGGTAGAGGCTTGAGAGGTGCTCCCTTCTTACGACTTTGAAGCGGCTGTCTTTATCCTGATGGCTGAAAATCGAAACAATTAAAGCAAAGGTTAAAGATATGGAAAATGAAAAACGTTTGGGATTTTCCCAAGCATTCGCACCTGTGCCTTGATCAGATTTAATCGACATGGCAGAAAGGTCGTATCGAAGGTGTCCTGGGAAATCGTGGAGCCAGTGTCGAGCCCATGTCACAGTCTTAGATGGCTTTGGTTTCTTTTGAAGATGTTTGAACATCTCTTTGCAAGTGAACCACCAAGGATATGGGGGAAACCAAGCCAGAGCCAGTTCTGAGGTAGGTAATCTAGGAAATTTAGGTGGATGCATTTCGAATGCCAACCTATACCTATCCTCAGGTGACAACCCTGAAGGAAGTTTTAACTTAGAAACTTTTTGTTTGAATTTTTCCTTCAAGGTCTCAGCTGCTTGATGCACAGTGGATTCCAAGCGTGTGGGGTCATAAGTAGTTTCAAAATAATTTTGAAAAGCTTTAATCTCTTTGGCATGAGTAAACATACCTTTCTTGGCTGGTACCTGCACATCGAAGGCATCAATTAGTTTCTGTTGAATTGTAAGAGTATCGAACATATAAGTTTGATAAAACTTGGTCCACCATTCCAGAAATCCCTTAGCTGTAAGATGGGTAGGTTTGAAGGTTATTAGCTCAAATTGGGCAAAGCCTTGGTATTGTTCTTGCTATAATTTTGCTTCTCGTGCCTTGAAAGTTCGCCCAGAGGTAATGGCACTCTCAGTTTGAAATAAGGGTTCAGGAATTAGTTGGCATAAGCCAAACTGTCTCGAAACAAAATTTGGCTAGTAAGCGAAAAGGAAAATCTGATTCTTGGCAGGAGTTATTCTTGAAGAAATGAGTCTAGGTAGCAAAAAGGCTCTCCATACATCCTGAATCTCCTTGCTCTTGACAGCTTCTGAGAGAGCCATGGTGAACCAGGAAGGTCCATGAGCCCTCGAAGCAAAAGGCGCCATGGTCTCTTCGAACTTATGCCTCTTGGAGAATATCATGATGTACTTCGAGAATAGGACTTTGAAGTCATCTTTGTCGTCATTTGGAGTTAATCTTCGCAGCCTAGTGCCTTCGACTATTCTATCAGTTATCTCAGGGTCTTGTTCATCAATGGTGTTGACAGTTGACAAGGAGGGTTCGAACATGGCATTTAGCCATAGCTGAAGTAACCAAAAAGGGCCAGCCAACAGGATATTCTTGGAGGTATGAGATTTTAGGCTCGAAACAGATGACCTTAGGCTTTCATAAAGGTCAACTAAGAGCAGTTCACTTAAGTACACTCTTCGATTTTCATGCAAATCCCTAGCTAGAGGAATAAACCTACTGGCTACCTGTAGGGATCTACTGCAGAAGACGTATCTTGACAGCCATAGGGTAAGGAAAGCAATATGTTCTACATCAGATACAATGTCTCCCTCAACATGGTAGTGACGGATAAACTTGGAAAAACTTGCTAGTTTGACTTCGAAGTCGATTATACTTGAATGTTCTTCGTTGTCAGGGATATATGTTTCTCCTACTGGTGATAGCCCAGTGATGGCCGCTATGTCAAAGAAGGTAGGGGTGATCATTCCACCAGGGAGATGGAAAGTATTATAGGTACTGTCCCAGAAATAGAGGGACGCGAATAACAAAGGGTGGCTGTAAGTGAAACCAGGCTTCGACAGCTTAATCAAGTTGTAGATACATAATTCTTCCCATTGCTGGGATTTCTTAGCTTCTACCTTATTGAACCAGTTTTGATAAGCAGTGTCGGAGGTGGGGCAAGATCGAAACGGTTTAAAATTAATTTTTACATAGTCTAATACAAAAGGGTCCTTAGGAGGAACAGTTGGATTTTCCATGGTGTTTGAGCCATTCTATTGCCTTAGGGGCGCCCATTTTGTTAAACAAGGGTTTGAAACTATAGCAAACTGGGAAAATTGTACTGGTATCTTTTAAAATTTCAAAAACCGTAAGAGGGCCCATTAAAGCTAACCTCTTACCAGCAGTGGTGGTAGGAATGAGTCCCTGTGATGCATTAAGCATTTCTTTCTCCTTTGAGATCATCTGGGGAGCAAGAACGGATTGACCTTGGTGAGTGATAACCTTACTTTCCATTGTAGTTCCTGCGGTCTTTCCTTTCTTCTTGGAAACCTTTTTGAGTTGGGATGAAGTAGAAGAAGACATTTTTGAAGAATGTTGAAAGCTTAGGGTTTTCGGTGAGAAAAGAAGGATAAAAGATTCAGAATGTGGAAAGAAAAGAAAAAGACTAAGTTGATGGTTTTTATAATGTGGAAGTTTAAGCATTCACTGAATAAGGTTGTGATACGTGGTACTTATGGGTTGGTGTGATGAAGAGGTGGCGTAAAGTTAACATGGGTAATAGGCGTGATTAAAGATAATCATTGTTTTGTAACTGCACCATACTGTGAAGTGGCTCCAGGCGATTAAGGAATCCAAAAGTGTTATGATTGATGTGACTGGAGTCAAATGCATTAAATGTTACAATGATTCGAAGATCGCATCAAAATCTTGTGTGGATGTTTAAAATAAGTATTTCTCAAAGAAATCGAAATACATATTTTAAAGGGCCATTTTGTTGGCTGAAGATTTTGATAATATTATTAGAAGCCAAGTGAATTGAACGTTTCGATCAAAATGAAACAAAGCGTCATGTTTCGAAATAACAGAAGCAGTGTTTCGAATAAGCATATCAAAGCTTGAAGCTTCGAGTGGCAATTATGGGAACATATCTAAAGAAGTCTCGAAATGACAACGAGGCTGTGTCTGAGAAGTGCGTTCGAAGCGGAGAAGTACCAAAACATTTGAAATTCAAATGCAAGCGGGACATTCGAAGTTTGAAATTTATATGCCGGAGCATTTGGAGACACGTGGAAACAAGAGAGAGGCATTGTTCTGCATGTTCTGAACGTGGCATAATCTTATAGCAAGACCGTTATGGTCGAAATAGTATAAATAGAAGTCTTAGTATTAGGATTTCGTGTGTCATATCTATTGTACTAAATACTCAGTAAACATTCAAATTACCACATGGCTAGGGAAACGAATACAAGATCAATGTACGTATGATAGCACCACATGTTTATGATTTAATGAAAACCCTTTATCATTTCCAGTACTTTCCTTTATCTTTCTGCCAAATACCATTTACAATTTTTCTCATTTAAAGTCTTTTTATTCGAAATCTTTTCATTGAAGCCTTACATTTTAATGCTTTATTTACATTTCAAACACTTTACATTTCAGAAAACTGTCATACTTTTCATGCCTTTATCTTCAAGTTTTATCTTTCGAACGCCTATTTTTACTTAAAGTCATTTTATAGATTTCTTGCATTAAACGCTTTCTTCATATTTCGAATCTTTTACATTCCAGAGCATCTTTTACATTAACTGTTTTTATAATTCGAAGCCATTTACTTGTCTTTTATGCAATTTTACATGTCTTTACAATTAACATTTATTCATGCAATTTAGTTTTGCGCACATATATTTTGATTACACCTTTAGATCTTTAAGAGAGAAATCGAAATAAGTCAAACACCTACACAACACTCTAAATACCAACCATGAATATCTGTTCGATCATGAGAGTTACCCTAATGACCAATAAGTCCTAGGATCAATCTAGACGATCCTGCGAGTTACCAGAGAAATTGAATAACAGTCAGTAAGTTTATTCGATAGTTTGGAAGACTAGCGGTTGTTTACCAGAAATCACTGGAAACACTACCTAGACTCATTTCTTCAAGAATAACTCCTGCCAAGAATCAGATTTTCCTTTTCGCTTACCAGCCAAATTTTGTTTCGAGACAGTTTGGCTTATGCCAACTAATTCCTGAACCCTTATTTCAAACTGAGAGTGCCATTACCTCTGGGTGAACTTTCAAGGCACGAGAAGCAAAATTACAGCAAGAACAATACCAAGGCTTTGCCCAATTTGAGCTAATAACCTTCGAACCTACCCATCTTACAGCTAGGGGATTTCTGGAATGGTGGACCAAGTTTTATCAAACTTATATGTTCGATACTCTTACAATTCAACAAAAACTAATTGATGCCTTCGATGTGCAGGTACCAGCCAAGAAAGGTATGTTTACTCATGCCAAAGAGATTAAAGTTTTTCAAAATTATTTTGAAACTACTTATCACCCCACACGCTTGAAATCCACTGTGCATCAAGCGGCTGAGACCTTGAAGGAAAAATTCAAACAAAAAGTTTCTAAGTTAAAACTTCCTTCAGGGTTGTCACCTGAGGATAGGTATAGGTTGGCATTCGAAATGCATCCACCTAAATTTCCTAGATTACCTACCTCAGAACTGGCTCTGGCTTGGTTTCCCCCATATCCTTGGTGGTTCACTTGCAAAGAGATGTTCAAACATCTTCAAAAGAAACCAAAGCCATCTGAGACTGACATGGGCTCGACACTGGCTCCACGATTTCCCAGGACACCTTCGATACGACCTTTCTGCCATGTCGATTAAATCTGATCAAGGCACAGGTGCGAATGCTTGGGAAAATCCCAAACGTTTTTCATTTTCCATATCTTTAACCTTTGCTTTAATTGTTTCGATTTTCAGCCATCAGGATAAAGACAGCCGCTTCAAAGTCGAAAGAAGGGAGCGCCTCTCAAGCCTCTACCGAAACCACTGACAAAGTGACTCCATCTGAAACAACAACCATTGATGCAACAACCACAACAACAATACCAACAACAACCAGTGTTCCAACTCCAACGGTAATCACTTAGCCTTGATGTTTCGAATTCACTAATGTTTTATGGTTTGCATCTAACTCTTTGTTTAAATCTTTTCAGACCAACAAACTTCCTCCTACCACTCCCAAGAAGCGAAAATCAAACACCACTGGGGAAGACCCCAAGGCTGGAGGAAACTTACCAACTGCTTCGAAGAAGAAGGATGTTTCGAAAAGTACCGTTCCAACTAGTGTCTCTGGACTAGATTCCAGGGATGCTGCTCCCTGACCCAAATCCAAAATTCCACCTTCGACCTCCAACGTAATGTTGGAACGCATAGCTAGCAACCTCTCCTCCGAGAGTCCACAGGTAAATTGAACTTTAACACTCTTTGAAAATAATAATTTCTTATTATCTTAGTGCATGCTTTTAACATTCTTTTGCTTCTTGCAGAACATCTTAAATCCAGCTCCTACCATTTCGACCTCACCATCCAAAGCTGCTGCTCCACTCAACTCCTCTCCTCAAGGAGATTCCAGCAACCTTGTACAGAACAAAGGTTCCTCCAATATGGCAGTTCTGGCTGGAACTTCTGAACAGCAGGATGATCAAGGTACCTCTATTCCTCTGAAAGAGACAAACGAAACACCACTTCAAACATCTGCAGAAGATTTGCAAAGAGCTTCTCTTCAAAAGTCCCATCTTGAAACCCTTCAAGAGGACCCAAAGGACACTTAAACTGAAGAAGAGAAAGCTGATTCTGGCCAAAGAGACGAAGAATCTGCAGAAGAACAATCTGAGGAGGAGGATGCCAATGATGGTTCGACTGCTGGGACAGAGTCCAATGCAAATAGCAGCGAAAAGGAAGACATCGAAGTGGTGGACTTGGATGATGATGAAGAAGATCATGAGCACGAAACGGATGAAGGGGATGGTGACACAACCAACAAACCTATGGAGGTTGAAATGGACGTGACTCCCCTATGTGTGGAACTCCCTCAATCCTCTTTGTCTCGAATGACTGACGAGGAGCTTGCACTCCTGAGACAAAATGACCCTATTGGGTACATGAAGGCGAAGCTGGCTCAAAGGGACGTTCCACTTGCTAGGGCTGGCACCAGTTCGACTAGCTATCCTCTTCCCACAGATGAAAGAATTGTACTTCTTAATAAGATCAGGAAAACAATTCTCAATGTGGATATATTCGAAGTGCTCAAACAAGATAGCACTGCTTGCTACACTATGAAGGAGTTGCTTACAAAGGTCAATCTTGCTACCTGCTCCTTGCCAGTCAGTACTATCTTGTTCGATCTTCAGTCTTTGCTGGACAACGTAACTGGTTACCTTCTCCAAGATGAATCTGCTGCCAAGAAGATTCAAGAAAAATGCATTGCAATGGATGCTGCTTATGAACAAGCTTCGAAACTTTCTCAAGAAGCTGAGGATCAAGCTATGCATCTAAAGCAGGCGAAAACTGATTATGAGGCTCGAGCTGAGTCCATACTTCTCTGGGAAAGGCAGATTCAGGAGCTTCAACAGAAGGTTAAAGAGGCTAAAGAACAACAAATAGCCTTCGAAACCAATACTGCTGGTAACCAATTCGAAGAGCTTCTCAACCAGGGGCTTGCAGAAATGGAAACTGCAGAACAACTCAAGGGAGAAGTGGCAACCTTGGAAGGAGCCAGGCGTTTCGCTCAGCAGAGACTTGAATCTTTTCGAAGCACTTTCAACAGATTGAAAAATAATTCTTATTTCTAAATTTCAGTGCTTATTTGATTACAATTTGGTTTCTTATATGTAATATTCGAACAACGCCATTTTGGCATCTTATCTTGCCATTTTGGCCTTTATAATATTTTGGTTACGTTGTTACTATTCGAATCTCCCGCAGGCGTGGCTTATATTTCTTTAAATATTTCCCATTAACCTTTAGGATACGCTTATCATCCACCAGTTCTTCGATTTCATATGCATTGTTTGAGAATACTTTTAATATTCGAAAAGGTCCTTCCCAATGAGGTGACCATTTACCTAATGCTTTATTTTTCTTGTCCATGGGCAATATGACTTTCCAAACTAAGTCATTAATAATGAATACTTTTTTCTTCACCCTCTTGTTGTATGTTCTGGCCACTCTTTCTTTTTGTCTCATCAAAATTTCCAATGCATGTAATCTAACTTCGTCCAACTCAACTAATTCATTCATCATCATTTCCCAATATAATGCAGCTGGGATTTCGTTTTGTCTCTGAATTCGAACTGATTGTAGATGAATTTCTACTGGCAGCACTGCATCATGACCAAATGTGAGTTGGAAAGGCGTAGTGTTAGTAGCTTCCTTAGGAGATGTTCTACAGGCCCATAATATTTGGTCCAAAGTTTTGTGCCAGTTTCTTGGCTTTTTACCAATATGTTTCTTGATTAATCCTATTATCACAATGAAGTCAGAAATCACCTGACCTTTCATAGCTTTTAAAGGCATGAAAGTCAAAGAATATTCTGTTAAGGCTAAAGCCCATTTACCAACTCTGCTATGCATTATTGTTTTTGAAAGCATGTGTTTAATGACATCGAAATGAGATGAAACATAAACATCAACAAGCTTTATATAATACTTGAGTTTCATACAAGAGAAATACAAACAGAGACATAGCTTTTCTAAATTTCTATATCTGGTCTCTGCATCATTTAGTACTCTACTTAAATAGTATATGGTTCTTTCGATACCATTGCTATCTTCTTGTGCTAACATACTACCTATACTAACTTCAGAGGCAGATATGTACAATCTCATGGGCTTCCCTCATGAAGGTGGAGACAAAATAGGAGGCTGAGAGAGGTATCTTTTTATCCTGTCAAATGCCTCCTGGTGGGCTTCGTTCCATTCGAAGGCTTGGCCTTGCTTTAGATGAAGTAACGGAGAGAAAGCTTGGGTTATTCCACTCAGGTTCGAAATGAATCTTCTGAGGAAGTTAATTTTCCCTAGCAGAGATTGCAACTCCCTTTTTGACGTAGGTGCTTTCGTCTCCATTATGGCTTTGGTTTTGTTCTGGTTGATTTCAATCCCTTTCTTGTGAACCACAAAACCAAGAAAATCTCCAGCCTTGTTGTTCTGATGAATTTGCAACACAACAACCTTTCGATCTCAGCTTTAATCTTTGTGAGAACCGCTGGTGCGAATCTTCTGGGAGTTTGTTTGATGGGCTTCTTGCCATCTTTGATTGGCAGTCTGTGTTCGACCAACTCCCTCTTTAAACCAGGCATCTCGTCATAATCCCATGCGAAGCAATCTTTGTTTTTCTTGAGGACTTCGATTACTTCCTTCTTGAGGCCTGGGCTAAGTTTTGCACTTATGTAGGTTATTCTTTTCGTTTTTTCATCCCCTAAGTTGACTTCTTCGAGTGGATCTTGTGCCAACATTTTGGCACCTGAGTTTATGGGGTCCCTTTCGAAGCCTAAGGGTTCTTTATCGTAGATGGCATCCAACCTTTGATCCATCTCAAATTCTTTGAAGGGTGAGCATTTCGAGCCATCCCCACTTACTTCGTTCATCTTTACAGTTAATTTATTTATTTCAGCCTCTAAGGCCGCTTTTGATTCGTTCTCAGCCATATAGGCCGAAATCCTTTCGAAAAAGGTGGACTCAGTCATGGATAAGGTTGTCGAAGTCCCAGCCTACTGGCCGTTTTTGTATAGTGCTTTCGACTCCCTCTTCTTCACTGATTATTGTTCTATCCCAGTAAAGGCCATCATGGCGAAGGGTCATGTAGTAGTGGGCGTTTCTGGTTTCGTTAATCTCGTCATTTGGAACACACGGAGCAATCTTTGCCAGATTTTTATCATAATCCCTCTTGTCAACTAAATTGACTGTTGACATAAAGTAACTCTGGTCTGCTTCGATGTTTTCCACGATTCCATCATCTCTCCACAGAACTAGTCGCTGATGCATTGACGAAGGAACTGCCCCTACGCCATGGATCCACTCCCTTCCCAGCAATAAGTTATAGTTGGCCTTGGCTTCGATCACTATAAACATGGTGGGCCTACAGCTTGAGCCTATTATCAATTCCAACTGGACCACTCCCAGTGTTTTGCCCACTTTTCCCTCATAATTGGATAGAACCATATTATGGGGCTTGATGTCTCCTTCGCGGATCTCTAGTCTTTTCAGCATGAAGTGGGGTATCAAATTGACTGCAGCACCCCCATCCACTAGAACCTTGTTCACACCATGGGCACCAACTTTTGCCCGAATAAATAGTGGCTTAAGATGGTTCTTCATAACAGGTTCTGGAAGTTCGAAGAACGCGTTTTGCTCCTTGACAGCCCCATTGTCCATCACATAGTAGCACACAGGCCTATGCTTCATCAAATCTGCGGTATCTTCTTCCTCGTATTCATCAATTTCAGTTTCCTGCCCAAATTCATAGGGAAGCACAGATACCACGTTACAGTTTAGGTTGAATGAAGACTCCCCCTCCGATTCGAAGTTATCTGTTATCATATCTTCGTCTTCTTCTGGGCCTAGAGTGTATTCCTTTGGTTCATCCCGTTGTACTTCAGAGAAAAGCCTCTTATTAACTGGAGGTTTGTCTTCAGTTTGATTTTTTGGTTTGTTGGTGCTAGATTCACCTTGGTTCTTTGTTGAAGTGACCCCTTTGTTTGCCACGGCTTCCCTCTCAGCCTTTCGAATCCTTTGTTGCCTGCGCCACTGGGATCTTGACATGGGGTTCCTTCCTTTGTAGTTTTCCAATCTTACCTCTTCCCTTTTTGCTATGTTGAATTGCCTTCTGTACGTCATAGCATGGCGTGCATTTCGTTCGGTGTTTCTCCATCTGTCTTTGCCTTTGTCATTTCTGACTTGCAACCATCTGTCGGTTGGCACTTCAGCAGGGAGTTTGAAAGTCACTCTTCGAGCAGCCTTGGGGTGAGGGCTATCAGGCCTTCATTGTTTGTGTTTGCTATCGAAACGTGGGCCCATCTGGACAGTTTCTTGATGGTTCCAGCAAGGGGAGAAGGGAATCATTTCGAAGGCTCTGGCCATGCTTTGGTCATACACAGCAGAACACCTTGGGCAAATCAAGCACTTGGTTGCCCCTTTGTAGCAGCGAAACGCAAACTCCAGCAAACTTTCTCCAACCTTAGGATAACACCTGAACAGCTAGTTATCCTGGCGCCAATTGTTGCCAGTTCGAGTCCTCTGTACCCTCTCGAAATTCGCAGCGATTCTCTGATTGCAGAGGATGCTGCACCTAGGGCACAGTATCATGCATGTATCTCCCTTGTGGCATGTCATGAGGTAATCCTTGAGACTAGCATCTCCAACGTGATTATCCTCCATTTTATACTTCTCTTTTTCTAAGTATTTTTCTACCTCCTCCATCTCAGAGCGAGGCCTCTCCATATCCACCATATTTATCTCAACATCTTCCCCTTTAGCTTCATCATCTCCCCATCCTGTGGGCTTTATATCCTAAATGTGAACCTTCGAACTCTCTGGGGCAGAATATTTGACTAAATAGTCAAATTTTCCACTGGGTTCCCCTAGAGTGTCCCATATTTCCTTCTGAGGGGAAGTTGGCTTCGTGATTTGGACTTTCTCCAATTCCAGCCTCAGGCCTTCAGTGACCTATGTTAGTTCTTGGTTTTGATTTTCCTGGCCTTCAGTAGCCTGGCTTTGTTTTGCAACAGCTACAAGTGCTGCTTCAATCGAAGTCTCTGGTATCTTCTGGATGTCTTCAGTGACCTCTTTATCGACTTCGACCATCACCCAGCTTTCAGTTTCAGTACCTTTCTCTCCTGTTGGGGCATCGCTTTGGTCAGCTTCCACCATGTTAATCTCTCCAATGCATGCAGGCTCGGAGTAGTTGGTGTCTGCGACGTCCAAGGGATCTTCGTCCACCTTCATCTTTGCCTTATCAGCAAACTTTAGTTTGCCATCTTTGATTGCATTTTGAATTAGGTCCCTGAAAAGAAAACACTGAGGTTTTGTGGCCTAGGAAACTATGATATTTGCAAAATCCTGTCTTCTTTCTCTGATCTAAAGGAGGTATTTTGACATTTGATGGCACAATGAGTTGGCCATCTTTGACGAGTAAATAAAAAATCCCGTCACATTTAGTGACATCGAAGGTATAAACCTTCTTTGGGAATTTGTCACTTTTCTCATTTTCAACAATCTCTTTCCCTTTTGTGGGAACCAATAACTTGCAGGAGTAAGGTGGAGCCTATTTTAATTCAGGGAGGTCGATTTCAACCTCTTCGAATTCGAATTCAGGATAATCTTCTGCTTCCTCAGTTCCAACATAGGAGATCCTTTCTTTCTTGTTATTCTTAAAGACTCTGGCCTTTTCGGCCTTTAGCCTTTCGACCTGTCGAACCCTATCGACTAACTGAGCCATGTCCCTCAAATATTGAGTGTCTAGTTTCTTTCGAATAGAGTAATCCAAACCACCAGCGGCCATTTCGACTAACTCATGTCCAGGCACTATTGTGTAACATCTGGATTTCAAAAGCCTAAATCTATTCAGATAATCATCTATGGGTTCGGTGAACTTTCTCTTGACACTGGCTAATTCCTTCAAGCTTATTTTCGACTGTCCCATGTAAAATTGTTCATGGAATAATCTCTCCAAAAGAGCCCAAGTATCAATGGACCCAGGAGGCAAAGTGGTAAACCATGTGAAGGCGTTTTTAGTCAAGGAACTTGGGAAATATTTGACCCTGAGATCTTCATTATTGGCTATATCTCCCGCTTCAGTTAGATATCTGGCTATGTGTTCGACTGTTGACTCATTGGTATCCCCAGCAAACTTTGTAAATTTAGGGACTTTATATCCCCTTGGTAAATCAGTATGCATTATGCAATCTAATATAGGAGAAGCATAATTTGGCCTTCTCATTCCTGCGTTGAGGCCATTCTGGGCCATGACTCTCTCTATCATGGTGGTTAGATTGTTTTCTGCCAAGATGTTATCGTTTCGAATTCTATGAACGACAGCATCAGCATCTGGATTTCGACTAACCATGACAACCCCCCTAGGTTGTTCTTCTCGAAACTCTGGGGCTTCTAGCCTTTCGACCCTTGCCCCTGGTTCCATAATTTCTCTTTGTGGGCCTGGGATTATTGGGGCTTCTACCCTTGGTTCCCTTGCCCCCAAGTTAACTTCTTCTTTAGGTGGTCTATAAATTGGGTCGTTAGCAACTTGTTCCATAACAGGCATGTTTGCTCGAACTCCCGCCTGATTCTGCCTACGCCTTTCTGGAGGAGCAAAGAAATCTGCTATTCGACTCATGTTGTCAGCATTTTCCTTGTTTGTCACAATCACGTTTTGTACTATTGGGGCAAATATTTCCTGCATAGTTTGTGCTAACACCCCTATCATATTATGGTTACTGTCATCCATCAATTGCCTAAAAGCCAACTGGTTTTTTGTGGTCAAAATAGGCATTATGCTATAACCCATTGACCCTTGGTTATTTGTCATAAACTAATTCGCCCCAGACCCCGACCCTAATTATGGTGATGAGTTTGATGTGGAATTGTGTAAACCTGCCATAAAAGATGTTGGCATTCCATAAGAGGAATTTCTGGTTCTATTACCATCGAAACCGGGTGGTCTAGTTAGTGGAGTGGCGAAATGAGATTGTGTCCCTGATGGTGGAACAAATCCCCCAGGATAACCAACGGTTCCAGTATTTCCTAAGATCGAACTATTAGTTGATATGCCACTTACTACATTGGTGGCTATATTACTGGTTGAAGATGCAACAGACTGTGCATTCGAAGGGATCACATTAGATGTTCCCATCGAAGTGGACACATTAGTCCCTGTTGTATGTGGGGAATTTTGTTCCCCTTGTTGATTGTCAGAATTAGACATCTTGTTCAAACGTTTTCTTCTGGATAAGGGTTGGTTGCTGTTGGTTATTTTACCACTTCTTAGGTTCATAAAACAGCAAACTTCTTACGTTCCAACGTTTTTATAATGGTTATGTCTCAACAATCTTTATTTCTAATGTCCAATTATTGGTCCCACCGGGTGTGCCAATTTGTTTCCAGTGATTTCTGGTAAACAACCGCCTGTCTTCCAAACTATCGAATAAACTTATTGACTGTTATTCAATTTCTCTGGTAACTCGCAGGATTGACTAGATTGATCCTAGGACTTATTGGTCATTAGGGTAACTCTCATGATCGAACAGATATTCATGGTTGGTATTTTAGAGTGTTGTGTAGGTGTTTGACTTATTTCAATTTCTCTCTTAAAGATCTAAAGGTGTAATCAAAATATATGTGCGCGAAACTAAATTGCATGAATAAATGTTAATTGTAAAGACATGTAAAATTGCATAAAAGACAAGTAAATGGCTTCGAATTATAAAAACAGTTAATGTAAAAGATGCTCTGGAATGTAAAAGATTCGAAATATGAAGAAAGCGTTTAATGCAAGAAATCTGTAAAATGACTTTAAGTAAAAATAGGCGTTCGAAAGATAAAACTTGAAGATAAAGGCATGAAAAGTATGACAGTTTTCTGAAATGTAAAGTGTTTGAAATGTAAAGAAAGCATTAAAATGTAAGGCTTCAATGAAAAGATTTCGAATAAAAAGACTTTAAATGAGAAAACTTGTAAATGGTATTTGGCAGAAAGATAAAGGAAAGTACTGGAAATGATAAAGGGTTTTCATTAAATCATAAACATGTGGTGCTATCATACGTACATTGCTCTTGTATTCGTTTCCCTAGCCGTGTTGTAATTTGAATGTTTACTGAGTATTTAGTACAATAGATATGACACACGAAATCCTAATACTAAGACTTCTATTTATACTACTTCGACCATAGCGGTCTTGCTATAAGATTATGCCACGTTCAGAACATGCAGAACAATGCCTCTCTCTTGTTTCCACGTGTCTCCAAATGCTCCAGCACATAAATTTCAAACTTCGAATGTCCCGCTTGCATTTGAATTTCAAATGTCTTGGTACTTCTCCGCTTCGAACGCACTTCTCAGACACAGCCTCGTTGTCATTTCGAGACTTCTTTAGATATGTTCCCATAATTGCCACTCGAAGCTCCAAGCTTTGATATGCTTATTCGAAACACTGCTTCTGTTATTTCGAAACATGACGCTTTGTTTCATTTTGATCGAAACGTTCAATTCAATTCATTTTAAAACATTTTTATTAAATTAATTTAGGTTTTAGTGATTAATTTTTATCATTTTCTCTTTTTATATAAACTTATTTTTATTAATTTTTTTACATTTAATAAAACATCAAAAAGAATTAACTTAGTTTGTTTTCCTTATTTATATTTATTTATACAATTAATAAAATTACAAAAAAAAAAGATTTTTTAATTTAATCAATTTTTTAGAATAGGTTTTATTTTTCTCTTTTTATGTAAATACTTAACATTTCATACTTTGTTGATTTTATCTCATGGATTATCATAGCTTTAATTAAATCGCACAAAATTTCGATTTGGTTGTATTGTTTGACATTTGGACATTGCTATTTCATTTGATTCATCCCCATTTGTAGCAATTGTACCCCCATTCCCGAACATTCTGTAATAGCTTAGAATTTCAATTCCCGCAATTTATTGCTTTCTATATACTGTATAGTAATTAGGCGTGTATGGCAAGATTAAAAAATCAATCGCTAGATGACCTAATCCAAGAATAAATAACTTGAAACCAATACACTTTCTCACACGCGCACTGTTGCACCCCAAAATTTTCCCTCTCATGTTTCCCAAAGTCTTCCCCCTGCATGGTTGATCACAAACTCTTGCCTAAGGAAAAGGAAAATTTTTGAGTGGTGCTTTAAGTACATTTCGATTGGTATTCTGAAGGACCCTTCGATTGGTGTTCTGAAGGAGCCTTTCGATTGGCATTCTGTCAAGCTCTTCGATTGGCATTATGGACAAGCCTTTCGATTAGCATTCTGGACAAACACTTCGATTGGCATTATAATAGTATCCTTCGATTGGAATTCCAGAAAGGTCCATTCGAAGAAGCATTCAAAGAGCCCATTCGAAGGGGAGAATTCGAAGGAGGCCACCAGCCCATTCGAAAGGGAGCATTCGAAGGCCAGTTACATGTCATTCAAATTTCAAAAAGAGACAGGATCCCATGTGTTTAGCCAACGTTACCAACTCTCATTCATGGCTTTCAAACACATAATTAATGTTACAAATTCTCATTCATGGCTGTCAAACACATAATCAAGGTCATTTAAACCTTTGTCTTCCTGTCCCCTCCACCCCCTCTATATAAAGAAATCACAAGTGTTGCAAAAGAGGACGAACATATACACGAAAAAACACACAACAGGAGAACAAAAAAACCTTGGAGTTACGCTGCCAAAAGTCATCAGCATTTTCATAAGTAATCCAGGCCAAAGCAACCCTTCAACAAAGGATCACAACGCCCATAAGCCCCAAATCAAAAAGTGCCTACATCCAGGAAGTGCCCAGATCGAAGGTGCCTACCTCCAGCAAGTGCCCAAATCAAAAGTCCAATCTGCTGGTAAGAAAGGGTAAACTGTCCAACCTCATATTTGCATAATACATCCCTACTGGTTGTTACCTTCGATTTTCTATCCTAGACAGGATCAAGAGGCCTGGGTTTGGCACCCATGTCATGTTCTTCGTTTGCTAACATTTGCTGCAGACATAGCCTGAAAAGACCCAGCAAGCGCAGGATCGAAGGGCCTGGGATTCAATACCCAGGCCCTGTGTTTTATTTCGCTAACATACTTTTGCAGGTATAGCATCCCAGATCGAAGGAGACACCTTCTTTGGATCGAAGCTTCCCATAGTCCTCCTGGATCGAAGAAGGCATTTTTCCCAGGATCGAAGGGAACTCCCCTTCCCTGGATCGAAGGATGTTCATGCCCACTTCCTGGCCCAATCGAAAGAACCATGACTCTGTCTGGATCGAAGCTGCCATTCCCTCCTTGGGTCGAAACTCCTTTTTTTCCTTGGATCGAAGGATCCCCCCCTTGTATTTTATTTTTGTTTTCATTGACATCTTTTTATCTTTTTTAATTAACATTAAAATCAAAAAACCACAAAAAAACATTAGGCTAGTTTTTCTATTAAAATTAACTTTGTTAATTAATCTTTTAAATATCTTAACATTTTTCCAAAACTAAAATTAAATATATTTAGGTCATTTTCACAAAATAAAATAAAACAACAAAAAGATTTTATTTTTAGAGGTTATTTTCAGATTCGCGCGCGTTTATTTTATTGTAACTGCCTACTGGTTTATAATAACTTAGCTAAGACTTTTACACTTTACTGCTTTATTCCCCCAATTTTTGGACATGTAAATAATCCCCCTCCCCGAAGCCTTGTAATAGCGTAGGATTTACAATTCCCGCACTTTTAATTCCTGTACATATATTAACTGTTTAGATGTATGCTAACTAGGCTATGCATGACAAGATTAACTCTTAACTTAAAATCAACAGTAGCTCACCATGACATGTAAAAATAACATAACTGAAAAATAACACACTTGCACATGCCACTCCTAGGTTACACCTTACTTGGTTGCCTCGAACGTGGCCATTAAGTATAGGATGTTTTAGGGGTCGTCCTTCTGTCCAAAGATCAAAGTTGCCTCAAAATGGTTGCCTCGATAAAAATGATCTAAGACATTAGGGTTACCACTAAGGCGTCCTAACGTTGCTTTAGTGACCACACGTCCCTAAAATCGAATTGACCCGAAAACTCCAACGACGGTGCTACCTATTCCTCAATAGTGGGATAACACTGTCTAAAGGACATTTGCAAAGTTTAATTCCTTTTTGAGTAGGTAGAGGTTCTTAAGTACTTGCTCTCTTTTAAACAAAACAAAACTTTTCGCACTTACACTCTCTTCAAAACAACAAACTCTTTTCAAAACCCACAATCACAAAGAAAAGCAAACTTTTGAAAACATAGTGAGCAAGTACCTAAGAGCCTATGGATAACCACGAATAGAAAGGGTGCTAACACCTTCCCTTTCTATAATCTACCTCCCGAACCCGAGAAACAATCTCGAAAAGGAATTTTTCTGTGCTTTTGTCCTTTCCTTGTTGGATAAAATAAAAAGACGGTGGTGACTCTTGCTTACCGCGATATTTGCGAAAACAAACGCAAACGCGAAACAACATTCTAAAAACAGTCAGTTCTCATTCCCACCGATCACAGAACTGGCGACTCTGCTGGGGATTCATTATAAGTAAGGTGTACCTTAGAATTAGATCACTTGTGTTTTCAATTGTATGCTTTAAATTTTGTGGGTTTGTATTGGAATTCTATAGATCCTAACCCGGATCTAGGGTACCCTTTTTAGGTAAATAGCAATAAACTGTGAGGGATCTGTCCGGCGTAGACCGACACGGATGAAGCAGTAGCTACATTGGTGTGGCACCTTGGTCTGTACCGATATCCCTTGTGTTGGAACGAGGAGAATATGGGTCTTCTAAGGAGTCATTAAGCACCAACTGACCTTAGAACCTTAAATTGACCAACTTGGCCATAAAACAGTAGCAGTATGCTACACTCATTGAGACTAAACTCTCGCAATGATTCTGGCCGCAAGAAAAGGTTGCTAAACTGGAATTATGACCTATTGAGGGTAGTCAGTGATATTGAGATCCTCTAGAACCCGATTACTATTTTTTAGGACAGGTTTAAACCAACTAAACTGAAAGAGGGTAATACCTAAACTCCATGCCAGCCTGAAATCTAAGGGCTCTATTTGTGTGACTTGTGTGCCTTCAAACTTGAATTACTTGCACATTCTTGTTATCTGACAACATGAGTTCCTTGCAGGTTTTGTTTACAGTCCTTATCCAATAATCTGGATTTATTGCAGGGCTTACTTACATCACCTCACACTTGTGCTTAAACGCATAGCATACACATCATAACATCATGCCTTAGCATTTCTTTAACTATTTCAAGGATCTCAAGGGTCTGTGATGCAGGTTATAGTAAATCAAATGGCCAACAAGGGGCAAAGGGGATTTATTTTCCTCTAGCCAAGGTTGTTTAGAAATCAAAACACGATAACTTGAGTCAGGGGCTATGACTCACTCGATATGATGAGCTTGACTCTTGAAGAAGGACTCTCAGCAACATGAAGTTCCTTCAATCAAGCTATCAGATTCAAATTCTAACAGTTTCTTGTTTACCCCGCGAGATCCTTGAAAACATTGCATACATATATCATACATATCATTGCATAACATGTCTCCCAGTACAGGTCTCTTATCTTCTTCGTTGTTTATTTCAGCAATCATCATGTCTACTGAACCTTCCACTGAGCAAGCTATCAAGGCCCTCCAGGCCCAGAATGCCCAATTTCAAGAGTTGGTCATGAGCCTAGCTAAGGGTCAACAGGACTTGAAGACCCTGATTCTGAAAGAGAGGAAGAAGAAGAAGAAGAGGACCATCCTGTTCAACACCGGACGCATGTTTGGAAACGGGCTGCAGAATGAAATTGATCTGGCCACCCCGTCTGGAGAGAAAGACAGTCCACAAGAAAGGAGGGCTCTCAGCCCTATGGTCTCCGACAACGAGACGGACTATGATGAAGAACAGTATCCTCCTGCTGAGGATAAGTACAAACAGCTGGAAGACCGTTTAAACGCTATGGAAATACAGAAGGTGCCCGGTCTGGACTTCGGAGATCTGGGCCTATCATCTGGGGTGGTGATTCCCCACAAGTTCAAGGCACCTGCCTTTGCCAAGTATGACGGAGCTTCCTGTCCCAAGCTGCACCTCCGGTCATATGTGAGGAAGATCCAGCCTTACACTGCTGATAAGAACTTGTGGATCCATTTCTTTCAAGACAGTCTTTCAGGGACTCAGCTTGAGTGGTTCTATCAATTGGACGGAGCCAGTATTCGCAGCTGGGAGGATTTGGCTACTGCGTTCTATAAGCAGTATCAGTATAACTCCGACCTCACTCCTACGCGTACCCAACTCCAGGGTATGTCAATAGGGACGGGTGAAGGATTTAAAGAGTATGCTCAAAAATGGAGAGACCTTGCTGGAAGGGTGCAACCACCTTTAGCTGATCGTGAACTTGTTGATATGTTTTTGGGGACCCTGTCTGGTCCATTCTTTAACCACTTGATCGGAAGCTCTTCAGCCAGGTTCACTGAGCTAATACTGACCGGCGAAAGGGTCGAAGCTGGCATCAAAAGTGGGAAGATTCAAGAAGCTACACCTTCTGATGTTCAGAAAAAGCCCTACAATGGGAAGAAAGAGTCCAGTGTTGTCTACAGTTCAAAATGACATAATAGACCTGAACACCGCCAAGTTGTCAACGCGGTTGTTATTTCAAAACCTGTTGGTGCTCCTCAGCATCACAACCAACAAAGGGGCGAGAAACCTCGAAGGCAATACACTCGTCTCAGCATGACTTTGTCTCAGATGTTGCCACAGTTGCTGGAGACCAACCTGGTGACTCTAAAAGAAGCTCCGAAGATTTTAA
Organism: Vicia faba; assembly: GCA_948472305.1. Classification (NCBI taxonomy): domain Eukaryota; kingdom Viridiplantae; phylum Streptophyta; class Magnoliopsida; order Fabales; family Fabaceae; genus Vicia; species Vicia faba. The sequence goes on from OX451740.1 coordinate 444,180,231, forward strand.
ATACAACATCACTGAAGCATAACCATAACGCCCGCTGCGCTTATCACTCTGATAGCCCGGGGCATAATACGGATGATTGTTGGGCTTTGAAGAACAAGGTTCAAGACCTGATTGATGACAAGGAGATCAAGTTTGACCCTCCGGAGACTCCAAACATAATCACTGCTCCTATGCCAAATCATTGAAGGCTTTTGTTTCATTTGATTTTCAAGTTGTAATATCTCTTTGTTATTCGAACAATTATCTATTAATGTCAAACTTTGTTTCATTAATGCATTGCATATGTTTGTCTTGATTTGATCCAGTCATTTTTATTACATTTAAATTATGCTTTTTACTCACTTTATGACATTCAACTCTCAGAAAAAATTCTAAGCCTTTAGAGGGAGGATGGCGAAACAATGCCATAATCTCATACAGTATGCTTTTGGACAGACCTTGCTGACGATGTACAGGCATTCTTTCAAATCCTAAACACTGGAGTTATAAGGAGGATAATCCCTAGTCAACCCCTTCGAGCCAAAGAAGTAGGAGTTTTCTGTTTTAAACACAAATTGAAACCTTTAATTTAAACCTGGGGCAGGGTAGTCTCTCAGTTAATTCAAAAAGACGCGCGTTGAAGTTGCAAAACTCTAAGTTCATAATACAACGAACGACATCAAAAGCATTCCTCTGGAATCAAAAGACAGTGGTGGTTCCTTATCTCATAGGCATTCAATCTCTCAAAAGAGAAAAGCCCACTGAGCCAAAACCTATGAAGGAGACTTACAAAACTGGGGCATCCCGCTGACTGTAATCTCGAAAATAGGAACAGTCAGGAAAAAGTTAGGGCTAATAAATCAAAAGAACGAGGTCATTACAAATTCTCAACAACATGAAAAATGTTGCAAAAAAAATGATGACTGCCTTCAAAAATCCAACTTGTGTGAACCATCACCAAAACTTCGTTCCAAATTCGAATAGAGTTCGACACACAATTAACTGAGTTTAGGATTGAAGAACATCACGAAGAGCAGGTGGGTACAAATATACTTTGAGCCTTTATCCTTTGTTTCTTAAACCGTGAACCAAGCCACGTTACAACCCTTCAAAAGTCCTAACTGAAGCATGGGTTAGTTCGAAAGCATATTGTTACAAAAGGTATCCCGACTCCTGTAAGGCTTTGCCCTAAATCTTGTGTTGAATTTGTCTTATAAAAAGTTTTCTGCTAAAAAACGCATTTTTCAAAACTTCGAGACAAGCATAAACTTTGCATTATTTGAATATCACTGTTTGCATTTGGCTATTTGTTTGACAGCGGAGAAATTCACACAACGAATATCCGATGAACGAAAGCCCTCTCAGTGAACAAAATCACTTCAAAAAGGATGACACTTCCATTGACGAATCTCCTTCCAATCATGGGGCATGACACGTCACTATCCAGCACGCCTGGGGCAGTCAAGTCAAGATTCAAGCAATCTCTCTAGATGCCAAATAGCCAGGGGCAGATCTCCATCTGAATCACTTGGGGCATTGGACATGAATTCCGGCAACGAATCTTGCATGATCAAACATCTTCTGGTAGTATGGCAACACAACACTACCGACAGTGACACCTCTCTACATCCTGAGAGCATGAACATAGTCAAAAAATACTGCGCATGAACAAAGACCCGCTAGGTTGACACACCTAGGCAAAAATAAGGGCATCCCGGCGAACCAAAAGGTTCGGGCAAAAATAAGGGATGAAAATGAAAAATCTGTACACCCGGCAAGTCGAAAACCTGAAAAGGCGGCTTGGGAAAAAAAGGGTATCCCGATGGACTGAAAACCCGAAAGGGCGGTCCAGGCAAAAATTAGGGATCAAAGCGTACGACTATGTCCCGTCATCTCGTCACTTACCTACCAGAAGAAGATTTGTCATTTCAATCAAAAGAGACCAAGCACCTCATAGGTTGGGATAATACTCGATCCACAAAGCCTCCGCAAGCACCTTCTCCCGCAAAAACAGGGGCAATAAGAATTGTCCAAACTGTACAGTTGCTCTGTCCACCAGGTACAAGGTAGATTCAGTTGAAGAATATGGCTAAGATACCTTCACTTCTCGCAGAGTAAGACGGTAATGGTAGCTCTCCCCACTGAGACTTGCAACCATGGATGAATCAGCCATACTCTCCCCCAAGCAGAGTTAGTCTACCATCAGCCCTAAAAAGGTCGGGTATCCCCAAAAGGTCTTAATATTCCCCAACAGAGTATAAAGACATTCTCCAGCAAGCGTAAGAGCATCCCCGACAGTCTTAATATTCCTCAACAGAGTATAAGAATGTTTCCCGGAGGAATACAAGATACCCCCAGTGGAGCCATTTCCCAACGCAGTCTAAAAAGGCTTCCCTGCCAGAGTTGAATCATCTTACCCAATAGATTCTAGAAGCTTGTCCCCTGCAGAATACAAATGTATCTCCCCAGCCAAATTCAGAAGGTTATCCTCACAAGAACCTAATTGGGTTATCCTTAGCAAGTTGCAACTGAAAGATCATCCCCAGCGAAGTTCTTTCTTCCCCCAAGCAGGACTTCTATCCTTAACAGGTTCAATATCACCAGCAACGGTAATCCATCCCCAGCGGAGTTCATCATCAAAATCCCCAACAGAGCTTATCAATAGAATCCCCAGTGGAGTTTATCGTTAAAATCTCAGCAAAGTATCTCTTTCCCACATAGTATTTCCCCACAGAGTAATCTCTTCACCGTGTTTATTCCCCAACGGAGTTCCTCTCTCCTGCAGGTTTATTCTCACAAACATCTTCGTTCATCATCCCCATCGGAAACGAAGAACTCGACTCTCCAGTAGCTCCGGGATTTATTTTCCCCAGCTAAAAACATCACATTTTCATACATCATGACATGCATATGCATCGTACAGCGCAAATCTCATTTATTTTGAGAACATCATGACATCATGCATTTCATACATCATGAAATTGCATGCAGCTAACGTTTTACCTTTTTCAGGAAAAGGTCAATCAAAAGATGGCTACCATCAACCTTTTCAAGTCCCAGTTTAATACCTGTAGCAAGCTAGGAAAATATTTGTGGACGACTAATCATAGATTAATACCTGTAACAAGCCAGGAAGACCTTTCTTTCTCAGGTCGAAGATCAATACCTGAAACCAGCCAGGACAGATATCTCCTCGACCAACCTTTTCAAGTCCCAGTTTAATACCTGTAGCAAGCCAGGAAAATATCTGCGGACGACTGATCGTAGATTAATACCTGTAACAAGCCAGGAAAAGTATCTACATGAAGAGATTGAAGATTAATACCTGTAACAAGCCAGGAAGACCTTTCTTTCTCAGGTCAAAGATCAATACCTGAAACCAGCCAGGACAGCTATCTCCTCGACCAACCTTTTCAAGTTCCAGATCAATACCTGTAGCAAGCCAGGAAAATATCTGTGGACGACTGATTGTAGATTAATACCTGTAACAAGCCAGGAAAATTATCTACGTGAAGAGATTGAAGATTAACACCTGTAACAAGCCAGGAAGACCTTTCTTTCTTAGGTCAGAGATCAATACCTGAAACCAGCCAGGATAGCTATCTCCTCGACCAACCTTTTCAAGTTCCAGATCAATACCTATAGCAAGCCAGGAAAATATCTATGGACGACTGATTGTAGATTGATACCTGTAACAAGCCAGGAAAATTATCTACGCGAAGAGATTGAAGATTAACACCTGTAACAAGCCAGGAAGACTTTCTTTCTCAGGTCAGAGATTAATACCTGAAACCAGCCAGGACAGATATCTCCTCGGCCAACCTTTTCAAATCCCAGTTGAATACCTGTAGCAAGCCAGGAAAATTTCTGTGGACGACTGATTGTGGATTAATACTTGTAACAAGCCAGGAAAACCATCTACATGAAGAGATTGAAGATTAATACATGTAACAAGCCAGGAAGACCTTTCTTTCTCAGGTCAGAGATCAATACCTGAAACCAGCCAGGACAGCTATCTCCTCGACCAACCTTTTCAAGTTCCAAATCAATACCTGTAACAAGCCAGGAAAACCATATACACGAAGAGATTGAATATTAACACTTGGAACCAGACAGGATAAGTTCTATAACCTCAACGGTATACTCCCGGTGAGCACGAGTCAGTTCCTAAATCTCAAACAAAGTTAGACTTCCCCAGTGGAATTTTCTACAACAACAGGTATGCAAGTTCTCGCTAAGGAATCTCTTATGCGATCGACACTCCTGCAGATGGCATCTATAAGCCCATCCTCCTACCAATAATCTCCAGATGGCATCTATAAGCCCATCCTCCTACCAACAATCTCCAAATGGCATCTGTAAGCCCATTCCCGACATCACAATGCTGATACAACACCATGCAAGTGCAAATTTCTGGGCACTCTAGTGTTCAATTATCTTCCACCTTCGGATCACGAAAGGCTTGAAAGCCAATCTATATCCTTAGGTTTAAGAAAATTGAATAGGGGCAGCTGTTGCACCCCAAAATTTGCCCTCTCATGTTTCTCAAAGTCTTCCCCCTGCATGGTTGATCACAAACTCTTGCCTAAGGAAAAGGAAAATTTTTGAGTGGTGCTTTAGGTACATTTCGATTAGCATTCTGAAGGACCCTTCGATTGGTGTTCTGAAGGAGCCTTTCGATTGGCATTCTGTCAAGCTCTTCGATTGGCATTATGGATAAGCCTTTCGATTAGCATTCTGGACAAGCACTTCGATTGGCATTATAACAGTGTCCTTCGATTGGAATTCCAGAAAGGTCCATTCGAAGAAGCATTCAAAGAGCCCATTCGAAGGGGAGCATTCTAAGGAGGCCACCAGCCCATTCGAAAGGGAGCATTCGAAGGCCAGTTACATGTCATTCAAATTTCAAAAAGGGACAGGATCCCATGTGTTTAGCCAACGTTACCAACTCTCATTCATGGCTTTCAAACACATAATTAATGTTACAAATTCTCATTCATGACTGTCAAACACATAATCAAGGTCATCTAAACCTTTTTCTTCTTGTCCCTTCCACCCCCTCTATATAAAGAAATCACAAGTGTTGCAAAAGAGGACAAACATATACACGAAAAAACACACAACAGGAGAACAAAAAAAACCTTGGAGTTACGCTGCCAAAAGTCATTAGCATTTTCATAAGTAATCCAGGCCAAAGCAACCCTTCAACAAAGGATCACAACGCCCATAAGCCCCAAATCAAAAGTGCCTACATCTAGGAAGTGCCCAGATCGAAGGTGCCTACCTCCAGCAAGTGCCCAAATCAAAAGTCCAATCTGCTAGTAAGAAAGGGTAAACTGTCCAACCTCATATTTGCATAATACATCCATACTGGTTGTTACCTTCGATTTTCTATCCTATACAGGATCAAGAGGCCTGGGTTTGGCACCCAGGTCATGTTCTTCGTTTGCTAACATTTGCTGCAGACATAGCCTGAAGAGACCCAGCAAGCGCAGGATCGAAGGGCCTGGGATTCAATACCCAGGCCCTGTGTTTTATTTCGCTAACATACTTTTGCAGGTATAGCATCCCAGATCGAAGGAGACACCTTCTCTGGATCGAAGCTTCCCATAGTCCTCCTGGATCGAAGAAGGCATTTTTCCCAGGATCGAAGGGAACTCCCCTTCCCTGGATCGAAGGTTGTTCGTGCCCACTTCCTGGCCCAATCGAAAGAACCATGACTCTGTCTGGATCAAAGCTGCCATTCCCTCCTTGGGTCGAAACTCCTTTTTTTCCTTGGATCGAAGGATCCCCCCCTTGTATTTTATTTTTGTTTTCATTGACATCTTTTTATCTTTTTTAATTAACATTAAAATCAAAAAACCACAAAAAAACATTAGGCTAGTTTTTCTATTAAAATTAACTTTGTTAATTAATCTTTTAAATATCTTATTTTTCCAAAACTAAAATTAAATAGATTTAGGTCATTTTCACAAAATAAAATAAAACAACAAAAAGATTTTATTTTTAGAGGTTATTTTCAGATTCGCGCGCGTTTATTTTATTGTAACTGCCTACTGGTTTGTAATAACTTAGCTAAGACTTTTACACTTTACTGCTTTATTCCCCCAATTTTTGTACATGTAAATAATCCCCCTCCCCGAAGCCTTGTAATAGCGTAGGATTTACAATTCCCGCACTTTTAATTCCTTTACATATATTAACTGTTTAGATGTATGCTAACTAGGCTATGCATGACAAGATTAACTCTTAACTTAAAATCAACAGTAGCTCACCATGACATGTAAAGATAACATAACTGTAAAATAACACAGTTTCACATGCCACTCCTAGGGTACACCTTACTTGGTTGCCTCGAACGTGGTCATTAAGTATAGGATGTTTTAGGGGTCGTCCTTATGTCCAAAGATCAAAGTTGCCTCAAAATGGTTGCCTCGATAAAAATGATCTAAGACATTAGGGTTACCACTAAGGCGTCCTAACGTTACTTTAGTGACCACACGTCCCTAAAATCGAATTGACCCGAAAACTCCAACGACGGTGCTACATATTCCTCAATAGTGGGATAGCACTGTCTAAAGGACATTTGCAAAGTTTAATTCCTTTTTGAGTAGGTAGAGGTTCTTAAGTACTTGCTCTCTTTTAAACAAAACAAAACTTTTCGCACTTACACTCTCTTCAAAACAACAAACTCTTTTCAAAACCCACAATCACAAAGAAAAGCAAACTTTTGAAAACATAGTGAGCAAGTACCTAAGAGCCCATGGATAACCACGGATAGAAAGGGTGCTAACACCTTTCCTTTCTATAATCTACCTCCCGAACCCGAGAAACAATCTCGAAAAGGATTTTTTCTGTGCTTTTGTCCTTTCCTTGTTGGATAAAATAAAAGACGGTGGCGACTCTTGCTTACCGCGACATTTGCGAAAACAAACGCAAACGTGAACCATCATTCTAAAAACAGTCAGTTCTCATTCCCACCGATCACACGCACCTCTAGGGTAACCTCGCTCGTTGCCTCGGAAATACAATCATGTCCCTCGAATATGAGACACTCTAGCAATGACCCTTCGATAAAAAAGATCGTAGTCCCTCGATGACCCTCGATGTTGCCTTCGATTAAAACGATCTCGTCCCTTGCAAAAAAAATTGCTAAAGCGTTTCACAAGTTGCCTTCAATGATTGTAAAATTGACTCGCGCCTGTCCCTTTACATCTAACGATGGGGCTTCTTACTAAATCAATGGTAAGATAGCACTATTAAAAGAAAGAAGAAAAGAACAATTTAAGACCTTTCGAGTAGATAGATTCGCTCTTAGTTACTCACTTGCTCACGACAAAAACTCTTTACACCTACACTCTCATTTCAAAACATTTTCAAAAAGACAAAACATTTTGTATACGTTCTTATAGAGACGAGAACCATTGCAAAACCTCTTTTCAAAACACTTTTTGAAACAGGATTCACAAACACATCTTTGAACCACTTTTCGAAACAAAACTTTGTATACGTTCTTATAGAGACGATAACCATTACAAAGATATTTTTTCAAAATACTTTCAAAACCCACACCACAAGCACACAATCAAATGAAAGCAAGTGATATAAACGAGTAACTAAGAGCCCATGGAAAACTATGGATGAAAAGAGTGCTAATACCTTCCCTTTTCATAATCTACCCCCCGAACCCGAGAAAATTCTCGAAAGGTCTTTCCTGTGCTTTTTTACCTTTCCTTTTGGATAAAAGAAAAGTCGGTGGTAACTCTTGCTAACCGCACAAGTGCGATCGAAACGCAAAACTTCAAGTCAGTTCTCCCACCGTATCACATAACTGGCGACTTGCTAGGATAAAATAAAAAGTGGGGTTACCTTAGGGTTAGATCACCTTTACTCGCTTTCATTATTTGATTGGTTTGATTTATATTCAGTTCTTTGTATTGGGCTTGCTTTGATCCTCCACCCGGATTTGGGGCACCTTTTTAGGTAAATAGTAATAGATTGTGGAGATTGTACGGTGTAGACCGATATGGTTGAAACAATGGCTATGTTAGTGTGACGCATTTGTGGGTACCGGTATCCCTCGTGGTGAATCGAGGAGAATACGGGGCCGCTGAGTGGCGTTGCGAAACACTAATTAACCTTAGAACCCTAATTGAACAAACTTGGCCATTAGGACGTAGTGAGGTAACCGGTCTCGGTATAAAGCTAAAAATTGGTTGACACTCGATACTACACTCATTGAGGCTAGACTTTTGGGATATCTCGGCTGTAAGAAAAGATTGATTGAGCTAAGACAATGCCTAAAAGAAAGGTCGGTGATATTGAGATCCTTTAGAACCCGATCATTATTTCTAGGACAAGTTGAGCCAACTAAAACTTCAAGAGGGTATTTACCTACAAACTCATGCAAGCCTGAAACATAGGGATCTGTTTGTTGTGTGTATATATGTTTGCTTGTACATAAACATCATAAACATCATCAATATCATATGCATGCTCACTAACCATTTCAAGGATTTAGAAATTTATCTTTGTTTTTGTTTTGTAGGAAATGAATCCTCTCCGAAGAAACACCATCTGAATCAGCTTTGTAAAAGCACATCCTCAACTTCAAGAGCTAGCCTCAAGAGTGCCCGGGGATTCTCCTTTTACCAAGAAGTATGGTCGGCTTCTCAGTTTGGCTACATCTAACTTCCAAGAAGAGATGATGTGTGTACTGTTCCAATTCTTTGATCCCATACATCATTGTTTCACTTTTCCAGACTATCAGTTGGTACCAACATTGGAAGAGTTCTCTCTACTCTTAGGGGTGCCCGTGCTTAATCAGATATCGTTCACCGGTCTAGAAGGGATTCCAAAACCTGAAGTCATCGCCAAAGCTTTACATGTGAAGAGGGCCGATGTCACAGCCAATTGGGAGACAAGAAGTGGGGTTAAAGGCTTTCTAGCTAAGTTTCTATTGGAAAAAGCTCATTCATTCTGGGATGACATGGATTTCCAAGCTTTCAAAGACGTGATAGCTCTCCTCATTTATGATTTGGTTCTGTTTTCTAATTCGGACCAATTCATAGACGTTAATGCCATCAAAGTCTTTCTCTCTCGCAATCCTATACCCATCTTGCTAGGAGACATCTTGCATTATCTTCATACCCGTACCATGAAGAAAAGAGGTACCCTTTTGTGTTGTATACCCCTACTCGCTAAGTGGTTCACTTCACACCTACCTCAGTCAGCATTGAAGAACGAGCAAAGATTGACTTGGTCTCAAAGGATGATGTCTCTCACGCACTCTGATATCCGTTGGTGCTCAAGATCCTTGGAAGATATCTCTATCATCGACCGTTGTGGTGAATTCCCTAATGTACCTCTGCTAGGTATTAAGGGAGGTATCACCTACAACCCGTGTTTAGCTCTTTGGCAATTTGGGTATGCCCGAAGGGACGACCCTCATGAGATGCTCATCCGGGGTCTGGTGTTTGACTACGACAAAGAAGACCAAGGTTACCGCCAGAGGTTTACACGTGCTTGGGGAATGGTGAACAAAGTGGACAGTAGGACTTTGGGACATAAAAACTCTATCCCTCTCGAGCCTTACCTTAAGTGGGTACGGGCTCATTCCCAGAGTCTCTTAATGCCTTACCCTTCCATCCTTCCAGTCATCATTGAGCCTGTTATTGAAGGAGACGTCCCATACACCGTTCTTCATCCTGGCATGCCTACCTCTCTCAAAGACCTGTAGAAATCTTGGATTCAGTTGAAGGAAGAGCGAGACACCTTTGAAACCCAGTACTACGCCAGTGAGAAGAAGGTTCTAGAGCTCACCAAGCTGCTTCATGAAGAGAAGAATCTGAATACTTACATTGCTCCAAAAAGGATGCGTTCGGTCTTTTCATCTTGAGAATTTTGCTGTATTTTAGTTTCTTTCTTTGTAAGCCCGAGGAGGCATGATGTATTCAAACTTGGTTTTATTTAATATAATGTGTGTTATTTTTGGTTTGAACAAATTTAAATCTTCTAAATTTCCTTGAAATCATTTGCATATCGCATCTTCATTCATCATATGCATAAGCAGGTCTTCACACCAAGTTTCCTCATCTCTCTACTGTTTATTTCAGCAAGATGGATCTAGAACAAACGGTCAAATACTTACAAGCTCAGAATTCACAATTTCAACAACTACTCTTGACCTTAGCCAAGGGGCAGGAGGAGATCAAGACTCTGCTAGAGAAAGAGAAAGAGAAAAAGAAGAAGAAGCGAGCCGGTGTGGTTGTCATGGGCAGAAGGTTTGAAGGACAAGCCAGACGGACCTTGGAATTCCCATCAACATCTGAAGAAGGGGAAGGAAAAGGAAAGGTAATGGAAGTGCCATCTGATTCTGAAGAAGAAGAAGAAGAAGAAGAGGAAGATTAAGACTACTCCGAACAACAATACCCTCCGGCCGATGACAAGTACAAAAACTTGGAAGAGCGTCTAGCTGCTATGGAAGTACAGAGAGTACCGGGCTGGAATTTGAGGAGTTAGGTTTGGTGTCTGGAATAGTAATCCCTCCAAATTTTAAAGTACCTCTATTTTCCAAGTACGATGGGGTGTCTTGTCCCAAGATGCACCTACGATCTTATGTCAGGAAAATTCAACCGCATTCTGCTGACAAAGATTTGTGGGTCCACTTTTTCCAGGACAGTTTGTCAGGAACGCAACTTGATTGGTTCTACCAGTTGGAGAGGTATGATGTGCATAATTGGGAAGACTTGGCATTCGCCTTCTATAAACAGTATCAATACAATGCCAACTTGACACTAACTCATACTCAACTCCAAAGTATGGCCATGGTGTCCAACGAGGGATTCTAAGACTACGCCCAAAAGTGAAGAGATTTGGCCGGAAGGGTGCAACCACCTTTATCTGAGAGAGAGCTAGTAGACATGTTCCTAGGTACCCTATTAGGTCCTTTCTTCAATCACCTGATTGGAAGTTCGTCTGTTGGGTTCACTAAATTGATTCTAACCGGAGAAAGAGTGGAGGCCGGTATAAAAAGCAGGAAAATTCAAAAAGATGCATCTATTTCTGCTGCCATCAAAAAACCTTTCACGGGAAAGAAGGAAGTGCCAGTTGTCTAATCTCAGAGGGGTCAAGGAATAGTTGAGCGTCGGCCAGCGGTGGGGGCCGTTATGATTCAAAAGTCTACATCAGACCAGCCAAGAAACAAGCAGCCGAGGAATGATCAGCCTAGAAATAACTAGCAAAGGGTGGAAAGGCCTGTACGGCAATTCACCAAGATAAACATGACTCCTGCTCAAGTCCTACCACATCTTCTGAAGTTGAATTTGGCTATGCTAAAAGAGGGCCCTAAAAATCCTAACACTGCTTCTCCATACTACCATCCGAACGCCAGGTGCACTTACCATTCGGAGAGCCCAGGGAACGACACTGACAATTGTTGGGCCCTGAAGAATAAAATTCAGGATTTGATAGATGCTAAAGAAGTTGAATTCGACGCACCTGAAAAACCCAATGTTATCTCTGCTCCAATGCCAAGGCACGACCACAACGCCTATACTGTTGAGGAGGATCTATTTGTTGCTACTGTAGATGATTTGATAACTCTGCTCCCTATAATCAAGTTAAATTTGTTGAAGGCTGGGGTTTTCCTAGGTTGTGGAGAAGATTGTCACCTTTGTTCATCCTCATTAACCCACTGTCCATTGTTGAAGATAGACATCCAACGCCTAATTGATAACCAAGAAATCCTATTTGAGAAGGCTTCTGTTTTATCAACTCCTGTTAACGATGTTTCAATAATAACCATATCCGCCAATCCTTCCAAGGTCCCTAAAAGACCTGTTAGGATTACATCCGCTCCAAAGGCTGCACCCTTGAAGATGATAATTCCTGGGCCAACCCCATACAAAACCAATAAAATGGTACCATGGAACTATGGTGGAGAAATCTACTACCATGGTGTTAAACAGATTGAACAGACTGTCGAGGAAGAGAGTTCTGAAGAAGACAATTCCGACATCAGTAACATTGCCGGAACAAGCAGAGTTACCTGTAGTGGAAGAATATTTTCTCCAGAGATTGCCCCTCCAAAGGCAATTTTTGGACCCTCAACTGCTCCTAAGGTTATCTCTACACCAGTAAACATATCTGCCAGTACACCAATCATAGAAGAAGTCACAACCCTCGTGGTCATCCCCTCTGCTGCTACTGATGTTCGAGGGAAAAGGATCCAAGAAGAGCCCGTCAAGACGAGGACTCAGCCGTTGATCATCCCTGAAACCTCTCAAAAAGAAATGGAGGAAATTTTGAAAATAATCAAGAAAAGCGATTATGATGTGGTGGAACAGCTGGGGCAAACCCCCTCAAAGATCTCCATGTTGGCCCTGTTGCTTTGTTCAGAAGCTCATGCTAAGGCTCTGATAAGATTTTTGAAGACGGCCCATGTGCCATAAGAAACCTTTGTTGATCAGTTCCAGGAATATGTGGCTAGTTTAACAGCTGACAATGGTCTAGGATTCTCTGATGCAGATTTAACTTCGAAAGGGAGAAAACATAATGACGCTTTGCATGTCTCGGTGGAATGCAGAGGGACAACCCTAGCACACGTACTGGTAGACACTGGTTCGTCTTTGAACGCCTTGCCAAAGAAAGCCTTGGATAGACTGGATTGTGAAGGCTTAATCTTGAAACCCAGCAATATAATTGTCAGAGCCTTTGATGGTTCTAAAAGGATGGTCCACGGGGAGGTGGACATCCCGATTAAGGTGGGAACTGAAACCTTCAACTCCATATTCTATGTGATGGACATTTGTCCTTCTTATTCTTGCCTGTTGGGAAGACCTTGGATCCACCATGATGGAGTTGTCACTTCTACTCTGCATCAAATTCTTAAGTACACTGTCCAGGGGAAAATCATAACTTATCATGGCGAAGAGGAATACATGATCAGTCATCTGAATTCTTTCCGTTATGTAGAATTGGATGGCGAATTCATCGAAACTCCTTTCCAGCATTTTGAAGAGGCGGATCAGGAGATAGCGGCAACCAAGACAGTGTCCTCTGTACCCACGATTACCAGACCTCCGCCTCAGATGTCATCTCTCAAGGATGCAAAAGCAGTGGTTGAAGCAGGAGGAAGCACAATCTGGGGGCAGCTTCCAGACTTTCCTTTCAAATCAGACAAGTTCGGCTTGGGGTTCACCCCAACTGCTCAGAAGGCCGTGCGCCGCGCTCGTTCTGGAGGGCCACCTGTGAAGATCAGTCACTAAGGGGTTAATGCACTAGAGGACAGTGAAGAAGAGGGCAGCCTGGAAGATTGGATATTTCCTACTGTCGGCGGAGGACTGTGCAACTGAGAAGCAAAAGACTTTGTTCCGATTACTTTCATACCGCAGTAATTTATATTTTCCATTTCTGTTGGATCTGTAATAATTCACAAACAATTCGTACTTTTTCAACCTTGCGTCTTACCCGAGACACAATGGTCCATTTGTAAGGGTTCTTATTTCATTTTCATATGTCATTTCAATGAATCATAGACGTTTTTCATACAAACTTTTGTGTTCATTGTCTTTCTTTTTACATTTTATTTGTTTGAAGGTGGCTATACCCTTACACACACCCACACTCACAAATGCAGGTACCCTTCCATTCCGGATCCCATGGGTAACGATACTGCTATAGCCTTCAGTGACTCTGAAGATCTGATCTACCAAGCCGAATACGAAGGTGAGGAAGATTGTGAGGTGCCCAGGGAATTGGCTAGACTTCTACAACAAGAGGAAAGGGTTATTATGCCTCATGAGGAGCTGTTGGATACAATCAACTTGGGAACTGAGGATGACAGAAAGGAAATCAGCGTGGGTGTCAATCTAGAATCGAGTGTCAAGGAGCGCCTAATTCAGCTACTGCATGATTATGTTGAAATCTTTGCCTGGTCATACGAAGACATGTCGGGACTTGATACAGACATTGTGGTACACCGTCTACCCACAAGAGAAGACTGTCCACCAGTGAAACAAAAAGTCTACCGCATAAGGCCTGGCATGTCAGAGAAGATCAAAGCAGAAGTTATGAAGCAGTTCAATGCTGGATTTCTGGCTGTTACTTCTTATCCTCAATGGGTTGCTAACATTGTGCCCGTGCCTAAAAAGGACGGCAAAGTAAGAATGTGCATGGATTACAGAGATTTAAATAGGGCCAGCCCTAAAGATAATTTTCCACTTCCACACATCGACATCCTGGTCGACAACACAGCCCAACACAAAGTATTTTCTTTCATGGACGGATTCTTAGGTTACAACCAGATCAAAATGGCACCTGAGGACATGGAGAAAACCACTTTTGTTACACAGTGGGGGTATGTTCTGCTACAAAGTGATGCCATTCGGACTGAAGAATGCCGGGGTAACCTATCAACGCGCCATGGTAGCCTTGTTTCATAATATGATACATCATGAGATAGAGATCTACATAGACGACATGATAGCCCGATCACAAACTGAAGAAGAACACCTTGATCACTTGCAAAAGTTGTTTGTCAGGTTGAAGGAGTACAAGCTAAGATTGAACCCAAACAAGTGCACATTCGGAGTCCGGTATGGTAAGCTCTTAGGTTTCATTGTCAGCAACAAAGGCATCGAGGTTGATCCTGCCAAAGTCAAAGCTATACAAGAAATGCTTGCTCCTCGCACTGAGAAGGAGGTCAGAGGTTTCTTGGGACGCCTAAACTACATTGCTAGGTTCATTTCTCACCTAACATCTACTTGTGAACTAATCTTCAAGCTGTTGAAGAAAGATCAGGTAGTTAGATGGAATGATGACTGTCAAGTTGCTTTCAATAAAATCAAGGAGTATTTGCTAAAGCCTCCTATCTTGATGCCACCCGTCGAAGGAAGACCGCTAATCATGTATCTGACCGTCCTAGAGAATTTAATGGGGTGCGTACTGGGGCAGCATGATGAGTCTAGACGAAAAGAGCATGCCATTTATTACCTTAGCAATGAAACTAGATATTCACTGCTCGAGAAAACTTGTTGCGCTTTGGTATGGGTTGCTCGCCGGCTAAGGTAGTACATGTTGACTCATACCACTTTACTGATATCTAAGATGGATCTGATCAAATATATCTTTGAGAAGCCTGCTTTGTCTGGAAGAATAGCTATATGGCAGATGATCCTAACGGAATACGACATACAATACACTACCCAAAAGGATATAAAGGGCAGTGTACTAGCTGATCATCTGGCCCATCAAGCTGTTGAAGATTACCAATCCATGAAGTTTGACTTCCCTGACGAAGACATCATGACATTGGACAATGTTGAAGATTTCAGACCATATGACGGACATGAACAAGGATCTCGATGGACCCTGTACTTTGATGGTGCCTCCAATGCACTTGGCAACGGTATCAGCGCTGTGATCATATCTCCAGAAGGATGCCATACTCCTTTCACAGCCAGACTTTGCTTCAACTGTACGAACAACATGGCAGAGTATGAAGCATGCATATTTGGACTCAAGGCTGCCATAGACTTGGAAATCAAATCTTTAGTTGTGTTTAGGGATTCAGCTTTGGTCATCAGTCAGATCAAAGGAGAATGAGATACTAAGCATCCAAACCTCATCCCTTACAAAGAACATGTCCTGACATTGTTACCACATTTCGAGCAGATTACCTTCGAGCACTTCCCGCGAGAAGAAAATCAGCTAGCAGATGCTCTAGCTACAATGTCATCCATGTTTAAACTTAATTGGGATAACGAGGCTCCCTGGATCACCATTGAACGGATGGACGAACCCGCACACTGTCACGAGATTAATACCGAAGAAGTAGTGGACCAACCTTGGTTTCATGAAGTCAAAAGGTATCTCGAGGCTCAAGAATATCCTGAAGGAGCTTCAGCCAATGACAAAAAGTTCTTAAGGAGATTCTCAGGTAAGTTCTTCCTGAGTAATGGCATCCTGTACAAACGCAATCATGATTCTATTCTGCTCTGTTGTGTGGACAAGATTGAAGCTGAAAGGATTATGGTTGAATTGCATGAAGGTACCTTCGGCACTCACTCTAGCGGGCATACGATGGCAAAGAAGATTCTACGGGCAGGCTATTACTGGTCTACCATGGAAGCAAACTGCTATCAACACTCCCGAACCTGCCATAGATGTCAAATCTATGCAGACAAGATGCACGTGCCTCCGGTTCCTCTAAATGTCTTAACATCTCCTTGGCCCTTCGCTATATGGGGAATCGAAATTATTGGAAAGATCAAGCCTACAACATCCAATGGACACCGCTTCATTCTGGTGGCCATTGATTACTTCACAAAGTGGGTCGAAGCAGCTTCCTTCGCGTCCGTTACTAAGAATGTTGTTGCCCGCTTCATCAAGCAGAACCTTATCTGTCGATACGGTATCCCCGAAAGGATCATCATTGATAACGGTACAAACCTTAACAATACTATGATCACCGCCTTGTGCGAATAGTTCAAAATTCAACATCACAATTCGTCTCCCTATCGGCCAAAGATGAATGGTGCTGTCGAAGTTGCGAACAAAAACATCAAAAAGATCATACAAAAAATGACAGTCACCTACATGGACTGGCATGAGATGCTACTGTTTGCTCTCCACGGATACCATACCACGGCTCGCACATCAACTGGGGCAACACCCTATTCCTTGGTATATGGCATGGAAGCTGTTTTACCTATCGAGGTTCAGATTCCCTCCTTAAGAATCATGAAAGATGTTGGTTTGAGTGAAGACGATTGGATCCAAACCCGACTTGATCAGTTAAACTTAATTGACGAGAAGAGACTTACTGCTGTTTGCCATGGTCAGACGTATCAAAAATGGATGATCAAAGCTTTCAACAAGAAAGTTAGATGCCAAGTGTATCAAGTTGGAGATCTTGTGATCAAGCGCATCATCTTGCCACAAAGTGATCCCAGGGGAAAATGGACTCCTGCCTATGAAGGACCATTTGTAATCAAGAACATCTTTTCTGGTGGGGCAATGATTTTAACCACCATGGACGACGACGATCTGCCGCACCCTGTGAACGCAGACATAGTCAAAAGATACTACGCATAAGAGACCCGCTAGGTTGACACACATAGGCAAAACAAGGGCATCCCGACAAACCAAAAGGTTCGGGAAAAAATTAGGGATAAAACAAAAAAATTTGTACACCCGGCAAGTTGAAAACCTGAAAAGGCGACTTGGGCAAAAAAGGGTTTCCCGGTGGGCTGAAAACCCGAAAGGGCGGTCCAGGCAAAAATTAGGGAATTAAAGCGTATGACTATGTCTCGTCAGATCACTTTAAGGACAATCTCTTCACGGACCAACTCGGAGCTTCTGATCAATTCAATCATCTTTGAATGAAGCAACAGACAGACAAGATATTCGGAGATACAAAGGCTATAGCAGAATGGGAACCCCATGGGATTTTTTCGCACATAGCTATCTTTCTTTGTAAATTTTTCTTATTTATGACACCATCCTCTTACTAGGATATATGTCTCCTTTGTACAAAATACTTATTCAAAGTAAATACAAAGATATCTCTTTCAAAGTACAGAAAACTATTTGCCTTTTTCTTTACACTTGTGTTTTTATTTGCAAAAACGTCTAATGATTCGTTAATGAACATATGCATTTGAACATAATTACTGTTTACAAATAAACATGATGAAAAAGAACAATTACTGACAGGTAGAAAGATTAGGAAAACTTCTTTAGGCTATTCCATGAGCAATCCCTACAGCACGTCATTAAGATCCCCAGCGGAGCCAAAACTTTGAACTACAGGTCCCCAGCAGAACCGAGACTACCAACTACCAATCCCCAACGGAGCTGAAACTTTCAATCCCCAGCGGAGATCATCCAGTTTCTCCAGGTTTCCCCAGCAAGTTGTCTTGAAGCTTGAAAATCAATCAGTTAACAGTTAACTTTTGTTTCTCCCCAGTAGAGTGGTAGACGTCTGAGACTTCTGAACTTTTTCCAAACAGGAATAAGCTTTTCCCCACACGGTTTTCTTTGCTTCTCGACAGAATAAAGACTCCCGTTAATAATCCCCAGTAGAAGTCATTAAAATTCTCTGGATTCCCTAAGTAGATTCCTCAAGAAGTATATGGCATTACTCTCACAACGGAATCCTCAGCAGTCAAGGATTTATTTTCCCCGGCAGCAGTCAAGGATTTATTTTCCTCGGCAATACAGCAAATCAGCTTACATGCGCATACATTACATTCATATATCATAAACATGGATAAAACACATTTATTGCATCATACATTTCATGCAACATAACTTTGTGTTTCAACTAACATTTTACCCTTTTCAGGATAAGATTAACATCTATCTTTAACAGATATTCAATAATTTTAAGATACAGTCTAGATACGCTCCAGACACGGAAGCCATTATGTCACTCATTCAGACTTAATTTCAAGATACAGTCCAGATATGCTCCAGACACGGAAGCCATTTTGTCACTCATTCAGACTTAATTTCAAGATACAGTCCAGATACGCTCCAGAAACGGAAGCCATTCTGTCACTCATTCAAACTTAATTTCAAGATACAATCCAGATACGCTTCAGACACGGAAGCCATTCTATCACTCATTCAGACTTAATTTCAAGATACAGTCCAGATACGCTCCAGACAAGGAAGCCATTTTGTCACTCATTCAGACTTAATTTCAAGATACAGTCCAGATACGCTCCAGACATGGAAGTCATTCTGTTACTCATTCGGATTTCAATTTCAGATACAGTTTAGATACGCTCCAAACACGCCATTCTATTTATCATTCAGATACAATTCAGATATGCTCCAAACACGGAAGCCATTCTGCTACTTATTCAGATTCATCCTTCAGATACAGTTCAGATAAGTTCCATATACAGACACCATTCTGATGCTTATTTCTTTCAATTTACAAAAAAAACATTCTTGGATGGCATCTACAAGCCCATCTCCAACAAGTTTCTAACATACTCTCCAAATGGCATATTTAAGCCCATTCCCTCAGTTACACCTTTGCCGAGTGCAAATTTATGGGCACTCTAGTGTCCAATCATCTTTTACCTTCGAGTCACGAACGGCAAAGCTCGCCGATCTAACTCTTCAGGTTCAAGAAGATTGAACAGGGGCATCTGTTGTACCCCAAAATTTGCCCTCCCATTTTTCATAGAAGACACAACCCTAGGGTTTCTCAGATATTCAAGTTGGCTCAGGAATCTATCAGACAGATTTCTCTTCAGTGGCGGTAAACCATCGATTAGGGTTTTTCTTGCATTCCTCAGAAAAAATTGAGTTCTCAGAAATTCAATTGGTTTTCACAAGTCTTCATGTTTCTTCAAGTTTTCTGAAAAGACAGTGTTTGTTCTCATAGCATGGTTTGTTTGGGACAAGAGATTAAGACTGTCATGTAGGATACTCATGATTGTTTAATCCAGGTTAACCAAATGATTTGTGCCTTTTAAAACATTTGCTTGTTTAGGAAATGGAATACAATGCATGTTTGTTTGGAATGCAGTTGCAAGATTACAGAATTATTGGAATTTAAATTATCAGATTAGAGCATTTTGTTTCAATTATCTTGATTGGGAATCTTTAAGAATCAGTTAAGACGCGAAGAAAAAATTACAAGTTATTGACAGTAAAGGGTTTCAATGGACACCAGAATATCTCATAAGACTTTCTCCATTTTTTCAAACATTGTTACAAAATAATTTGTTCTTTTAAATACTCTATGTTTTACAACTTATGGTATTTAAAAAATAAATTAGTACAATTGTTGATTACAATACAAGAATTTTTCTCTCTAAATTACAAAGAAATTCCAAATGGATCTAAGCCTAAGGTTGACTGAAGTTCCTTTGCTTCCATGCTTGCCACAGAGTTTCTTGCCTTCTATGATTTGTCATCTCCATTGTGCTCACATGAAAATGAAAGAAAGGAAATGTGATTAGTACAAAAATTATTTAGGCATGATCAAGAATTTTCAAAAGAAAAAGTGCTATTCATCATTAAAGTTTGCAAATTGGAATCAGAAGGCCATTTTTAATTCATCACAATTTATTTTCTCTATTTGAAAATCACAAGAAGATTATTCTACTTGGTTCACAAAAAGAAGAAAAAAATGCAAGCAAAGCTATCCAAACAAGAACAAATGCAGCAAGGCTGTCCAAACAAACAAAATGCCCAAACAGCAACCAAATGCCCAAACAACAGCCAAACAAATATTCTAAATAGAAGGCGCACACTGAGCCAAACAAAATTGCCCAAACAACAAAAACAAACAGCAGTATGGCAATACAAAATGCAAATGAGGCAACAGCATAAGCTAGACAACATCAACAAACAAAAGTATAGCAATATAATAAACTAAGTCAAACAAGCAAGAAACTTGTTCAAGAAGCCAATTCATCATTTTCCATTTTATTGCAAACTTTTCAGAAAAAGGCAAAAAAGCAATTGACTTTATTAGTGTCGTTGAGAGAGAAGAGAGGAAAGAAGTCACCTAGGGATGCACAGCCCTGCTACCTTGACTGTCACAATTGCATAGAAGTTGCTAGAAAACAAAAACTGCAACAAAAAGAGCATAAGAACAATATGCCAAAGTATTCAATATTTGATGGTTTTCCCACCATTTTGAATAAGAATTCAACCAAAGCAACACCAATATAACAGTAAACAAAACGCTGAAA
Source organism: Vicia faba (assembly GCA_948472305.1). Lineage (NCBI taxonomy): Eukaryota > Viridiplantae > Streptophyta > Magnoliopsida > Fabales > Fabaceae > Vicia > Vicia faba. The sequence goes on from OX451740.1 coordinate 444,200,933, forward strand.
CAAGGGGAAGATATAGAAAAAAATTATCAAACTCAAAAAACTTGAACACAAGCATCCAAACTATCAAAACCTGATAAACACCCAAAAACCTAAAACCTGCAACCAGTTAACAAACAATCACAAAAATCCCAAACCATGCTCAAATCTCAAACCTGTAACAAGCTGTTAAAACCATCACAAAACTCATCAAACCTGTCAAACAGTTCAAACCAAAAATCCCAAATTGTCAACAAAATCAATAACCTTCAAAACCTGTCAAGGCCAAACTGTCAAAACCAACATAAGCTTCAAGCTTACAGAACCACCAACAAGCCTAAAAAAGCTCAGCAAACCAAAAGTCTCAACTGTCAAAATCCCCAAACCAGTAACACCATCAACAAAAACCAGAGTCAAGCCTATAACAAAGCCAAAACTCATCAAACTTGTCAAACATTTCAAACCCAAAAACCAGAAAAAGTCTTAAGTCTAAACCATCACCAATTTCACCAAAAAACATATCCAAAATCAAAATAGAAAACCAGTAAGACCCTCAATACTGTAACCTACCAAATATCCAAACCTCAAAAACCATAAAGTCCCAGCAACCATCATCAAATCAAGATCATCATCAAAACAACAAAAACGGTTACCTATCAAAAGGGACCCAAGCCAGAAAAGCAAGGCTTTCATCATAATCTCTTCCCCCTCGCAAATCCTGCCACCAAGGAGCACCGCCCTCAGTCTCACCATCCCCTTCCATTTCACATAAAAGTTCCAAACAGGTATGGCTTATTCACCTTCCTTATAAACTATTTAATGCATCTCAATGGATAACAAGTTTGATTAACATAAAAAAAACATAAACAAGACAAAAAACAACAAAATCGTTCAAGCTTTAATAACAACAGAACTTCACCTTTTCAAGAAAAAATCATTAGAGCTTAGTTAGGAGGTGAGAGAGAGCGCTCCGACAACATAAATTTGGGAGGGAAAATCAGATAAAACAATTTCGTTGTTTCTAGGTTTAAATCCGAACTTAGGGTTTCGAAGAAAATGCGAATCATGTTGAGATAAAGAAATAAAGAGTGATTTGTTCATGAAATTAGGAAGAGGCGAGTGGTAAGATTAGTTCAGAGATTCAAAGATGAACAATTTGGAAAGGAGAATGAAAGAGATAAACGGCGCCGCTGTGAGTAAAATTGTTCAAGAACCCTAATTTTTAGTTTGCCCCCTAATCAAACAGCTAATACTGAGTTAAGAGTTTGGGCTTGTCTGTTTCATTCTTTCCCTAAGCCCATTACGCGTTTTACACCCCCCTCCTGCCTGTTTTTAGTTACAGCAATAATACCATTTCTCTTTGGGCCTTCTCCCAAATCTCCCTAAGCCCATTACATGTTATTTTTAATTTGTTTTCATTTACATTTCTTTTCCTTATTATGCAAATGCTAATAAAACTTAAAACATTTTTATTAAATTAATTTAGGTTTTAGTGATTAATTTTTATCATTTTCTCTTTTTATATAAACTTATTTTTATTAATTTTTTTACATTTAATAAAACATCAAAAAGAATTAACTAAGTTTGTTTTCTTTCTTTAAATTTATTTATATAATTAATAAAAATACAAAAAAAAATAATAAAGATTTTTAATTTAATCAATTTTTTAGAATAGGTTTTACTTTTCTCTTTTTATGTAAATACTTAACATTTCATACTTTGTTGATTTTATCTCATGGATTATCATAGCTTTAATTAAATCGCACAAAATTTCGATTTGGTTGTATTGTTTGACATTTGGACATTGCTATTTCATTTGATTCATCCCTATTTGTAACAATTGTACCCCCATTCCCGAACATTCTGTAATAGCTTAGAATTTCAATTCTCGCAATTTATTGCTTTCTATATACTGTATAGTAATTAGGCGTGTATGGCAAGATTCAAAAATCAATCGCTAGATGACCTAATCCAAGAATAAATAACTTGAAACCAACACACTTTCTCACACGCGCACCTCTAGGGTAACCTCGCTCGTTGCCTCAGAAATACAATCATGTCCCTCGAATATGAGACACTCTAGAAATGACCCTTCGATAAAAAAGATCATAGTCCATCGATGTTGCCTTCGATTAAAACGATCTCGTCCCTTGCAAAAAAAATTGCTAAAGCGTCTCACAAGTTGCCTTCAAGGATTATTAAATTGACCCGCGCCTGTCCCTTTACATCCAACGATGAGGCTTCTTACCAAATCAATGGTAAGATAACACTATTAAAAGGAAGAAGAAAAGAACAATTTAAGACCTTTCGAGTAGATAGATTCGCTCTTAGTTACTCACTTGCTCACGACAAAAACTCTTTACACCTACACTCTCATTTCAAAACATTTTCAAAAATACAAAACGTTTTGCATACATTCTTATAGAGACGAGAACCATTGCAAAACCTCTTTTCAAAACACTTTTCGAAACACGATTCATAAATACATCTTTGAACCACTTTTCAAAACAAAACTTTGTATACGTTCTTATAGAGACGAGAACCATTACAAAGAGATATTTTCAAAATACTTTCAAAACCCACACCACAAGAACACAATCAAATGAAAGCAAGTGATCTAAACGAGTAACTAAGAGCCCATGGAAAACCATGGATGAAAATGGTGCTAATACCTTCCCTTTTCATAATCTACCCCCGAACCCGAGAAAATTCTCGAAAGGTCTTTCCTGTGCTTTTTTACCTTTCCTTTTGGATAAAAAAAAAGTCGGTGGCGACTCTTGCTAACCACACAAGTGCGATCGAAACGCAAAACATCAAGTCAGTTCTCCCACCGTATCACATCAATCCTCTTGGGTCTAACCTACACCCCCACTTTACTACTTCCAACCAATAACATAAGTCCAACATTATATATATATATATATATATATATATATATATATATATATATATATATATATATATATATATATATATATATATATATATATATATATATATATATATATATATATATATATATATATATATATATATATATATATATATATATATATATATATATATATATATATATATATATATATATATATATATATATATATATATATATATATATATATATATATATATATATATATATATATATATTCCCTTAATTCCAACATTATAATTATTATTAATCAACTAATTAATTAATAATAATCCAACAACTCATACCAATAATTCTTAACATCTCGCAACTTCACAATTAATCCAAAATAATTTAATTTAATAAATAATTAGTTAAATTACGGGTGTTACAACTCTCTCCCACTTAGAATATTTTCGTCCTCGAAAATTTACCTCATTCGAACAACTCAGGATATGAGTCTCGCATCTTACTTTCCAACTCCCAAGTCATGCTTTCTCCGGCAGCTCCTAGCCAAACTACTTTCACCAAATCAATCTCTTTGCCTCTCAGAGTCTTCATTTCATGATTCGTGATTCGTACAAGCATCGCCTCCATAATAAGATTATCTCATACTTGTACATCATCCATATAAATCATATGAGATGGATCTCAAATATACTTCCGGATTTGTGACACATGAAATACATCATCCAATTTTGAAAGATTAGGCAATAAAGCCACTCTATAAGCAACATTTCCAACTCTTTCTGAAATCTGTTACGAACCAATAAAATGAGAAGTGAGATTTGTTGTACCCCAAAAATTTCCCTCCCATTTTATTCAGGGCATTCTCATTAAGGTCCCCATTTGCTCAAGGTTGACCAAGAATTGATCAGAGAAATTCTCTTTCTAAGTAATGGTCTTTCAACTAATTTCATTTTTCACTAAGATGTGTGAGTTCTAGGGCTTCAAATGATTTTTATGGCACCCTATATGCCTCAGCATAATGGTATAGCTGAAAGACATAAAATAAGTCTGCATGACAAAGTGTAGGTCAAAGGCTGAAAATATGCCTAAGAGCTTTTGGATCGAAGCAGCTTCGACAGCAGTATGCAGGCTAATTTGAAGGGTCGAAGGAAGGATAATTCGAAGGAAAATGTGAGGAGGATTTTAAGAAGTCTTCGATTGGAAGATCAAATAAGGAGCTTCGAAGGGTTCGTTTTCGAACCACTGAAATATAAGTTGTTCGAAACACCCAAGGAAGGCTAGATCGAAAGAAAGCGTGAGGAGGCTTTTTCTGAAGCCTTCGATTGGAAAAGCTAGTAATGGGCACCATCGAAAGGTTAATTTTCTAACCACTGAAATGGAAGTCATTTTAAGAATTGCAAGGAAGATACCTTTCGATTGACATGTTGCCTGAAGGGGCGCTTCAAAAAGAAGAATATTTGGAATTCAAAAAGTTTTTATCATTTATCCAAAGAAAACATGTGGAAGGCTCATGATTCGAAGGACATGCCATCTTCAAGCATGTCGTGGTCGAAGGACAGTTAGAGCTTTTGGCATGTACCTGAATAGGTGTGAGATGTTTGAAGAGAAGTTATGATACTCTTAGGTTACCCTTTGATTGGTGCATACAAGCTGTATTCACCAATCAAAGGTGGACTGAGGCGCAACAAAGTTATTTCTTGTAGACAAGCAAAAAGGTGGGAGTTGGAATCAAAGAGCCACCTATACAGCTACATTCGAAGGAGATGACAAAACAAACTTTGATAAACCAAGAGGAAGAGGTGTTCGAATTAAAGGAAAGGAGACTGAAAGGAACAAGAGATGAGTTCGATTGGGCTAATGGGATAATTTTCAAGTCAAACAACCAATGCTGATGGACTCAATCGAAGAAGCCATGAGGATGAAACTATGAGAAAATCGAAGAATCCAAAATGATAAGTCCTTGTCCATTCGAATTGGAACTCAGAGCCAATCGAAGGACAAGACTTGGGAACATTCGAAAAGCCAAGATGTGGGGTGAAACCTGTCCAGGTTCACTCAAAATCCAAAATGGTAGAAAATCATCAAAAAGGCAACCTTTTAAGACTTTCGATTCTGCCTTCAAATCCATAGTTAATGGCTGATTCTTGCCATTTTCTCCCACCACCACACCCCTATAAATATGACACGCACACATTGCCTACACCCAACAGAGATTACATATCAAGAACACAAAGAAATACATCAAAGCTGTCAAAATCGAAGCACATTTTGCAGGCCTCCTCACTCAAAACCAAACATCTTATCCCCCTCCTGAGATTCCCGGGAAGGCTTTCAGGCCCCTAAGCAAGCAGTTTCACGCCCAAATCCACAGATCCACGCATCTTAGATTGGTAAAGGTTTGTAAAAAAACCAAAAACTGCATTTTCATGGCATAATAATACTTTTAACCATTTGATTCATGTTCAGGGCTATTGATAGTACAAGTATAACGTGAATGAGATCGTGCCATTGCTAGGGCACGATCTGAGATTTCCTTCGAATCTCTGGGTTTAGGTTGTTTCGAGCCAAAATAAGCTCAGACCTGAGATCAGGGGATTCAAATTAGAGGCGAGAAGGTTAAGGTGTTGCGTGTGTGTAGAGGCAGGGGTTCGATCCCTGCATCTTGTAATGATTTTTCTATTTATTTTCTTGCAGATCCAGTACCCTCCACAGGCAATCCATCATACACTATTAACAACCTCTCTCGTTGGATCAAAAGGTTGCTCTCTCATTGGATCGAAAGGCCGCCTCCTCCTTGGATCTAAAGGCAGCTTCCCTTATTAGATCAGAAGGCAACCTGGGCCCCTTTCCTGATCTGGGCCTGTGTTTTTTTTAACTTACCCCCTGTTTCTATTTGCTGTCCAGGCCTATTTATGTTTTTTTTTTACTTATTTCTTTTTTCCTTTTATTTAATCAGAAAAATAATAAAAAGCACATAAAAACATTAGGTTAGCCTTTTTTTAATTAAATTAATTCTGTAAATTAATTGTTTAAAACATCTTCTTAATTTTAAAATCAATAGACTTAGTATTTATTCTAATTCAATTATTTTCATAAAACAAAAAGAAAACAAACAAACAAAAAAGATTTCATTTGTTTAGGATTTAAACGTCCTTTCAATTTGCGCGCATTTATTATTTTAGCATTGTTATTTTTATCATTAATGTAACTGCTTATAGGATGTAATAGAATTAACTAGGACTCTTTTACTGCTTTCTTTATTTCTCCCCCAAATTTTGGATATGTAATTAATCCCCTCCCCAAAGCCATATAATAGTGTAGGATTTTATTTTCGCACTTTATATTTCCTCTACATATATTAACTGTTTAGATGTATGGTAATAGGATTGCATGGCAAGAGCTTAATAACCAAAACGCTAGCAAACTTAACACAAGACTAAAATAACTGAAAACAACACAATTACACACGCGCACCTCTAGGGTACCCCACTTTGGTTACCTTCGGAAAACAGTCACAACTCTCGAAATGTGAGATATTTTAGTGGCTACCCTCTGGTTTAAAAGATCATAAGTCCCTCGATGACCCTCTCGATGTTGCCTCGGTAAAAATGATCTTAAAACTCTAGGGTAGTTACTAAAATTTCTTGCCCAGTTGCCTTTGTGACTATAAATGTCCCTTCGAATGTCCCTCAAATATCCAGCGATAGGGCTACCTACTCACTAATAATAGGATATCACTGTCTAAAGGAAAAGAGGAAAAGAACGACCCTTTCAAGTAAAAGTAGATAGTTCGTAGATGTTATGCTCAAAAACAAATTTACACTTACACAAAACAACTTTCAAAAGCATTTTCAAAATGCTTTATCAATAATCTTGAGGATTGATACAAGAGTTATCATAAAGCAAACTGCCTTACTATTGACATTTCAAAACACTTTTCAAAAACACACAAAGCACAAGGTATTTCAAAATGAGCTAGCATCTAAGAGCCCGTAGATAACTACGGATGAAAAGGGTGCTAACACCTTCCCTTTCCATAATCTACCCCCTTACTTAGAAAACTCTCGAAAGGTCTTTTTCTGTTCTTTTCACCCTTTCCTTTGTTGGATCAAAGAAAAGTCAGTGGCGACTCTTGCTTACCACAATATTTGCGAATACAAACGCAACACCAGTATAACAGTCGGTTCTGCCACCGTATCACAGAACTGGCGACTCTGCTGAGGATTATATAAAAAGTGGGGTTACCTTAAAGCTTAGTTCATTTTTAAATTGCTTTACTATGTGTGATTTGCTTGCTTTCCTTTAAGGGCTTGTTTGGGTTTACTTGTAAAGATTTTGCACCTGGATTTGGGGCACCTTTTTAGGTAAGCAGCAATAGATCGTGGAGACTGTACGGTGTAAACCAATATGGTTGAAACGATAGCTGCGTTAGTGTGACACATTTGTTGGTACCAGTATCCCTTGTGTTAAATTGAGGAGAATATGAGGCAGTTGTGTGGTGTCATAAAGCACTAACAGATCTTAGAACCTTAGTTGAACAAACTTAGCCATTAGAAAGTAGTGAGATATCCAGCCTCGGTATAAAGCTGAGGATTGATTTATACTCGATGCTACACTCATTGAGATCCGACTTTCGGGATGTTTCGGCCGCGAGAAAAGATCGCCTAAGCTAAAACAATGTATGATAAAGAAAGATCAGTGATATTGAGACTCCTTAGAACCCGATCACATTTCTAAGACAGGTTGAACCAACTAAAACTTCAAGAGGATACTCACCTACAAGTCCCCATGCAAGCCTGAACCTAAGGCTATTTGTGTGACTTGTTTGCTTTCATTATCTAACAACACGAATTCCTTGCAGGACTTGTTTATAATCATTTTAACCTCTTGAAATACTTACTTGTCTCCATCACCTTACATTATTGCTTAATGCATAACATACACCTCATAACATCATAACATTTCCTTACCATTTCAAGGATCCCAAGGGTCTGTGATGCAGGTTATGATGAACCAGACAAGGGGCAAGGGGATTTATTTTCCTTTAGCCAATGTTGTCAAAAGATCAAAGTGCGATAACTTGAGTCAAAGGCTATGACCCACTCGACATGGTGAGCTTGATTCTCGTAGAAGGAACTTCAACGGTACGAAGTTCGTCAATCAAAGTTGTAGTCGAATTCTAACAGCTTCTTGTGTTTACCCCACGAGATCCTTGAAAATATTGCATGCATGTCATTACATAACAGGTCTTCCAGTATAGGTTTCTCATTTTCTCGCTGTTTATTTCAGCAAGGAAAATGGATCTCAAATAGAACGACAGAGATCTCCAAACTCAAGATGCTCAGTTCAAGGAAATGTTCCTAAACCTATCCAAGGGGCATGAAGAATTGAAATTATTCCTCATTGGGAGCTTTACCAAGAAAAATTCTGACGACAACAAGGATGACCAGTTGGAACAACTGCAAGTTGAGATGGAAAGGATGAGAATCCAGATGAATAGTCAGATGTCTCTTATCCAAAATTTATCTCGGGGACAAGAAGAGTTGAGTATTCTCATTATTAAGCTTCATCGAGATGAATACAACCATATGAAACAAACAGTTGAGGCTGGGGATCAAGTTGTTAATCAGCCCCTGGTGAGACAAGAAGTTGGCTTGGTGGAGAGTAGACCTTTCCAAATTACTTCTACGTCACAAGCCCAACAACAATGACAGGGTAATCAGCGTAAGCTGGATACATCCAATAGGCAATATACCAAACTCAACATGCCAATGTCGCAAGCCTTGCAACACATGTTGAAGTTGAATTTGGTCACATTGAAGGATCCTCCTAGGAATCCTAATACTTCCGCTCCTAGTTACCATCCCAATGAAAGGTGTGTATATCACTCTAATAGTCTGGGGCATGATACTGATAGTTGTTGGACGTTAAAATATATGATTCAAGACCTGATCGATGAAGGAGCGCCGGAACTTGCACAAGATGGTAAACTGGAATTTTCCTGTCATCCCTCCAAGGCACGTCATCTGAAGTGACGAAGTTTAGGCAGAGAAATTTTTGTTCATTCGAATCTTCAGTTGTAATTTCTTTGTTTTGTCTAAACACTTATCCTTAGTCCAGACTTTGGTTACTTTCATTAATGCATTGCATATGTTTCTCTTGACTTAATCCATTCGTTTGCACTATACTTAAACTATGATTTTACTTCTTTTGTGATATTCAACTCCTAATTAAAAGCTATAAGCCTTTAGAGGAAGGATGACGAAAAAGATACCGTAATCTCTACAGTATGCTTTTGAACAGACCTTGTTGGCGATGTACATGCGTTGTTTCAAATCTTAAACAATGGAGTTACAAGGAGGATAATCCCTAGTCAACCCCTTTGAGCCTAAGAAGTAGGAGTTCTCTTTTTCATGCAAATTGAAACCCTTATTCATAACCTGGTACAGGGTAGTTTCTCAGTTAGTTCAAAGGTGCATTCAATCACAAGCTTTCTCTTCACACACGATGCATGGTGTTGAAGACGCCCTTCCAAAACAAAAGATGGTGATGGTTCCACATAATCATTAAAACATGCAGTCATTATCTCTCAAAAGAAAAAACCTTAAGTCAAAACCTATAAAGGAGACTTAAGAAAGAAAAAAACTGGGACATCCCGCTGACTGTAATCACAAAAGAAACAGTTCAGGAAAAAGGTAGGGATAATAAAATAAAAAAGGAGGTCGCTACAAATTCTCAACAAAAGGAAAAGGTTACAAAAATGACTGTTTTCTCAAATAAACTTTCAGTATTTGAACCATCACCGAAATATTAGGGCCAAGATTCCAGAACTCAATCAGGATCTAAACGCACAGTTAACTGAGTATATGACTGAAGAACATCACAAATAACAGGTTGGGTATAAATAAAGTTTGAGCCTTTATCTTTTGTTTCTTGAACCGTGAACCAGACCACGTTACGACCCTTAAAAGTCCTAGCTGAAGCATGGGTTAGTTCGAAAGCAAACTTTTACAAAAGGTATCCTGACTCTTGTAAGGTTTGCTATAAATCCTGAGTTGATATCACATTCTCACAAAATTTGTTTGTTTTACTAAAAAATGAATTTTTAAACTTCAAGACAGACATAAGCTTTGCATTTTTTTAAATACCATTGTTTGCATATGACTATTTGTTCAACAGCAGAGAAATTTGCACAATGAATATTTGATGAACAGAAATCCTCTCAATGAACAAAATCACCTTAGATGGAAAGACATTTCCAGCAACAGGCCTTTCATAATCAAGGGGCATGGCATGTTGTCCAGCTGTTATGGGGAAGTCAAGTCAAGATTCGAGGAATCTCTCAAAAGTGCCAAATAGCCAGGGGCAGACCTCCGTCTGAATCACTTGGGGAATTAGACATGAATTCCAACAAAGGGCCATGTACGGTCAAGAAAACATTTTCTAGCAGTGCTGCAACACTTGCTACTATGGACAGTGACAATTTCCCGCACCTTGTGACCATGGACATAGTCGAAAAATACTACGTATGAACAAAGACTCGCTAGGTTGATTGACCTAGGAAAAAGTAAGGGCATCCCGACGAACCAAAGGAGTTAGGATAAAATTTACGGATATATAAATAAAATTATACACCCGGCAAGTCGAAAACCTGAAAAGGCGGCTTGGGCAAAAAAGGGGTATCCCGGTGGACTAAAAATCTGAAAGGACAGTCCAGGCAAAAGTTAGGGATTAAAGCATACGACTATGTCCCATTATCTCGCCATTGGTCTATCAATAGAAGGCTTATCACCCTGATCAACATTTACTCAAGACTCCAGGAGTTGGGATAACATTCAAACCATATACAAAATCCCCGCAGATACTTTCTCTAGCAGGTACAGAGGCAGGGGCATCCTACTATAAAGTCACTGCCATATCCTCAGCATACAGCCTAATGATGTCAGGTGTTCCAATACTCCCAGCAAAATAAGAATTTCCAATTATTCCCCCCGGCGTCTGAAAGAAGTCCTCGGCATGGTTCATAAATTTCTTGGGTTCCCCAACAAGGCTTCATAAAAATCCCCAAGAACATTACAGAGTTTCCCTTCCCCAACAGAGTTTATTTCTCTAAACAACAGAAATCCGTCTCCCAGCATTTCAATTTCATCAAAATTTGAAGACTTACATTCATCTTCCCCAGCAACAATCAGGGATTTATTTTCCTTAGTTCAACAACACTGCAATAGAACAGCTGATACGTTCATACATTGCATTCATACATAATTTTACAAATGTCATATCATATGAAGTACAAATGCATATATCACAATCTCATTTATTTTGAGAGAATCATACAATTCATACATCATGACATCGCATGAAACTGACTTTACCTTTTCAGGTTGAATTTGCAGATAGACAAATACTATCAACTTATGCATAGAAGGTCAAAGATTAATGCCCGAAACTAGACGGGGAAACTATCTACACGGCCAGGTGGTATGAACTCCCGGAGCAGGACGGGTTCACCAATAAATACAACAGTTCCAGATTAATTCCTTAAATAAGACAGGGCAACTATCTATGAACAACTGGTTGTAGATCAATTCCTAAAACAAGACAGGGCGACTATCCACAAGACCTAGTCAGAGATTAATTCTTGAAACAAGCCAAGGCAACTATATCTACGACCAACAAAAAACCCAGTTCCAGATTAATACATGAAACAAGACAGGACAACTATCTATGAACAACTAATTATAGATTAATACCTGAAACCAGACAAGACAACTATCTACATGAGCAGATTGAAGATTAACTACCGAAATAAGACGGGGAAACTATCTATCTTTCTTTAAGGTCAGAGATTAATTCTTAAAACCAGACAGGGCAATTATCTCAACAACCAACACAAAACAAGTTCCATATTAATACCTGAAACAAGACAGGATAACTATATGTGAACAACTGATTGTAGATTAATACTTGAAACCAGACAGGATAACTATCTACATGAGCAGATTGAAGATTAACTCCCAAAACAAGACGGGGAAACTATCTTTCTTTCTCTAAGGTCAGAGATTAATTCCTGAAATCAGACAGAGCAACTATCTCAACGACCAACACAAAACAAGTTCCAGATTAATACCTGAAACAAGACAGGACAACTATCTGTGAACAACTGATTGTAGATTAATACCTGGAACCAGACAAGACAACTATCTATATGAGAAGATTGAAGATTAACTCCTGAAACAAGACGGAGAAACTATCTTTCTTTCTCTAAGGTCAGAGATTTATTCCTGAAATAAGACAGGGAAACTATCTTAATGACCAACAAAAGCAAGATTCCATATTAATACCTGAAACAAGACAGGACAACTATTTGTGAACAGCTGACTATGGGTTAATTCCTGAAACAAGACGGGGTGACTATCTACACGACCAGACGAAGCAATCTTACACAGGTTCCTTCTCATGATCTCCAGATGCAGCTTAAATGGGCTTATCCTGAAGCAATCTTACACGGATTCCTTCTCGCAATTTCCTGATGCAGCTTTACACGGGCTCATCCTGAAGCAACCCTACACAGGTTCCTTCTCATCAATCTCCAGATGCAGCTTTACACGGGCTCATCCTGGAGCAATCTTACACGGGTTTCTTCTCACAATCTCCAGATGAAGTTTAACACAAACTCATCCTGAAGCAGCCCTACACAGGCTCCTTCTAATACATTTCCAAATAACAGTTAATTTCATTCTCTCCAGCAAGTTACTGTGAAGCCTGGATTTCAGCAAAAAAACAGGTAACATTCATCTCTCCAACCCAGATATAACTCCTCAGTAGATCCATTGACAAATAAAGCTCCTAGACTCTATTCCCCACAGAGCTTTCCTCAAGCAAGAGAACAACAGAAATCAACATTCCCCAATGGAGTCCTCCTCAGACAACAGGAACAGGAATCCCCACTAAGAGACCTCTCAGGAAGTCAATATCTACTTTGGATGGCATCTTTAAGACCATCTATGACAACTCTCGGTCATCTTCTTCAAATGGAATCTGTAAGCCCATTTCTGATATCATCAACTAACAGGGTTACTTCAGGCGAGTGCAAATTTATGGGCACTCTAGTGTTCAATCATCTTCCACCTTCAGATCACGAAAGGCAAATAAGCTAATCTAAATCTTCAGGTTTAAGAAGACTGAACAAGGTCAACTGTTGTACCCTAAAATTTTCCCTCCCATTTTATTCAGGGCATGCTCGTTAAGGTCCCTAATTACTCAAGGTTGAACAAGAATTGATCAGAGAAATTCTCCTCTTAAGAAATGGCTTTTTAACTAATTTTATTTTTCACCAAGATGTGTGAGTTCCAGTGCTTCAAGTGATTTTTATGGAACCCTATATGCCTCAGCATAATGGCACAGCTGAAATAAAGAAAAGAAGTATGCATGACAAAGTGTAGGTCGAAGGCTGAAAATATGCCTAAGGGATTTTGGGTCAAAGCAGCTTCGACAATAGTATGCAGGCTAATTTGAAGGATCGAAGGAAGGCTAATTCGAAGGAAAATGTGAGGAGGCTTTTAAGAAGTATTTAATTGGAAGAGCTAATAAGGAGCTTCGAAGGGTTCGTTTTGAACCACTAAAATATAAGTTGTTCGAAACATCCAAGGAAGGCTAGATCAAAAGAAAGCGTGAGGAGGCTTTTTCTGAAGCCTTAGATTGGAAAAGCTGGTAATGGGCGCCATTGAAAGGTTCATTTTCGAACCACTGAAATGGAAGTCATTCGAAGCATTTCAAGGAAGACACCTTTTGATTGACATGTTTCCTGAAGGGGCGCTTCAAAAAGAAGAATATTTGGAATTCAAAAAGTTTTTGTCATTTATCCAAAGAAAACATGTGAAAGGCTCATGATTCGAAGGACATGCTATCTTCAGGCATGGTGTGGTCGAAGGACATTTAGAGCTTCTGGCATGTACCTGAACAGGTGTGGGATGTTTGAAGAAAAGTTCTGATGCTCTTAGGTTACCCTTCGATTGGTGCATACAAGCTGTATTCACCAATCGAAGGTGGACTGAGGCACAACAAAGTTGTTTCTTGTAGACAAGCAAAAAGGTGGGAGTTGGAATCAAAGAGCCACCTATACAGCTGCATTTGAAGGAGATGAAAAAATAAAGCTTCGATAGACCAAGAGGAAGAGGTGTTCGAATTGAAGGAAAGGAGACTGAAAGGAACAAGAGCTGAGTTCGATTGGGCTAATGGAATAATTTTCAGGTAAACAACCAATGCAGATGGACTCAATAGAAGAAGCCATGGGGATGAAACTGTGAGAAAATCGAAGAAGCCACAATGATAAGGTTTTTAGCCATTCAAATTGGAACTCAGAGCCAATCGAAGGACAAGACTTGGGAACATTCAAAAAGCCAAGATGTGGGGTGAAACCTGTCCAGGTTCACTCAAAATGGTAGAAAATCATCAAAAAAGGAAACCTTTTAAGACTTTCGATTCTACCTTCAAAGCCATGGTTAATGTATGATTCTTTCCATTTTCGCCCACCACCACACCCCTATAAATATGACACACACACATTGCCTACACCCAACGGAGATTACCTATCAAGAACACAAAGAAATACATCAAAGTTGTCAAAATTGAAGCATACTTTGCAGGCCTCCTCACTCAAAACCAAACATCATATCCCCCTCCTGAGATTCCCAGGAAGGCTTTCAGGCCCATAAGCAAGCAATTTCACGCCCAAAGCCACAGATCCACGCATCTTCGATTGGTAAGGGTTTGCAAAAAAACCAAAAACTTCATTTTCATGGCATATTAATACTTTTAACCATTTGATTCATGTTTAGGGCTATTGGTAGTATAGGTATAATGTGAATGAGATTGTTCCATTGCTAGGGCATGATCTGGGATTTCCTTCAAATCTCTGGGTTTAGGTTATTTTGAGCCAAAATAAGCTCAGACATGAGATCAGGGGATTCGAATTAGAGGCGAGAAGGTTAAGGTGTTGTGTGTATGCAGAGGCACGGGTTTGATCCCTGCCTCTTGCAATGATTTTTCTATTTATTTTCTTGCAGATCCAGTACCCTCCACAGGAAATCCATCATACACTATCAATAACCTCTCTCGTTGGATCGAAAGGCCATTCTCTCATTGGATCGAAAGGCCGCCTCCTCCTTGGATCAAAATGAAGCTTCCCTTATTGGATTAGAAGGCAACTTGGGGCCCTTTCCTGACCTGGGCCTGCGTTATTTTAAACTTACCCCCTTGTTTCTATTTGTTGTCCAAGCCAGTTTATGTTTTTGTTTTATTTTATTACTTATTTCTTTTTTCCTTTTATTTAATCAACAAAAATAATAAAAACTCATAAAAACATTAGGTTAGCATTTTTTTTAATTAAATTAATTCTGTAAATTAATTAATAATTATTTAAACCATCTTCTTAATTTTAAAATCAATAGACTTAGGATTTATTCGAATTCAATTCTTTTCATAAAACAAAAAGAGAACAAACAAATAAAAAAGATTTCATTTTTTAGGATTTAGATGTCCTTTCAATTCGTGCGCGTTTATTATTTTAGCATTGTTATTTTTATCATTAATGTAACTGCTTATGGGATGTAATAGAATTAACTAGGACTCTTTTACTGCTTTCTTTATTTCTCCCACAAATTTTGGATATGTAATTAATCCCCTCCCCAAAGCCATATAATAGCGTGGGATTTAATTTCCGCGCTTTATATTTCCTGTACATATATTAACTGTTTAGATGTATGTTAATAGGATTGCATGACAAGAACTTAATAATCAAATTGCTAGAAAACTTAACACAAGACTAAAATAACTGAAAACAACACAATTACACACGCGCACCTCTAGGGTACCCCACTTTGGTTGCCTTCAGAAAACAGTCACAACTCTCGAAACGTGAGAGATTTTAGTGGCTACCCTCCGGTTTAAAAGATCATAAGTCCCTCGATGACCCTCTCGGTGTTGCCTCAGTAAAAATGTTCTTAAAACCCTAGGGTAGTTACTAAAATTTCTTACCCAGTTGCCTTTGTGACTATAAACGTCCCTTCGAATGTCCCTCAAATATCCAACAATAGGGCTACCTACTCATTAATAATAGGGTAACACTGTCTAAAGGAAAAGAGGAAAAGAACGACCCTTTCAATTAAAAGTAGATAGTTCCTAGATGCTATGCTCAAAAATAAATTTACACTTACATAAAAAAACTTTCAAAAACATTTTCAAAATGCTTTATCAATACTCTTGAAGACTGATACAAGAGTTATCATAAAGAAAACTGCCTTACTATTGACATTTCAAAACACTTTTCAAAAACACACAAAGCACAAGGTATTTCAAAATGAGCTAGCATCTAAGAGCCCGTAGATAACTACGGATGGAAAAGGTGTTAACACCTTCCCTTTCCATAATCCACCCCCTTACTCAGAAAACTCTCGAAAGGTCTTTTTCTGTTCTTTTGACCCTTTCCTTTGTTGGATAAAAGAAAAGTCGGTGGTGACTCTTTCTTACCACAACATTTGCGAATACAAACGCAAAACTAGTATAACAGTCGGCTCTACCACCATATCACAAGCTTCTTAGACTTCAATGCTCGCCCAACACCAATTATATGTATAACTCTCAAAAACACATGGTTACCTACTTGAAGTTATAAGTCTTTCCTTCGCTTGTCATGATAACTCTTCTGTCTACTTTGGGAAGCTTTCATCTTTTCTCGAATCAACCTCACTTTCTCAGTAGTCTCATGAACAATTTCAGGTCCAAGTACTACACTTTCTCTAGATTCATGCCAACATAACAGAGTTCTACATCTCCGACCATACAACGCCTCAAAAGGTGTCATCCAAATACTAGAATGGTAATTGTTATTATAGGTAAAATCTATTAATGAAAGATAAGTATCCCACGAACCTCCCTGCTCAAGAACACATGCTCTCAACAAATCCTCCAACGATTGAATAGTCCTTTCTATCTGACCATCTGTCTGAGGATGATACGCCGAACTCAACCTCAAATTAGAACCTAACTCCTCTTACAAATTCTTCCAAAAATATGAAGTAAACCTCAGATCTCTATCCGACACAATGCACAAAGGAACACCATGAAAATTTACAATTATACTAGTGTAAATCTCAGCCAACTTCGACACTGGAAAACTAATGTTAATAGGAATAAAGTGAAATGCTATCCCAATTACACTCTTATCGTATTAGGTAATCCCGTCACAAAGTCCATTGAAATGCTATCCCATTTCCATTCCGGAACTTCTAACGGTTGCATCAACCCTACAGGTTTCTGATGTTCAACTTTCGACTTCTGACAAGTTAAACATGCATACACAAACCGAGCCACATCACTCTTCATTCCAGGCCACCAAAACAAATTCTTCAAATCCTGATACATCTTTGTAGCTCCTGGATGAATACTCAACTTACTTCTATGACTCTCTTCAAGAATCACTTTCTTCATCTCTGCATCATCAAGAACACAAATCCGATTATGAAATCTCAACACACCTTGCGCATCTAACTTAAAATCACTATTCTCAGACTGAGCGATCCCAACCATCTAATCTACCAGTTTCATATCTAATTTTTGAGCTTATCTGATACTATCTAGAAATTCATTATTAATCTTCAACATTCCCAACATAACACTCTGCGGTGTTACTTCTCAACTAAGCTCATATCTCTGAACTGTTCAATTAATTCCAGCTCTTTAACCATTATTGCTGACATATGTAAAGTCTTTCGACTTAATGCATCAGCCACCATGTTTGCTTTTCCTGGATGATAATTCAAACCGAAATCATAATCCTTTAACAACTCCAACCATCTTCGCTGTCTCATATTCAGTTCCTTATGATTAAATAAATACTTTAAGCTCTTATGGTCACTAAACACTTCAAATCTAGAACCATAAAGATAATTCCTCCAAATTTTCAACACAAAAACAACTGCAGCAAGCTCTAAATCATGGGTAGGATAGTTCTTTTCATGAGTCCTCAACTACCTTGACACATAAACAACTACCTTATCATTCTTCATAAGCACACCTCCTAAACCCATCTTAGAAGCATCGCAATATACCACAAAAGGTTCTCCTGGATTAGGTAATGTCAAAATTGGAGCCAACGTCAATCTCTTCTTCAATTCTGCAAAACTTTCTTCACACTGACCATCCCACACAAAAGCTATACCTTTACAAGTCAACCTAGTCAACGGAAGTTCCAACTTAGAGAAACCTTCAATAAACCTTTTATAATAACCAGTTAATCCCAAAAAACTTCTAATCTCAGTAGCCGACTTTGGAGTTTCCCATTATAACACAGCATCTACCTTCGATGGGTCTACATCAATGCCACTACCTGAGATCACATGACCAAGAAAACTAACCTCCTTTAACCAAAATTCACACTTAGACAGCTTTGTATACAACTCCTTCTCTTTCAAAATTGCAATACTACTCTTAAGTGTTATGCATGCTCTTCTTCTAACTTAGAGTAAATCAAAATGTCGTCAATGAACACCTCTACAAATCGATCTAAATAAGTATGAAAGATACGATTCATGTATTCCATGAATACTCACAGCGTGTTAGTAACACTGAAAGGAATCACCAAATACTCATAATGTCCATAACACGTTCTGAAAGTCGTCTTCTGGATATCTTCATCCTTCACCTTAATCTGATGATATCCCGACTTCAAATCAATCTTACTAAACACACGGCACCTACCAATTGATGCATCAAGTCATCTATTCTTGGAAGTGGATACTTATTCTTAATTATCACTTTATTCAACTGCCTATAATCAACACAAAGCCTCATACTTCCATCTTTCTTATTTACTAACAACACTAGATCTCCCCATGGCGATACACTTGGTCTTACAAACTTCTTCTCAAGTAACTCTTCCAATTGCTTCTTTAATCCTGACAATTCAAATGCAGACATCCTGTATGGTGCCATAGACACAGGTCTGGCACCAGGTACAGGATCAATAACAAATTCAACCTCTCTCTCTCTCTCAGGCAGTACATCAGGAATTTCATCAGGGAAAACTTCAGGAAATTCACACACCACCTGCAATTCCTTAATTACAGCTTGATTCTCGACAGATAGCGATGCCATCTACGAGAACATCTAATATCCTTCTCGCATCAACTACCACAACTGTCTAGCAGTCAACAGACTATCTTCCTCGGGAGTAGAAAACCTCACAGACTTGTTATAACAGTTAATATGAACATAGTTATTCTCTAACCAGTTCATACCCAAAATCACATTCAACCCTCTTAAAGGCAAGCAAACCAAATCAACAACAAAGTCTCTGTCGAAAATCGACAAAGGACACTTTAAACACACAAAAGAAGTAGTCACCGACCCCTTGGCTGGAGTGTTGACGACCATCTCTCTATTCATAGAAAACAACATAAGACCCAATCTTACAACATAATCAATAGCAATAAAGAAATGAGTAGCACTGATATCAATAATAGTAATTAAAGGAGTACTATTAATGAAACATGTACCTCTGATGAGCCTGTCCTCAGTAGCTACCTGATCCTCAACCAAAGCGAACACTTTACCACTGGTTTGCGCCTTCTTTGGTTTTTGACACGAAATGACAATGTGTCCTTCTTCACCATAATTGAAACAAATCACCTCCTTATGCTTACACTCTGATACAACATGTCCATTCTTACCACAAAGGAAACACCTCTTTACCTTAGCGATACACACATTACTCTTATGCCCAGGTTTTCCATATTTGAAACAAACCACACCAGCAAGAGCATCTCCCTCACTAGTCCTCTGACCCTGAGCAACTTTCTGTTTACCTTTACCAGTTGGGGCATCATAAGGCTTACCACGATTCTGTTGGTACTTACCCCTCTTCTTGCTGATAATCTTGTAATGAGCATTATTATCCTCTTCCTAAATTCTGCAACTATCAATTAAATCGGCAAAGACATGGATCTTTTGGTATCCAATTGCCTTCTTGATCTCTGGGTGCAACCCATTCTCAAACTTGATGTACTTTGAAAACTCAGCATTAGCCTCACTATAGTGCGGATAAAACTTAGCCAACTTAGAAAACTTCGCAGCATACTCAACAACCGACATACTCCCTTGCTTCAGCTCAAGGAACTCAATTTCCTTCTTACCACGAACATCTTCATGGAAATACTTCCTTAGAAATTCCCTACGAAACACGGCCCAAGTGACATTTTCACCTGTAGCTTCCAACCTCTGACACGTCTCTAGCCACCAGTCATCAGCTTCAACTACGAGCATATGAGAACCATATTGAACCTTTTGCGCTGAAGTGCATTCCATCACACAGAAGATCCTTTCAATCTCCTTCAACCAATCCAATGCTCCGTCAAGATCATACTTTCCCTTCAAGGTAGGCGGATTCTCCCTCTGGAAAGTTGCCAAACTACGAGATCCAGCATTCTCGTCAGTGTTCAACTGATTCTTCATAGCATGCGCCATTGCTTCTAAAGCAGCAATAAGTGCAGCATCATTCCTTCCAGCCATCTCAACTTATCACTATAACATAAACAACAGTTAGAACTCAAATTAATAATACTCGATTGTTAAACAAAACTACGACTTGACAACTTGGTCAGATGGACCGACTTGATCTGATACCAACTTTATAACACCCCAATTCTACTCGACAATATATATAAATCAGAGTTATAAAAATTATACAACTGAATCAGGACGCCACAAATTCAACTTAAAACAACGACATTCATTACCGACACATAACACATTAAACTTGGATGAACCGACAACAAACATAATTCCATCTTATAAAGAAACAACAACTTTCATAACTATGCAACAGAGTCATAATATTCATCTTAAGGGAACATAACATCATTTTCCAACTAAGACAACTTCAAATAACAATAGTTTAAAGAACAACAACTTAAAGTTCAATCAACTGAAATAATAATAACAAACAAACAACAAGCGTTCATCCTCTTGAGTGTTACGTATCAGAGCAATGGCACTGACTCAAACCTACTGAAGTTAAACCGCCTCCACTCTGGATTGCATGCACGTTACCAACATCGAGGTAATATTCAAACAGAAGGGGTGAGATATCGAACATTATAATAGAATGCATGATAAGTAAAACATTAAAATCAGTTCATATATATTCGCCACTTCTCAGATCTTTAGCAACATAAACGAAATTAAAATAAATCACACAACAACTCAGAATGCAACGCAGAATGCAACTCATCTTTATGCAAATGCATGTGGTACCAATGGAGCAGAACTCCCATCTTAAAAATATGCCAATAAATAAAGGCATCAACAAGGCATAAGCCTTCTTCGCAGTTTGCCAATCCAGGCCATCACAAAGTATGCAAATGTATATGAATGCACTATCACATACTCACAACAATCATCATTCATCGCAAGGCATATGCCCACATCACCATTATTACCAGTAAATAAAGGTAATTCATCATCATGTAAATTCCCTGCAACGTTGCATTATCAACAAGAATTTACAACAACAATCACAAAAACATAACAACCCAACATAAATCGACATTAGCCATAAGCCTATCACATCAATCAACAATTCAATCATTAACATAATCAAACAGCAACTTAACAATCATTCACGCAGCACGGTTAACGACCAAAACACAACATGCACGTGCAAAAAGGGATAGGGAACTATGTGCCCCTCGACATGCATAGTGTTGTACCCCAAAATTTTCCCTCTCACTTATCAAGAATTTTTCTCACAAGATCTCCTTTGGCTCAAGACTGCACTAGGATTGATCAGCTCAAGACACCTCCTTAAACACTGATGACCAAAATTAGGGTTTAAGATTGCATAAGGATTTTTGAACTTCCAATGCCCCATATGACTTCCATGGACCATTATGGACCCTCAAGATTACTCATGACAAGTTTCAAGCTTTGGATCACACTTTTGCTCAGTCAATTGAGCAGTTGACCTAAAATTCAACTGTATTGGGGAAAAAGTCAACTATGGCCTATTTACAGTCAAACTTAATAATTTTTAATCCACATCAACATTTTAAACTCATATGTATCATTTGATCAAGTTTGGACCATAATTCCTCAAGAAATTTGATCAAATCTTCAAAAGGGCAAAATGGTCAAAATTAGGGTTTTGACTAAGAAAGGGCAATTTCTGATTTTTGACCTAGAAAATGATCAATTAGTTTAAGTAATGATCTCAAGAGTCCAATTGCATCATTTTTAAATAATGACATGGCTCAAAACATTGCAAGTCCAATGGATTGACAGATGAATTTTGCAGTCAACTGATCAAAAGTCAATTATATACTAAAAAGTCAAACTTTGACTTTTTGGTCAAAATCAAATGCCAAAGACATAATTCATCAAAACATGTCAAAATATGAAACTTATTCATCAAGAAATCCAAAATTCAAAATTTCATTTTGAAAAGTAAAAATTTCTAAACTTAGAAATTTTTCTAAGTGTTGAAATGTTTTTATTTTTTCATAACTTTACGCCAATTTTTCACCATGATGAAAGGTGATTCAAGAGAAACTTCCAACATGAAAGTTGTAGATATACATGAAATATATAACTTTTCTTCACACAAATTCTTCCAAAAGTTCTTGGATCTCAAGTTATAATTTTAAGAACCTGTGGTCATGAAACAAAACATTTAGTGAAATTTTCCCTAATTTGGTCAGGATTTTGACCCAACTTCATGGCACTTTTTCATATAGTTACAAGGGGAATCTTCAAAAGAAATTCAAATATGGGTTGTAGAGTACATTGCAAGCTTTCCAAAATGTCAAATAACTCCTTGAGATTATTTTTGAGTAGGGAGAATCGAAGAGATGAAGTTAGGGTTTTATCACTTGAATTACAAGGCATCTTATGATGAACAAAATTCAAATTCAAAGTTATGCTGCATAAAATCTACTTTGCAAGCCTCAAACTTGTTAGGAACTCCATAATTAATTGCTTGTACAGTTGTTAGAGGTCTCATCTCAAGCATTCAATGCATGGACATGCTTTATATCCATTTTGGGAAGAAAGTGTACATTGCCATTTTGATAAAGTGCTTTTTACACAAAACTTATTCTTGAGCCTTGCACTTGTTCTCTTATGATCATACAAGTCCCATAACCCATAGGAAAATGGTTAGACACTTACAATCACTCAGCCCATGCTTGTACCTCACATTGAAACTTGGTTTCCCACTTTTCTTCAAAATCAAGTAACCTAGCAATTAGCTGAAAACATGTACTTCTGATTGTCCAAACCACTCCAATCCTTTTGCTTATAGATATACAAACCATTTTACACAAAGGACACGAAGGCTTGCCCCCTAAAAACACCAAGAGCTCATAATCACATCTCATACCTCCATTTTCACATAAACTGACCAAAAACTTGAAACTCATAACTCCCTCGTGCATTTTCAAGCCTTTTGGTTCCTAAAGCTTCTAAACATCATTTAGAACTGATCCCACACCCTGTTACAGAACTGTAACACCATTAACACCATCCTCCGTTTTCAAAAATAGAGCTTTGCACTTGGACTTCTCCAGAACTCCTCAGGTACTTTCAGCTCAAGCTAAGCATCCCATTAGCTTCCTGGAAACTTGAGGAAGCTAACCCAATCATTGGAACTCCTTGAAAGCTGCTCAAACTTCAAACCCGATACCCCCTTGCAAGGTAAGTTTTCTAACTTTGGAACTTTTCATACAGGCATCATCAATGATTTATTTGTGAATGAAACGTGTAGATATCATTGCCCTAAAGCTAACCATGTTCATAGTTTCCATTAATTTTGCTTGAGCTTAGAGAATTTTAAGTTTGAAATTTCTGAGATTTTTAGGATTCAGATTAGGGCCAATGAAATTCATGTTTATCTTTGAACTATAGTTTTAATGCTTTACATTTCTGAAACCGTGAGGAAATTTGCTACAAGTTTCATGTTTACAGTTTTCATTTTTGTTGAGATTTGAACAAGTTACAGAGCTTCTGGTTGGGCGTGAGGTTGAAGATGAAGTTGGCCTCAGGAACGTGTTTGCATTATGTACTTATTGTTTTATTTATATAAACGGATGTATAGCCACCCAAGTGGTAGAAGCGCGCGCCTGTAACCAAAGGGACATGGGTTCGAGCCCCAGTGGTACCCTTTTGATTTTTTTCATATTTTTTGCATTTTTGACTTCTTTTTTTTTTTGCAGGCGCTGAGCCTCCTTGGGCTTTGTTATTTTTGTTTTTACTTGTTAACCCCTTTGTTTCCTTTTCACACCCCTGACTCAGTTTTATTTTCTTTTTCTTATTTTTCTTATATTTATTTATTTTCTTAAATATTTTCCTAATACTAAAAAATCATTAAAAAATATAAAAATAATATATTTACATTTTGACATAGTTTATTTATTTTTCTCACACAAAAAATTATTTTATTAATCATACTATATTTATTTTACTAATTATCTTTGTAAATTTAATTAAAAATAGTTTTTGTTATTTTCTTTTACACCTATTAAAATATATTATTTTAATATAAAAAAATGCCAAAAATATTTTATAATACTATGAATTATTTTCAAGACAAAAATACAAAAAAAAATACTTTTCTTAAACTCAATTTCTTTTTAATCAATTAAAAACTAGGGTTTTTATTTAGATTCTTTTCTAGTAAATTTAAATTCCACTTTTAATTAAATTATTTTCTTTAGTTAATTAGGTTAAATCAAAATCCCTTTTCTCTAAAAAATCCAAACAAAAATATCCATTTTTCTTCACATTTGCATTCTTGTATATTTATTCATTATGTACATTATTTATTTCAATTCTTGTACAAATTCAATATGGTTGTAATAGATTAATTAGGTTTATTTTCTTGCAACCCCCATTTATAATTTGTACACCCCCTCCCACAAGTATTGTAATAGTGTAGTAACTTTAAATTCCACAATTTATCGCTTTATATAACATGCTAGTAATTAAGGTTTGTATGGAAAGACTAAAACCAATACTTAGAAAACCCTAATTCAAGACAAAATCAAGCATGAAAACAATACACTTGCACACAAGCACCCTTAGGGTAAATCCACTTGGTTGCCTTATAAAATAGCCATATTACGCATGTGAGGTATCTTAGCAAAAATAAGCAAATACAAGATCATAGTCCCTCGACGATGCTATCAAAGTTGCCTTTCAAATGATCTTAGTCCCTAAAAGAGAATGCTAAGTTACCTTGCAACATTGCTAATCATGGTTATACGATAACCCACGCCCGTTCCGTTTACATCCAAAGATAGGGTTACTTACCAAATCAATGGTAAGATAACAATGTCAAAGGAAAAAGGAAATGAACATGAAAGACTTTTGAGTAGGTAGAACGCTCCTAGTTGTTTGCTCAATTTCAAAACAAAACATCCTTGCTATTTTCAAAACAAACACCTACACTTCCAAACATCTTACAAACTTAAAAACATTTTCAAAAGATCAAATACTTTGTATACATTCTTACGAACAAGAATCATTACAAAGATTGCCTAAACAATGGCCTCTTTACAAAATACTTTCAAAAACCACACAAAGTACAATTTCAAACAAAAGCAAGTGATCTAGCAAGTAACTAAGATCCCATGGAAAACCATGGATGAAAAGGGTGCTAATACCTTCCCTTTTTATAATCTACCCCCCGAACTCAAGAAATAATCTCAAAGGTCTTTCCTGTGCTTTTTCACCTTTCCTTTTGGATAAAAGAAAAGTCGATGGCGACTCTTGCTAACCGCAACATTTGTGATCAAACGCAAAACACCCAAGTCAGTTCTCCCACCGTATCACAGAACTTGTGACTCTGCTGGGGAAAATTCTAAAAGTGGGGTTACCTTAGGGTTAGATCACATTTACTTGCTTTCATTGTTTGACTTGTATGCTTTACATTATGGTTCTTTGTTTGGGTTTGAATCCTCTACACCGTATTTAGGATACCTTATAGGTAAGTAACAATACATTGTGGAAAATGTGCATGGTATACCGATATGGTCTAAGCAATAGATATGTTAGTGCGACATATTTGTGGGTACCGGTAGCCCTTGAGTTAATCAAGGAGAATACGGGGCCGCTGAGTGATGTCATGAAACACTAATGAACTTTTAGAACCTTTACTTAACCAACTTGGCCATTAGGGCATAATGAGATGACCGGATTTGGTGCAGTCTGAAGTTGGTAGATACTCAATACTACAGTCATTGAGGTTTGGTTTCTTGGGATATTTCGGTCGCCATTAAAGAGGCTTGTGCTGAAACAATGACCAAGGAAACAAATCGGTGATATTGAGCTCCTTAGAACCCAGCTACTATTACTAGGATAGGTTTAAGCCAACTAAACTTCAAGAGGGTACTTACCTATGAAACCCCATGCAAGCAAAAACCTAAGGAATTGTTTTCTTTGTTTGTGTATACATACTTGTACATAACACCATGAACATCATAACATTATATTCATTCACTAACCATTTCAAGGATCTTGGGATTTATCTTTGTTCTATTTTGTAGGATATGGATTCTCTTTGCAGGAAAACTATTCAAGTCAATCTTGTAAGGATCCATCCACAACTTAAGGAGCTAGCTTCAAGGATTCCTAAAAATTCTCCACTCACAGAGAGACATGGTCGCCTACTTAACTTGGTCACTTCTAACACTGATGAAGACATGATGAAGGTGCTCTTTCAGTTCTTTGATCCTTTACACCATTGCTTCATATTTCCTGATTATCAACTTGTGCCAACTTTGGAAGAATTCTCCCAACTCTTGAGGATTCCCATTCTCAATTAACTACCATTCAACGGTATGGAAAGAGATCCAAAGCCAAAAGAGATTGCTCAATCTCTACACTTGCAGTCATCTGATGTCACAACTAATTGGGAAATAATGAGTGGTGTCAAGGGTTTCCTAGCAAAGTTCTTGTTTGAGAAAGCCCGGAACTGTTGGAATTCCTTGGATTTGCAAGCCTTTGAGGAAATTGTGGCTCTCCTCATCTATGGGATGGTTTTGTTCCCAAATCCTGACCAACTCATAGATGTGAACTCCTTCAAGATCTTCATGTCTCGTAACCCGGTGCCTACGTTGCTAGGGGATATTCTACATTCTTTTCACACTCACACTATGAGGAAAAGAGGTGTCCTTATGTGTTGCACTCCTCTCTTGGCAAGATGGTTTATTTCGCATCTTCCCCAATCTGTATTGAAGAACGAGCAAGGTTCAAGGTGGTCACAAAGGTTAATGACGCTTAAACATTCAGACATCCATTGGTGTTCCCGATCTATAGAGAATGTTACTATTGTCGACCGTTGTGGAGAATTCCCTAATGTCCCCTTACTTGGCATTAGGGGAGGCATCACCTACAGGCCCTACTTAGCCTTAAGACAATTTGGTTATGCCCGAAGGGATGACCCTCATGAGATGCTCATTCAAGGTTTGGTATTTGACTACGAGAACGACGATCAAGGTCTTCACCATATATTTATCCGAGCTTGGAGGATGTTGAACAA
The DNA here is from genome assembly GCA_948472305.1 of Vicia faba. Lineage (NCBI taxonomy): Eukaryota > Viridiplantae > Streptophyta > Magnoliopsida > Fabales > Fabaceae > Vicia > Vicia faba. The sequence continues at coordinate 444,228,382 of OX451740.1, forward strand.
GGTAGATAGCAAGACATTGGGGCATAAGAATTCCATCCCTCTTGAGCCTTACCTCAAATGGGTATGAAATCATGCTCAAAATATTATGATGCCTTATCCCTCCATTCTCCCGGTAATCATTGAGCCTGTTCTGGAAGGAGATGTTCCATACACTATCCTACATCCTGACATGCCCACCTCTCTTGAAGACTTACAAAGAGATTGGATACAACTCAAGGGGGAGCGAGATACTTTCGAAGCCCAATTCTACGCTAGCGAGAAGAAGGTTTTGGAGCTCACTAAGCAACTTCATGAGGAGCGGACTCTGAATGCCTACATTGCATCAAAGAGGATGCATACTACCTTTTTATCTTAGAGTTTTTGTATTGTTTTGCCCAAAGAGGCATTGATGTACTCAAGCTTTAATTTATTAATATAATGTGTGTTTCCTTTTTATCTAAAACAAATTTGAATCTTTAAAATCCTTGAAATCATTGCATATGCATTTACCATTCATCATAACATAAGCAGGTTTCTTGCAACAAGTCTCCTCATCTTTCTACTGTTTATTTCAGTAAGATGGATCTCGAGCAAACAGTGAAGGACCTCCAAGCCCAAAATTCCCAGTTTCAACAGGTGTTCTTAACTCTAGCCAAAGGACAAGAAGAGTTGAAGACCTTGCTGGTTGAAGAGAAAAAGAAGAAAAAGAAAATTACCGGAGTTCTGAACATGGGAAGAAGATTCCAAGGACAAGCAAGAAGGACTTTAGACTTTGCTACGTCATCTGGTGAGAAAGACAATCAAGATGGGAAAGGCAAGGAAGCAGTTGTTCAGCCATATTCAGAAGAGGAAGAGGAAGAAGAAGATTTTTCTGAAGAACAATACCCTCCGGCCGACGATAAGTATAAGCATCTAGAAGAACGATTAAGTGCAATGGAAATCCAAAAAGTTCCTGGATTAGACTTTGAGGAGTTGGGTCTAATATCTGGGATTGTCATCCCTCCAAAATTCAAAGCACCGATATTCGCCAAATATGACGGAGTTTCATGTCCCAAAATGCATCTCCGATCCTATGTGAGGAAAATCCAGCCTCATACCGCTGATAAGGATTTATGGGTACACTTCTTCCAAGACAGTCTGTCTAGAACTCAACTTTATTGGTTTTATCAGTTAGAAAGAGCCAATGTTCATAACTGGGAAGATCTTGCTGCTGCCTTTTACAAACAATACCAATACAACACTGATCTTGCGCCTACCCATACTCAACTCCAGAGTATGGCCATGGTTTCAAGTGAAGGCTTCAAATACTACGCGCAAAAGTGGAGGGACTTAGCAGGAAGAGTCCAGCCTCCCCTATCTGAAAGAGAATTAGTAGACATGTTTTTGGGCACCTTGTTCGGACCTTTCTTCAATCACTTAATTGAGAGCTCTTCGGCGGGTTTTACTGAATTGATATTGACCGGAGAAAGGGTAGAAGCCGGGATAAAGAATGGGAAGATTCAAAAAGATACATCCTCTGCTGCTGTAAGGAAACCATTCATTAGAAAGAAAGAAGTGGTGTTGTATATCCTCAGAGAAATCAAGATAGGGCTGAACGCCGTCCAATGGTGGGTGATGTCATGATTCCTAAACCAGAGCCTGCTCAGCAAAGAAATAACCATCCAAGAACAGAAAGACCAGTCAGTCAGTTCACCCGAATTAATATGACACTATCTCAAGTATTGCCACATTTGTTAAGATCCAACCTAGTGACTTTGAAAGAAGCTCCAAAGAATCCTAACACAACTTCTCCTTATTATCATCCTAATGCCCGCTGTTCATACCATTCTGAGAGTCCCAGTCATGACACTAACAACTGTTGGGCTCTGAAAAACAAAGTACAATACCTGCTTGAAGCCAAAGAGATCAAATTCGACGCGCCAAAAATTCCCAATGTAATCATTGCCCCTATGCCCAAGCACGACCGTAATGTCAATGTCGTTGAGGAAGATATGTTTGTTACTTCAGTTGATGAACTTGCGACCCCACTCCTGACTATCAAAAAGAATTTGTTGAATGCCGGTGTATTCCTAGGCTGTGATGAAAGCTGTCATTTTTGTTTATCCTCACCAACCAGCTATCCGTTGTTAAAAGAAGGCGTCCAATGCCTAATAGATAACAAGGAGATTTTGTTCAAGGAGACTTCAATTCCAACTATTTCTTATAATGATGTTTCCACCGTGACCATTTCTGACAATTCTTCCAGGGTCTCCAACAAAAGACCTGTTAGAATTACATCAGTTCCTAAAGTAGCTTCATTGATAATTACAATGCCTGGACCAATCCCGTATTCGTCAGACAAAATCGTCCCATGGGATTATGGAGGTGATGTCTACTACCACAGTATCAAGCAAGATTGGCCAGCTGCTGAAGATTCGAGTTCTGAGAAAGATGACTCCGATGTCAGTAATATCGCAGGGACTAGCAAGATTACCCGAAGTTGAAGGGTATTCTCTCCAGAAATTACTCATCCAAAATCTATTTCTAGACCCGTAATCATTCATGTTGTTGTTGCTCCTCCAAAGGCTATTCCCAGTCCTACAATCATCTCTGCTAATACTCATGTTGAAAAAACTGTTACAATCCTTGTTATCACCCCTACTGACATTCCTACTGCCGAGTCAACCGAGACTCGAGGAAAAGGTATTCTGGTTGAGCCTGTCCGAACGAAGGCACAATCAGTGGCTATCCCTGAGACCTCCCGCAAAGAGATGGAGGAAATTCTAAAGATCATAAAAAGAAGCGACTACAATGTAGTTGAACAACTGGGGCAAACTCCATCAAAAATTTCCATGCTGGCTTTATTGTTATGTTCTGAGGCTCATGCAAAGGCCTTGGTAAAATTCCTTAAAACTGCTCATGTACCCCAAGAAACATCTGCCGATCAGTTCCAAGACTGCGTAGCCAGCTTGACCGCAGATAATGGTTTAGGTTTTTCGGATGCTGATTTAACGCCAAGGGGGAGGAAGCATAATGAGGCATTACATGTCTCAGTGGAATGCATGGGCACAACCTTGGCTCATGTTTTGGTGGACACCGGTTCATCTCTGAATGTGTTGCCTAAAAAGGCTCTTGATAGGATTGACTGTAAAGAATTGACATTGAAACTGGGCAACATAGTAGTGAGAGCCTTTGACAGCTCAAAAAGGATGGTACATGGGGAAATGGACATCCCCATAAAAGTTGGAACCCAAACATTTGATTCAAATTTTTATGTAATGGATATTCGCCCTTCATATTCCTGTTTATTAGGCCGACCATGGATTCACAATACTGGTGTCGTTACTTCTACGTTGCATCAAATGCTGAAATATCTGATTCAAGGGAAAATCATCACCGTTCATGGAGAAGAGCAGTATATGGTCAGCCATCTAAACTCCTTCATATATGTGGAGTTAGATGGTGAATTTATTGAAACTCCATTCCAGCACTTTGAAGAAGTCCCGCCGACTGTGGCAGTAACTAAGGTTGTGTCGCAAGTTCCCAAGATCACAAGGCCTCCACTCAAGATGTCATCTTTGAAGGCTGCCAAGGTAGTGATAGAAGAAGGTGGGTGTAATATTTGGGGTCAACTCCCAGATATCCCATACAAATCTGAAAAATTTGGTCTAGGTTTCACTTCAGGTGCCCAGAAGGCTGTACGCCGCGCTCATGTCGGAGGACCACCCTTGAAGATCAGCAATCACCAAGTCAGCTCCGTGGAGGATGATGAAGATAGCTATGACCTGGAGGATTGGATTTATCCAACTGTCAATTGAGGGCTCAAAAATTGGGAGGCTAGATATTTTGTCCTAATCACTTTCATCCAATAGTAAATTGTCTTTACATTTTGTCGGATCTGTAATATTAAAATAATTCAGACTATTAAAACCTTGTGTCTTACCTGAGGCACAATGGTCCATTTGTAAGGGTTATTATCTCATTTCCATATGACATCAATGAATCATGGACGTTTTTGCATACAAACTTTGTGCTCATTGTTTTTCTTTTTACATTTTCATTTCTTTCAAAAATAGCCATACTCTTACACACACTCACACTCACAATGCAGGTCTACATCCACTCGGGATCCCATGGATAACGGTTCTGCTATGACCTTTTGTAACTCTAAAATTATAATCTACCAAGCCGAAGACGAAGGTGAGGAAGATTATGAAGTACCAGGGGAACTCGCCAGGTTACTGCAATAAGAAGAGAGGACCATTCAGTCCCACGAGGAACCAGTGGACACAATCAACCTAGGTACCAAAGAAGACAAAAGAGAAGTCAAGGAGGGTTCCAATCTGGAACCCAGTGTCAAAGAGCGTCTGATTCAGTTGCTACATGATTATGTTGAGGTCTTTGCCTGGTCATATGAAGACATGTCAGGACTTGATGTAGATATCGTCCTACATCGTCTACCTACAAAAGAGGATTGTCCATCGGTGAAGTAAAAGGTTTGTTGCATGCAACTAGACATGTCGGAGAAGATTAAGGCAGAAGTCATGAAACAATTTAATGTTGGATTCTTGGCCGTCACCTCATATCCGTAATGGGTTGCCAATGTTGTTCATGTGCCTAAAAAGGACGGCAAGGTACGAATGTGCATGGACTACAAAGATTTGAATCGGGCGAGCCCTAAGGATGATTTCCCACTTCCCCACATTAATATTCTAGTCGACAATACGGCACAGCACAAAGTGTTTTCCTTCATGGACGGTTTCTCAGGATACAACCAAATCAAAATGGCACCTGAGGATATGGAGAAAATAACCTTTGTCACACAGTGGGGCATATTCTGCTACAAGGTTATGCCATTCAGAATGAAGAATGTTGGGGCAACCTATCAACGTGCCATGGTAGCTCTATTTCACGACATGATACATCAAGAAATAGAGGTCTATATGGACGGCATGATAACTAGATCTCAAACAGAAGAAGAGCATCTTGACCTTTACAGAAACTCTTTGAGAGACTAAAGAAATACAAGTTGAGGTTGAACCCAAATAAATGCACATTTGGGGTAAGGTATGGTAAACTCCTAGGTTTTGTTGTCAACAATAAGGGTATTGAAGTGGATCCTGCCAAGGTGAAAGCGATATAAGAGATGCCTGCTCCTCGTACTGAGAAGGAAGTCAGAGGATTCTTGGGACGTTTAAACTACATTGCCAGATTCATTTCTCACCTGACAGCTATTTGTGAATAAATCTTCAAATTACTGAAGAAAGATCAAGTAGTCAAATGGAACGATGAGTGCTAAACTGCTTTCGACAAGATCAAAGACTACCTGCAAGAGCCTCCTATTTTGATGCCACCAGTTGAGGGAAGACCGTTGATTATGTATCTGACTGTTTTGGAAAATTCAATGGGGTGTGTGCTGGGGAAGCATGACGAGTGTGGCCGAAAAGAGCATGCTATTTATTACCTGAGCAAAAAGTTTACCGACTGTGAAACAAGATATTCACTGCTCGAGAAAACTTGTTGCGCTCTGGCATGGGCTGCTCACCGGCTAAGACAGTATATGCTGACACATACTACCTTATTGATATCCCAAATGGATCCAATAAAATACATCTTTGAGAAGCCTGCCCTTTCTGGGAGAATAGCGAGATGGCAGATAATCCTGACAGAATATGACATACAATATACTACCCAGAAAGCAATAAATGACAGTGTACTAGCTGATCACCTTGCTCACCAAGATGTGGAAGACTACCAGTCCATGAAGTTAGAATTCCCAGATGAAGACATCATGATGGTAAACAACTGAAAAATTCAGACCATATGACGGACCTGAACAAGGATCCCGATGGACCCTGGTTTTTGATGAGGCGTCCAACGCACTCGGTAATGGTATTGGTGATGTACTCATATCTCCTGAAGGATGTCATACTCCCTTTACGGCAAGACTCTGCTTCAATTATACCAATAACATGGCAGAATATGAAGCGTGCATTTTTGGTCTCAAAGATGCCATAGACTTAGGGATCAAATCCTTAAATGTATTCGGAGATTCAGCTTTGGTCATCAGCTAGATCAAAGGGGAATGGGACACCAAACACCCTAACCTTATCCCCTACAAAGAACATGTATTGACATTGATCCCGTATTTTGAGAAGATTACCTTCGAGCATTTCCCGCGAGAAGAAAATCAACTAGCAGACGCATTGGCCACAATGTCATCCATGTTTAAACTTAAATGGGATAACGAGGCTCCCTAGATCACCATTGAACGAATGGATGAACCAAGTCACTGTCACAAGATTAATACTGAAGAAGTAGTGGATCGACCTTGGTTTCACGAAGTAAAGAGGTATCTAGAGGCTCAAGAATATCCGGAAGGAGCTTCAGTCAATGATAAGAAGTTCTTAAGGAGATTCTCTACTAAGTTATTCCTTAGTAACTACATTCTCTACAAATGCAACCATGACTCTGTTTTGCTCCGTTGCATAGACAAGGTTGAGGTAGAAAAGGTCATGCCTGATCTACATGAGGGCACTTTTGGCACCCATTCCAATGGCATACAATGTCAAAGAAGATCCTACGGGCAGGCTATTACTGGTATACCATGGAAGTAGATTGCTATCAACACTCTCGAACCTGCCACAAGTGTCAGATTTATGCTGACAAGGTGCATGTACCTATGGTTCCTCTGAATGTCTTGACGGCTCCTTATCCCTTTTCTATGTGGGGCATCGATATGATTGGGGAGATCAAACCAACGGCCTCTAATGGACACCGCTTCATCTTGGTGACCAACTATTTTACAAAGTGGGTTGAGGCAGCCTCTTTCGCTTCCATTACTAAGAACGTTGTAGCCCAGTTCATCAAGCAGAACCTCATTTGTCGGTACGGTATCCCGGAGAGGATCATCATAGACAATGGTAGGATTCTAAACAATACTATGATCACCGCCTTATGCGAACTATTCAAGATCCAGCATCACAATTCTTCCCCTTACCGGCCCAAGATGAATGGTGTTGTCGAAGCTGCAAATAAGAACATTAAAAAGATCATACAGAAAATGACGGTCACATACAAAGACTGGCATGAGATGCTACCGTTCTCTCTCCACGGGTATCGTACCATAGCTTACACATCAATTGGGGCAACACCCTACTGGTATACGACATGGAGGCTGTCTTGCCTATTGAGGTCCAAATCCCCTCTCTGAGAATTATGAAGGATGCAGGGCTGAATGAAGACGATTGGATCTAGACTCGACTTGATCAACTAAACTTGATTGATAAGAAAAGACTTACTGCTGTCTGTCATGGTCAAATGTATAAAAAATAGATGATAAAGGCTTAAAACAAAAAGGTCAGACACCAAGTGTATCAAGTTGGGGATTTGGTGATCAAACGTATCAAACTGCCGCAAGGTGATCCCAATGGCAAATGGACTCCTACATACAAAGGACCATTTGTAATCAAAAACATATTCTATGGTGGAGCAATGATCTTGACCACCATGGATGGCGATGACCTGCCGCACCCTGTGAACACAGACATAGTCAAAAGATACTACGTATAAGAGACCCGCTAGGTTGACATACCTATGCAAAACAAGGGCATCCCGGCGAACCAAAAAGGTTCGGGCAAAAATTAAGGATAAAACAAAAAAAAATATGTACACCCTGCAAGCTGAAAACACGAAAGGGCGGCTTGGGCAAAAAAGGGTATCCCGGTGGACTGAAAACCCGAAAGGGCGGTCCAGGCAAAAGTTAGGGAATTAAAGCGTATGAATATGTCTCGTTGGATCACCTTACGGACAAACTGGCAAACTCAGAGGTTCTGATCAATTCAATCAACTTCGAACAAGGAAACAAGTGGATAAGATGCTCAGAGACACGAAGGCTATAGCAGAATGAGAACCCCATGGGATTATTTCACATAGCTATCTTTTATGTGTATCAAATTTTCATTTTTTACGACGGCATTCTCTTACTAGAATGTTTGTCTCATTGTACAAAAATACTTACTCAAAGTCAATACAAAGATATCCCTTTCAAAGTGCAAAACTATATGTTTTTCTTTACTCTTGTGTTTTGTTTACAAAAACATCCAATGATTTATTGTTGAACATATGCATTTGAACGTAATTACCATTTACAAATGAACAAAATAGAAAGACAATCATTGATGGCTTTAAGAGATAGGGAAATCGCTTTAAGCTATTCCATAAAATTCCCCGCGGTATGCAGTTTAATCCCCAGCGGAACAAAGCTTCCAGTTATCAATCCCCAGTAGAAGTCGTCCAATTCTCAGGATTCCCCAACAGGATTTTACAAGCAGTATACAGCGTTTCCCTTACAACAGAGTTCATTTCTCTAAGCAGAAGTTTGTCAACACTTCAACTTCAAAACATGAAGACTTATACTCCATATCCTCAGCAACAGTCAGGGATTTATATTCCCTAATCCAATAGCAGTGCAGCAGATTAGCTCACGTACGCATACATCACATCCATATATCATAGACATTGATAACATGAATGCATGTATCACAATTTCATTACACCATGCATTTCATACAACATGACATTGCATATTAGCTAACATTTTACCCTTTTCAGGATAAGGTTAATCAACTGCTACCATTAACAATGTTCAAAGATTTTTAAGATACAGTTCAGATATGCTCCAGACACGAATGTCATTCAGATTCAATCTTTCAGATACAGTTCATATACGCTCCAGACACGGATGCCATTATGATGCTCATTCAGATTCAGATTTCAGATACAATTCAGATACGCTCCAAACGCGGATGCCATTCTGATACTTATTCAGACACAACTTTTGATATAGTTCAGATACACTCCAGACATGGACGCCATTCTGATACTCATTCAGATTCAGCTTTCAGATACAGTTCAGATACGCTCTAGATACGGATGCCATCCTGATACTCATTTAGATTCAAGCTTTCAGATACAGTTCAGATACGCTCTAGACACGGATGTCATCCTGATACTCATTCAGATTCAGCTTTCAGATACACTTCAGATACGCTCCAGACATGGATTCCATTCTGATACTCATTCAGTTTCAACTCTTAGATACAGTTCAGATACGCTCCATACACTGACGCCATTATGGTACTCATTCAGTTTCATCTTACATATATGATTCAACAATCATTTCTGAATGGCATCTATAAGCCCATCTCCAACAAATTTCCATCATCTCTCCAAATGGCATCTTTAAGCCCATTCCCTATACCATCAACCTTCACATCACCGAGTGCAAATTTCTAGGCACTCTAGTGTCCAATCATCTTCCACCTTCGAGTCACGAATGGAAAAACTCGCCAATATAACTCTTAAGGCTTAAGAAGATTGAACAAGGGAAGTTGTTGTGCCACAAAATTTTCCCTCTCACTTATCAAGAATTTTGCTCACAAGGATTGATCAGCTCAAGACTGCACTAGGGTTGATCAGCTCAAGACACCTCCTTAAGCATTGATGACCAAAATTAGGGTTTGAGATTTCACAAGGATTTTTAAACTTCCAGTGCCCCATATGACTTTCATGGACCATTATGGACCCTCAAGATTACTCATGACAAGTTTCAAGCTTTGGATCACACTTTTGCTAGGTCAATTGAGCAGTTGTCCTAAAAATCAACTGTATTGGGGAAAAAGTCAACTATGGCCTATTTACAGTCAAACTTCATAATTTTTTATCCACGTCAACATTTTAAACTCGTATGTATCATTTTATCAAGTTTGGACCACAATTCCTCAATAAATTTGATCAAATCTTCAAAAGGGCAAAATTGTCAAAATTAGGGTTTTGACAGAGAAAAGGCAATTTCTGATTTTTGACCTAGAAATGATCAATTGGTTTAAGGCATGATCTAAAGAGTCTAATTTCATCCTTTTGACCTAATGACATGCCTCAACACATTGCAAGTCCAATGGATTGACAGATGAATTTTGTAGTCAACTGATTAAAAGTCAATTGTATACTGAAAAGTCAAACTTTGACTTTTTGGTTAAAATCAAATGCAAAAGATCACAATTCATCAAAACATGTCAAAATATGAAACTTATTCATCAAGAAATCCAAAATTTAAATTTTCATTTTGAAAAGTAAAAATTTCTAAACTTAGAAATTTTTCTAAGTGTTGGAAATTTCTTATTTTTTTATAACTTTAAGCCAATTTTTCACCATGATGCAAGGTGATTCAAGAGAAACTTCCAACATGAAAGTTGTAGATATCCATTAAATCTACAACTTTTCTTCATATAACTTCTTCCAAAAGTGCTTGTATCTCAAGTTATAATTTTAAGAACATGTGGTCATGAAACAAAACACTTAGTGAAATTTTGCCCTAATTTGGTCAGGATTTTGACCCAACTTCATGGCACTTTTTCATATAGTTACAAGGGTAATATTCAAAAGCAATTTAAATATGGGTTTTAGAGCACATTTCAAGATTTCCAAAATGTCTAAGAACTCCTTGAGATCATTTTTTAGTAGGGAGAATCGAAGAGATGAAGTTAGGGTTTTATCACTTGAATTACAAGGCATCTTATGATGAACAAAATTCAAATTCAAAGTTATGCTGCATAAACTCTACTTTGGAGGACTCAAACTTGTTAGGCACTCCATAATTAATTGCTTGCACAACTGTTACAGGTCTTATTTCAAGCATTCAATGCATAGACATGCTTTATATCCATTTTGGGACGAAAGTGTACATTGCCATTTTGATAAAGTGCTTTTTTACATAAAACTTGTTCTTGAGACTTGCACTTGTTCTCTTATGATCATACAAGTCCCATAACCCATAATAAACTTGTTAGACACTTACAATCACTCATCCCATTCTTGTACCTCACATTGAAACTTGGTTTCCCACTTTTCTTCAAAATCAAGTAACCTAACAATTAGCTGAAAACTTGTACTTCTGATTGTCCAAACCACTCCAATCCTTTTGCTTATAGATATACAAACCATTTTCCATAAAGGACACGAAGGATTGCCCCATAAAAACACCAAGAGCTCAGAATCACATCTCATACCTCCATTTTCATATAAACTGACCAAAAACTTGAAACTCATAACTCCCTCATGTGTTTTCAAGCCTTTTGGTTCCTAAAGCTTCTAAACATCATTTAGAACTGATCCCACACCTTGTTACAGAACTGTAACACCATTAATACCATCCTCCATTTTCAAAAACAGAGCTTTGCACTTGGACTTCTCCAGAACTCCTTAGGTACTTTCAGCTCAAGCTAAGCATCCCATTAGCTTCCTGGGAACTTGAGGAAGCTAACCCAATCATTGGAACTCCTTGAAAGCTACTCAAACTTCAAACCTGATACCCCCTTGCAAGGTAAGTTTTCTAACTTTGGAACTTTTCATACAGACATCATCAATGATTTATTTGTGAATGAAACATGTAGATATCATTGCCCTAAAGCTAACCATGTTCATAGTTTCCATTAATTTTGTTTGAGCATAGAGAATTTTAAGTTTGAAATTTCTGAGATTTTTAGGGTTCAGATTAGGGCCAATGAAATTCATGTTTATCTTTGAACTATAGTTTTAATTCTTTACATTTCTGAAAACGTGAGGAAATTTGCTACAAGTTTCATTTTACAGTTTTCATTTTTGTTGAAATTTAATCAAGTTACAGAGGTTCTGACTGGGCGTTAGGTTGAAGATGAAGCTGGCCTCAAGAACATGTTTGCCTTATGTATTTATTGTTTGATTTATATAAACGGATGTATAGCCACCCCGGGTAGAAGCGCGCGCCTGTAACCAAAGGGACCTGGGTTCAAGCCCCAGTGGTATCCTTTTGATTTTTTCCATATTTTTTGCATTTATGACTTCTTTTTTTTGCAGGCGCTGGGCCTCCTTGGGCTTTGTTGTTTTTGTTTTTACTTGTTAACCCCCATGTTTCCTTTTCACACCCCTGACCCAGTTTTATTTTCTTTTTCTTATTTTTCTTATATTTATTTATTTTCTTAAATATTTTCCTAATACTAAAAAATCATAAAAAATATAAAAATAATAGATTTACATTTTGACATAGTTTATTTATTTTCTCACACAAAAAATTATTTTATTAATCATACTATATTTATTTTACTAATTATCTTTGTAAATTTAATTAAAAATAGGTTTTAGTTATTTTCTTTTACACCCATTAAAATATATTATTTTAATATAAAAAAGACCAAAAATATTTTATAATACTATAAATTATTTTCAAGACAAAAATACAAAAAAAAAAACTTTTCTTAAACTCAATTTCTTTTTAATCAATTAAAAACTAGGGTTTTTATTTAGATTCTTTTCTACTAAATTTAAATTCCACTTTTAATTAAATTATTTTCTTTAGTTAATTAGGTTAAATCAAAATCCCTTTTCTCTAAAAAATTAAAACAAAAATATCCATTTTTCTTCACATTTGCATTCTTGTATATTTATTCATTATGTACATTATTTATTTCAATTCTTGTACAAATTCAATATGGTTGTAATAGATTAATTAGGTTTATTTTCTTGCAATCTTCATTTATAATTTGTACACCCCCATCCCACAAGTATTGTAATAGTGTGAATTTTTTTTTTTGGAATAACCAGGTATTAAAAAAAATCGCAAATAACCATGTTTCGGAAAAAATTACGCAAATAACCATGTTTCAGATGACTCCTCAAAGGAGGAGACATCTCACTTGGCGCCTACACTTACTTTTTAAGGGGAGGCGCCATCTCACTTGGCGCCTAGGTGCTTAGGGCTTGCCCTAAGCCAAGTGAGATGGCGCCTTAGTGCATTTGCTAGGGCAATTTTCGCATTTTTTTTTCAATCTGGTGCGTTACGTATTCGATATAGGATCAACAAAATTGACTTTTTATTTACAAAAAATAATTACACCCATAAGTATTACATAAAAAAAACAGATTAATCAGTGGTCCCCCGGAACCCGGTAATGACCCCCGGTTCCGCATCCCCGTCCTCGCCTTTCCCATGCTAGGTGTCGTCGCATTTCCTGTTGTGGCAGGGTCGATGGCCCAGTGAAGTCAATGCATTCCGAATCCATGAAATCAGTCAGATCTCCATATGTAGAAGATCCTCTTTGGTATAGTCGGTTACCCATACCCTCAAAGTTTGGTCGTGTTGGCGGTGGGTGGGGTTCCATGGTTGGTCTGTAGCATTGATCGTCTGAGTACGGGGGGTAGAAAGGAAATGGATCTTGGGGTGTTTGGTATTGAGGATGTTGGGTGGTTTGGTGATACTGTGGTTGATGGTAAGTTGGGTCGGTTGGTTTATAATCTTCCGACATTCCCAGATCAGGGCTAAGGTTGGATGTTGAGGGGCCCATATTGGGATATACATAAGACTAAAATTGTGTGTGGGGCATGCGGGTGTGTTGGTATTGTGATTGGACTTGCGGTTGGGTGTGAGGCATATGGGGGTATTGGTACTGAGGTGGTGATTGTGGTTGGTTGTGGGGCATTTGGGTGTAATTGTATTGTGGTGGTGACTGTGGTTGGGTGTTTGTGGTTCTGTTTCGTCTGGGGGTTGGTGGGAGGTTGATGTGTGTTGGGTTTGTTGTTGGGGAAATGAGGGTTGTGCCCATTGTGTTCGTGGTTCAACCAAATACCTTGGATGAGACACATGCATTTCAGGGTTACTAACCGACCTGTACCAAGATAAATATTGATTTGTGTGTCTCATATTACCATGATTGAGGAAAACCGGGAATTGCAAGACATGTCGGTGATGCCTCTGCAACATCTTACACCATTCTGGAGCAAAGTATTTCCAGTTGGTAAGACCCCATTGGGCGTCGACCCTTTTGAGATGCCACGGGGATAAACAAGTTGGATCACTGGGTATCTCTTGATGCATTCCGAACTGCATCTTCACACGGTCGCTGTGGTGCATCTCCACAACATTGAACCGTATGATTGCAGTCTTGGCGCTCCAAATTGCTGCATCCTCAGAGTTTGGTTCATGGCCCAAACCCAAATATGGTCTCCAGACAAACTGCGCATAAAATTAAATCAGGTTAATGAAAATGTAATATATAAATAATTTAAAAGTAGAAAAGTTGAAAGGTACGACGTACATCATCCGGGCCTAGGTGATCCAATAGATTGCGGTATAGTGCGACATTGAATCTTGGATTCTTGTCGTAATCCATACCCCTCACGCAATACCTAAAGGAAATGAAAAATATTTTATTTTTATCATATCTTTGGTGAAGAGATTAATAGTAATAAATTATATAACTTGATGACTTACTTTGTTGCATACGGGAAAACGAATGTGTTGTTGTTGACGGGGTTTAGGGACTCCATCCTCCACCAACCCCAAGCTTGAAGTAAAAAAGTGCATCCATAAAATGTACATTTTTCCTTGATTGCATTTTTGCACAAGGAACTGTATAGGTGGGATAAAACAGCAGAACCCCAACTATACTTTCTAGTTTTTTCGAAGTCTCTAAGTAAATTTAAATACATAAAATTTACATTATTTCCCGTACTTTCGGGAAATAAAAAGGTTCCAAATAGTATCATTAGATAAGTTCTAGCGTTTATTACCCTGTCTTACTCGGAGAAATTTTCGTTTAATTCCAAAGTCGCATAATGATTTTTAAGCTCAGTTAGTAGTATACCCTGACCTCTTGAACCACCACCTTCAACCATATCCCTGCCCAACAATTCTTCACACAGAGAATTGGGTTGTTGAACTGACTCGTTAACGGTCTTACCATCGACTGGGAGACCTAGTAACATGTACACATCCTCTAGCGTGACGGTACATTCACCTATTGGTAGGTGAAATTTATGGGTCTCTGGTCTCCACCTTTCCAACATTGCAAGTATGAACTTTGAATCAATTGTACAGTTGGAGATCTTTATAACATGTCTGAAACCTGCGTATTCCATATATGGTACGATAAATGGGTCGGGATCAAGGTAGTTGTGAGACCGGATTCTGAATCTTTTGGTATCCTTAGTTAATAATGTAAAAGGTGTAAGATTAAGTAAGATGAACAAAGCATTACCAGAAGTATAAAAAATGTATAACTATAAAAGAAACTTACAAATGCTGCAATGTTGTCCCTTGTGCCTCTGTAAGAATCGCCCATTGTGAGAAGAGCCATTGTTGAAAATGCCTGAGATTATGAAAGACTTAGAAATTGTAAGAGATTATGAAAGAGTTTGTAGCAGAGAGTGAGATGATTGTGGGTGCGAGAGAAGTATGTTATGCTCTGTATTTATAGGCAAGATCAAGTGTGTCCACCCTGATTGTATGTTTAAGCTCACTGCATCATACAAATTAAGAGGTGATTGTTGGGTCATAGGTTCTATGTCTACCCACACTTGTGTCAGTTTTACTCAATCACAGGACCATCGAAAACTTAATTACAATCTCATTTGTCAAGAAATCCTACCACTCGTCAGCAACGATCCATCTTTGAAGGTGAAAACCATCATCTCCCACATCACTATGGTTTTTAACTATACTCCGTCTTACCGTAAGGCGTGGTTAGCAAAGACCAAGGCGATTGAAAAGGTGTACGGAAACTGGGAGGAGTCATACCAAGAACTTCCTCACTACCTGAATGCACTCCAGACTTATTCTCCGGGTACTGTTTACATTCTGGAAACAGTGCCAGCATACGCCTAAGATGGTAGTCAACTAAACGGAAATGGAATATTCAGTCGAGTGTTTTGGGCATTTCAACCTTGCATCACAGGGTTTGCATCATGCAAACCAATTATACAAATTGATGGGACTTGGTTGTATGGGAAATACAAAGGCACGCTACTGATGGCAGTTGCACAATATGGCAACAACAACATTTTCCCAATTGCCTTTGCCCTAGTCGAGGGGGAGACCGGTGGTGCTTGGAGCTTTTTTCTGAAAAACCTGCGAACACACGTGACTCCTCAACCAAATCTCTGTTTGATCTCGGATAGACATGCATCCATTGAAAGTGCATACAATAATCCTGCAAACGGTTGGCATGACCCTCCTTCTACGCATGTCTATTGCGTTAGACATATCGTCCAAAATTTCACGAGGGAGATCAAGGACAAAACAATAAGGAAAGAGGTTATGAATGCGGGATATGCATTGACACAACCCACATTCAAATATTACCGCAACGAGATCCATTTGTCAAATTCGGAAGCCGGTAGGTGGATCGACAATATTCCGGTAGAAAAATGGACTAGGTCATACGACAATGGCCAAAGATGGGGGCACATGACAACAAATCTAATTGAATGATGAATGGGGTATTCAAAGGCATATGAAACCTCTCGGTCACTGCTTTGGTAAAATCTATGTATTTTAGGATGGCTTCGTTGTTTGCCAAAAGAGGTGAAATATGGAATGCGGTGTTGCAATCTGGACAACTATGGAGTGAAAGCTGCATGAAGTACATTAAGGCAGAAAGTGCCAAAGCCAACACCCATATGGTTATACGGTTTGACCGACACAGCCACAACTTCATGGTGAAAGAGACAATCGACCATAACGAGGGCCTGCTAAGACAAGAATATAGGGTTGTACTACCTTCTCGTTGGTGCGATTATGGTAAGTTTCAAGCCTTTCGTATGCCTTGATCTCATGTCATTGCCGCGTGTGCTTATACCCATCAAGATGCGCTATAACTTCTGTCACACATTTACAAATCTGAAACGTTGCTCAACGTTTACAACAACAGCTTCCCTTTGGTAGCAAAACCAGATTATTTGCCTGCATACGACGGCGAAATAGTATGGCACAATGACCAAATGCGAAGGAACAAAAAGGGTCGTCCCAAAAGTAAGCGCATCATAACCGAAATGGACTCCCTTGACAAGTTGGAAAGAAAATGTGGTTTATACCGTCAGGTCGGACACAATCACAAAAATTGTCTGAATCGGGCGTCTGCCTCGACCACATAAAAATTGTATTACATAAAATCTTTCCTTAATTATGTTGTAAACATTAGGGTTTTTCGTTAACATTATTTACTACAATAAACATTGTGCGTACAAGAAAAAAAACATGATATTCCTTCTACGAAATTACAATTGTTAAAACAATATCATCTGACACATGCATCATCAACATTACGTCGCTGTCTATTTTGACTTCCTCCAACCAAACATTAAGTCTTCCTGTCGCATGTGAGGTTGTTGTTCGTCTTCGCTGGATCCTTCGAATTTTTCCCCCTCCACGATGTCTCCGTCTAGCCATCGCATCAACTCCAGCTTCAGATGCTCCATGGAGTGAATGTGCCAGAATTTCATTTTCATCGTAGGTTTTGTGGCGGAGAAGATAACGTAACCATCTCTGGTAAAAATCATGGGCAATGTCATGACGCAAATAACAGAGTAAAAAATAAGAAAACAGTGCGAGAAAGTGTGAGAAATGACGGAGAAACGGATGAATTATTTATAAAAACAACATTTTGTCCTAGGAGCCAAATGAGATGGCGCCTCCTCTCACTTTTAAAGTACATGCGCCATCTCACTTGGCTAAAAGAGAGAGGAGGCACCAAGGGAGATGGCGCCTAGGGCTAAATGCTAAGTGGAGGCGCCAAGTGAGATGGCTCCTCCTTTGGGGAGTCATCTGAAATATGGTTATTTGCGTAATTTTTTCCGAAACGTGGTTATTTGCAAAAAAAAAATTAATACCTGGTTATTCAAAAAAAAATTCTTATTATTGTTGTTATTGTTATTATTATTATTATTATTATTATTATTATTATTATTATTATTATTATTATTATTTTTATTATTATTATTGTTATTGTTGCTATTATTGTTATTATTGTTATTATTATTATTATTGTTATTATTATTATTATTGTTATTATTATTATTATTGTTATTATTATTATTGTTATTATTATTATCATAATTATTATTGTTATTATTATTATTATTATAATTATTATTGTCATAATTTTTATTATTATTATTATTATTATTATTATTATTATTATTATTATTATTATTATTATTATTGTCATAATTGTTATTATAATTATTATTATCATAATTATTATTGTTATAGTTATTATTGTTATTATCATAATTATTATTGTTATAGTTATTATTATTATTATTGTTATTATTATTATTATAATTATTATAATAATAATAATAATAATTATTATTATTATAATAATAATAATAATAATAATAATAATAATAATAATAATAATAATAATTATTATTATTATTATTATTATTATTATTATTATTGTAATTATAACTGTTATTATTATTATTATTATTATTATTATTATTATTATTATATCATTTTTATTATTATTATTATTATATTATTATTATTATTATATTATTATTATTATTATTATTATTATTATTATTATTATTATATTGTTATTGTCATTATTATTGTTATTATTATTATTATTATTGTTATTATTATAATTGTTATTATTATTATTGTTATTATTATTGTTGTTATTATTATTATTACTATTATTATTATTGTTATTATTATTCTTATTATTATTATTACTATTATTATTATTGTTATTATGATTATTATTATTATACTTATTACTATTTTATTATTATTATTATTATTATTATTATTATTATTATTATTATTATTATTATTATTATTGTTATTATTATTATTATTATGATGATGATGATGATTATTGTTATTATTATGATTATTATTATTATTCTTATTATTATTCTTATTACTATTATTATTATTATTATTATTATTATTATTATTATTATTATTATTATTATTATTATTATTATTATTATTATTATTATTATTATTATTATTATTATTATTATTATTATTATTATTATTATTATTATTGTTGTTGTTGTTGTTGTTGTTGTTATTATTATTATGATTATTATTATTATTCTTATTATTATTATTATTATTGTTTTAATTATAATTCTTATTACTATTATTATTATTATTATTATAATTCTTATTACTATTATTATTATTATTATTATTATTATTATTATTATTATTATTATTATTTTAAACAAAAGAATACTTTATTGAATAAAAAAATCAATCAAGTACAAAGTGACCACAAAGGTCCAACAACCCCAGCAAAACAAAAACAACGACTAAGCTACGACATTAGCAGTCTACTAATGTGAGCTATGAGCTTATGTTTATCCCAACACTGATACACAATGGAATCAATGATGTTAGAGACAGTAACTTATTGACTACTATTAGCCCCAAAGCATATTTGGTTTCGGTACCTCCAAACCTTGTGTACAGTCTATGCCAAAGCACATTGGATAATCTTTGCTTTCAAGTGTTTCTTCTTACAAATTCCAATCAACCAAACAAGCTCCTCGGACCATTTCTCAGGGTTGTGCTCAATCTCAATCCACTTGATAATTTTCTCCCATATGCATCTAGCAGCGGTGCATTCGAAAAACAAGTGATCAATAGTTTCAATTTCCTTACAAAGGCAACAAATATTAGTATTTAGCATTCCAAATATATGCAACCTTTCTCTGGTAGATAAATTCTCGTGGCAAGCCATCTATAGTGTATGAATAAATTTCCTCCTAGCTGCATTACCATAAATCACATTTTTCCAGGGAGCATCATCTTGCTGCACAAAGAAAGCTCTGTATATCACCTTGGTCGTATATTTTGCATTGTTCAGCAGAGAAGTCCACTCCTACAAGTGTCTAACCTCCTCCTTGACTTTCATAAGCTTTTTGAAAATCCAAGAATCAGAGTTTCTTGCGGATACGTACATGATATCATTATTCTTAAGGTAATAGTTATGGATCAATCTAATCCACAAGTTATCCTCTTTGCCATTAAGATTCCACACATACCTGGCAAGGCAAGCTTTACTCCTAATTTTCAGCGCCATACTGTTTAACCCACCTTTAACCTTCGGAGCACACACCTTATCCCATGCAATTGGAGACTTACGGGACACAATCTCAGAGCCTGGCCAAAGGAAGGTACGACAGATGGCCTCAATACTTTTGATTGTTTGCCTTGGGAGAGGCAAACAGTGCATCCAGAAGTTTCTCATGGCAAACAAAATACTCTGGATCAGCTGGGTTCTACCTGCAAAGCTTAAGAGTCTCGAGCTCCAACGCTTAATCCTCTACACAATTCTATCAATGAGAATCAAGCAGTTATCATGAGTTATCCTTTTACTACCCAAAGGGACATCTAAGTATTTGAAAGGAAGGGAGCCTTCCTCAAACTTAGTTGCCACATGAATCTGCTGCTTCACCCTATCCTCCATATTACCATAATAAATTCTGCATTTTCCTGGGTTAACCTTAAGACATGTGGTAGAACCAAATTCCTCAATGACATTAACACCCAGCTGCGCAGTCCCAATATCACCCCTAGTGAAAATTAAAAGGTCATCAGCAAAACTTAACTCAATGATTTTCATCTTCTCACATTTAGAGTGATACTTGAACTTCAGTCTGCATCCTATTTTCTTAAGTAACCTATGCAGGTACTCCATGATCAGGACATATAACATGGGGGATAAGGGGTCTCCTTACCTAAGACCCCTCTTAGCAGAGAGATGATCAATAAATGTGTTATTTATCTTATACCTATAGGAGACAGATCTGACAATTAACATAACCCAATGAATGAATCTGTAAGGGAACCCTAATTCAGACATAATGTCTTCTAACGCATTCCATTCAACACTATCATATGCTTTCTTGATGTCTAGCTGGAGCATGCATCTGGGAGGACCATTCTTGTTACTATAGCCTTTCACTAGCTCAAAGGCCAAAAGGATATGATCATGAATACTATGTCCAGGCACAAAAGCTGCTTGGCTCATATCAATAACTTCTCCAATAACTTTTCCCAATTTGTTAGCTAAGACCTTAAAAATCAACTTCAAGAGGATGGTAACACAGGAAATAGGCCTGAAGTCTCCAATCTTGCAGACACCCTCAAACTTTGGAATGATAGTTACAATGATTCTATTGACAACTCTATAAAGTCTACCATTCAGAAAAAGAAATCTTGGATCGCATCAAACATGTCATCTTTAATAACATGCCAAGTAGCCTTGAAGAAACGGGCACTATAACCATCAGCTCCAGAAGCAGTTAGGTCACTCATATTCATAAGGGCTTGGTGCACCTCCTTCAAAGTAACATGAGCAATAAGCTGCAGATATTGGTCTACCTTCACTTGGCTCCCATCTCTCAAAACCTCAATATCAATTTTCTCCAAGATAGATGTTAGAGTCCCAACTAAGTTTTGATAGAATTTATAAACTTATTCACCAATTTGGACATTATCCACAAGAATGTTGCCATTACTATCCACCAAATTACTTATTTGAGCTTGTTTATATCTACCTTTAAGGTTAGCATAAAAGTATGCACCATTGTTGTTCCCTAGTCTAATCCAATCAATCTTAGCCCTCTGATTAAGAAGTTCCTCCTCAACATTAACCAGCTTGAGAACTTCCTGCATACAATCTTTCACCTTCTGAATAATGTTGCCATTCATTCTATCAGCAGTCAAGTCCTTTTGAGAACTAGCGAGATTAGCTCTGACATTATCAATTTGCACCTTCAAGCCCTTAAATTGCTTACAGTTATCCCTCACCACAACCTGTAATCTCTGAAGTTTCTTGCAAACTTTAAACATAGGTCTCCCAAAAATATCCTTTCCCCAGTCAATAACAACTGCACTAAAAAATCCCTTATCATTTGTAAGGACATTAGGAAATTTAAAGCTACTGTGACCCAATCTCATATGAGTTATGTCCTGCCAGCATAATGGGGCATGGTCAGAAACCCTTGGAGCCATAATAGTTAGGGTGTTATCCATGTTTTACTGATGCCAAAGTACATTTCCAATTATTCTATCAATCCTAGAATGGATAGGCCTACTGCATTGATTATTAAACCAAGTATAATAATCCCCCACACTATCCTTCTCAAACAAGCCCACTTTGTCCATCATACTTGCTAAACCCTTAATTCCTTCTCATGAAGAACATTGTTGAAATCTCCCAATAACACCCAAGGCTCCTTGACAGTTTGAGCAATATCCTCAATGTCCCTCCATAGAACTTTCCTCTTCTCCAAGGAATTGTGAGCATAAATTGATGTACACCACATTTTTAAATCCCCTTTATAGGAGTAAACGCCAATATGAATAAGCTGATCAGTGCTTCCCACCTCTTTAATCTGGGTTTTATTCCTATCCCATAAGACCCATAATCTTCCATTATCATGATGTGCATAATTATCAATGTATGACCAAGCCTGACCAAGTTTATTCTTAATACTGCCATATTTATGCTTCTTGACTCTAGTTTCAATAAAAATCCCAAAATCAGGATGTAGATGATTGAGACGGGTTGCTATCTCTCTACATTTTCCTGTTCTGTTCAACCTTCTAAGGTTCTAGGAAATGATCATGGCACACCTTCAATGCCCACCCATGGATCTTTCCCAATCCAAAGGGCATCAAAACCATTGTTACAAGGGACCTCCAGTGCCTCATCTTGCATAACCACTTTTCCACGCATACTTCTATTATGAATTACTCGGGTCCAATTTTCAACTGAAGGCTCTATCGGATTATTATGGGTAGTAATAACATTGGAATTGATAGGTGTGGTTACCTCTGGCACTATTTGAATAGACTTGGCCTGCACCGATTTCTATTGCTTCTTCTCCCTTTGCTTCCCTTTCTCACAATTGTGCCCCACCCGTTGGCAAGTTTTGCAAAATTTGGGCTTCTATTCATAGATAACTTGTTGCTCAACACTATCCCCATCTTCATCTTGGATTGTTATACTCTCCAACAGTGGCTTCATGATATCAATCTCAACTAGTATCCTCGCATATGAAACTCTTAGCTTATTGATTGTACATTCATCTGTGAGTAATAGCTTCCCTATGGCACTCCCAATTTTCCCCAATGCTTCTAGTCCCTAAAGGAAAATAGGGAGGTTTGGCAAGGTTACCCAGACTAGGATAGTCCTTATCATATTTTTTTTTAAAATTAAAATCAGGATGCCAATTCTTCAGAATCATTGGAGAATTAAGTATAGTATAGGGTCCTCGCATCATGACCATCTTCTTATCCTGTTCTGATTTGAAAAGCATTAGGAAATATCCTTCATTGTGGTAAAATAAATCTGACAGCGGGACAAAATTCCAATACCTCAGCATGAATTGTTTAACTGCATTCATGCTCTGGTCTTTGCCCAGCGCATACATTATTGTAACATTCTTCCAGTACAAAATTTCCTTTTCCACATATGCATTCTCTATGACAACAATTGGCTTCCCCTCCACCACCTTCGACGTCGTAAACCCAAGAACAAGCCCGTTTACAGGGATACGATTACCACTAATCACATTTATCCACAATTTCCTTACCTCGTTAGGGATCGTAGTCACTACTTGCACTTCTTCTGGTACTTCCTCATTAAATTCCTCACCCCACTCTTCCATCACACCAACAGTTTGCTTGTCTTCTTTTTCTTTTCCAGAGTTGCTTTTGCTCCCTTCGCCATCCTTACTAGCAGAACGAACCATTGGCGTAGATGTCTTATTTTTTTGCCTTCCACGCCCACGACCCATCTTGATGACTATTATTATTATTATTATTATTATTATTATTATTATTATTATTATTATTATTATTATTATTATTATTATTATTATTATTATTATTATTATTATTATTATTATTATTGTTATTATTATTATTATTATTATTATTATTATTATTATTATTATTATTACTCTTATTATTATTATTATTATTATATTATTATTATTATTATTCTATTATTATTATTATTATTATTATTATTATTATTATTATTATTATTATCATTATTATTATTATTAATGTTATTCTTCTTCTTCTTCTTCTTATTATTATTATTATTATTATTATTATTATTATTATTATTATTATTATTATTATTATTATTATTATTATTATTATTATTATTATTATTATTATTATTGTTATTATTATTGTTATTATTATTATTATTATTCTTATTATTATTTTTATTATTATTCTTATTATTATTCTTATTATTATTCTTATTCTTATTCTTATTCTTATTCTTATTCTTATTCTTCTTCTTCTTATTATTATTATTATTATTATTATTATTATTATTATTATTATTATTATTATTATTATTATTATTATTATTGTTATTGTTATTCTTATTCTTATTTTTATTATTATTATTATTATTATTATTATTATTATTATTATTATTATTATTATTATTATTATTATTATTGTTCTTATTATTATTCTTATTCTTATTATTATTATTATTATTATTATTATTATTTTTATTTTTATTTTTATTATTATTATTCTTATTATTATTATTATAACGATAATAATAATTATTATTATTATTATTTATTCTTCTTCTTCTTATTATTATTATTATTATTATTATTATTATTATTGTTATTATTATTATTATTATTATTATTATTACTATTATTACTATTATTATTATTCTTATTCTTATTTTTATTATTATTATTATTAGTATTATTCTTCTTATTATTATTATTCTTATTATTCTTCTTCTTCTTCTTATTATTATTATTATTATTATTATTATTATTATTATTATTATTATTATTATTCGTATTATTATTCTTATTATTCTTATTATTTTTATTATTACTATTCTTATTATTGTTATTATTCTTATTCTTATTATTACTATTATTATTATTATTCTTATCATATTATTCTTATTAATATTATTTTTCTTATTATTATTATTATTATTATTATTATTATTAATATTATTCTTATTATTATTCTTATTCTTCTTCTTCTTCTTATTATTATTATTCATATTATTCTTATTTTTTATTATTATTATTATTATTATTATTATTATTATTTTGGAAAAGAAGTATATCTTATTAACCAAAAATCGATAAATACAAGCTAATCGCAAGGATCTAGGCAAACACCAACAACTAAGTTATACTATGAGTACTCATACTAATATGAGTACTTAACAACTTGTTCGAATTACATCTCCACAAGATATTGTCAATAATTTTATCAACTAAATTTTGTTCTATTCTCTTACCAGTGAAAATAACTTCATTTCTACTTTTCCAAATCTCATAGATGGTTTTGGCACACGCAATTTTCATAACTTGCCTACGCCACCATTTTTTCCTTGTTTTCTTGATCAACCAATCCCTCTCTTTTTTCCATTCCAACAAATTCCTGTTATAACCCATCCAATGAAGCACTCCTTTTCAAATCTCATTGAAAACGAGGCATTAAAAGAAGATATGGTTCAAGTTTTCGACATGATCACACATACTACTTTTAAGATCCAACTGCATACCAAAACAGATGAGTCTACCCTTAGTAGGGAGCTTACCATTCAGGACCATCCAAAGTTTGAAGATCGCCCTCGGTCTTACACAGTTTCTAGATAACATTTTATGCCAAGTAACCTTTTTCAAAATCACCTATAATGGCTTTATACATGTTTCTCGTATTATAAATTTTTCCAAGTTAAACCTCTTTCCAATATTGGATATCCTTGAAACTATCCCTGCATTTGATGATTCTCTTCATTATCTAAGAACGGTTTTTATTCATTGTCTGACTCATAATATCTTCCTTTTGGGGATAGTAGGTATTAACCCATCTTACCCATAATTTATCCGCTTTTGCCTGAAGGTTCCAAAGGAGCTTCCCAATGGTGGCACGGTTCCAATCCTTAAACGTAGTAATATTGAGCCCACCTAATCCTTTCGGTTGACAGGTAGTGTCCCAACATATAGGAGCTTTTCTTGTAACTTCATTAGTGCTACTCTAGAGATAACTTCTGCACAAGGTTTCAATTTGGTTGATAATCTTTTGAGGCATGGGAAAATATGCATCTAATACGTTGTTACTATAAACATAATGCTTTTAATCAGCTGGTAACTCCCCGCATAACTCAATAGGTGGGTAGTCCAGTGCTTAATACGAGCCGTAATCTTCTCAATCAACGATTTACACTGTTGATGTAACGCCCGTAATTTAATTAATTATTTAATTAAATTATTTTGGAATATTTGAGAAGATGTGTTGTGATTAATTGGATTTAATTATTTTATCAAGTGGGGAAATAATATTAGAAGTATGATATTATTTGATGTGGGCTTGTTTGTAAGGAATAGAAGTAATAAGGGGGTGTATTAGTTTTAATCCCAATAAGGAATAAAGAATAATAGGTTTATTTTATTGTTGTTAGAAAGAATATAAAAGAAGAAGCAGTAGAAGAATAAGGATTGAGAAGAAGAATGTGAAGCTGCTGGAAAAAGAGGAAAAACGGCAGAACGAGGTTTCGACCGGAAGATTATAGAGCGATCTTCAATCCAAGGTAAGGGTGTGGTTCTGACTCTATAATTAGATTAATGATAATTGGTATGTGGGGTTAGAGGTGATTGTTGTCTTATTCATGAATTGAATGTATGTGATGTTGTATGATGAAAAATTGATGAATTTTAGATGAATAATGATGTCCCGATGTTGTTAATTGATGTAGAATTATAGGATAATTGTAAGTGATGATTATCCATGATTAAATTAAGTTTTTAGGGCTTAAAGTATGAATCCTGTAGTGAAAGCGCAGAGAAATCGCAGAAATTATGCAGGATATAACAGGATGTGTCGACCCCAAATGCTATGTGTCGATACAAAAAGGTGTAAAGACCCAGGATGAGTCGACACGAAGAGGTTTTGCATCGATACACGAGGACTTTTAGACTCAGGATGAGTCGATACGTAGAGGCATGTGTTGATACATGTTGTATGGTAGACTCAGTATGAGTCGATACAAGAGAGGATGCGTCGACTCATGTTGCAAACTCAGTGCAGTACGCGTTGATCCAAGGAGTTATGCGTCGATCCATGTTGCCTGGTTTTTGGCAGAATCAGTTTGGGAATGTTGTAACTTGAGTTTTAGGATGTCGTTTGAGATGTCGTTCGAAGCGTTGAATAGCTAACGCGAGGAACTTTATTCTAGAGGATTAAAATGAAGAATAGGAAGTGTAATCCTAGTAGCCAATTTAGGATTTAGAGTTAGTTCCCGTGTTAATCGTTATGTTAGTTTTTATGCAGAATGACAAGTATGAAATGTTTATAGGCTGTTGTTTGATTTGTAACAGTAGGAGTAATGATAGTAATGATGTAAGATTACAGAATAGCGGTGTGAATTACTGTCGTATTAACATATAACTGAGTTGTTGATGAGATGTTATTAATAATGTTGTGTTGATAATTTATGATGAATAAATGATGTTTGATGAATTATTATGATGATATGAGATGTTTGATGAAGAGATGTTGAGATGCTTTTGAGATGTAGGCCTTTGGCCAACGATGATGATGTATTGAGATGTTGTTAATTGTGGTGTTGTTATTACATTCATGATTGTGTCGCATACATTGCATTTTGAGATGGAGCTTATGCTCGTTGAGATGGCATGTATTGGCGAATATTGAGATGAAGGCTTATGTTTTGTTGATGCCTCTATTAATTGGCAAATTTTTGAGATGGGAGTTCTGCTCCAAATGGTACCACATGCATTTGCATAGTATTTAGTCGCATTATATGATTTTATAAAGAAGTTGTGTATTGATGTTGTGAATGTGTATTATTGTTGCAACTATTGCTGATTTTGAGATGAGAAGTGGTGATGTTATGTGATCTAATTTAATATATTAATTATCATGAGCTTTATTATATTATTAGATATCTCACCCCTTCTATTTGAATATTGCCCTTATGTTGGTAACGTGCAGGTAATCGAGAGTGAAGGTTGTATACCTTCAATAGTTTGAGTCGGTGTCATTGCTCTGATATGTAACACTCAGGGGGGATGAATGCTTGTTGCTTTTGATTGTTGATTATTCAGTTGTTGAACCTTAAGTTAATTATTATTAAGTATTTGTTGGTTTGAAGTTGTTGTAATGATGATAAAGATGTTATTAAGAATTCTGTTGCGTAGATGTTGAATTATTTAACTAAAGATGTTATGATGATGGTTCATCCGATGTTTTAAAAGTGTTATATATCCATAATGAATGCAATAAATTTTGATAGAAGAATTTGTGGCATCCCAATTCGTTTGCATGAATGATTTTTATAACTCTGATTTATTTATATAATTTGTCGGGGTAGAATTGAGGTTTATAAAGTTGGTATCAGAGCAAAAGGTTGGTCTGACCTTGTCGTCGAGTCGTAGTTGTCTAACAATCGAGTATTGTTAATTGGAGTTATAATCGTTGTTTATGTTATAATGATAAGTTGAGATGGCTGGAAGGAATGATGTTGCACTTGCTGCTGCTCTAGAAGCAATGGCTCATGTGATGGAAAATCAGCCGAATGCTGACGGGAATGCTGGATCTCGTAGCTTGGCGACTTTCCAGAGAGAGAATCCACCTACATTCAAGGGAAAGTATGATCCTGACAGAGTATTGGAGTGGTTGAAAGAGATTGAGAGAATCTTCCGTGTGATGGACTGCACTTTAGCGCAGGAGGTTCGGTATGGGACTCATATGCTAGCAGTCGAGGTTGATGACTGGTGGCTAGAGACTTGTCAGAAGTTGGAGGCTGCAGGTGAGAATGTCACTTGGGCTGTGTTCCGAAGGGAGTTTCTGAGGAAGTACTTTCCTGAAGATGTCCGTGGTAAGAAGTAGATTGAGTTCCTTGAGCTGAAGCAAGGAAATATGTCGGTTGTTAAGTATGATGCCAAGTTTTCTGAATTGGCTAAGTTTTATCCGCATTACGCTGATACAAATGTTGAGTTTTCAAAGTGTATCAAGTTTGAGAGTGGGTTGCCCCCGGAGATCAAGAAGGTAGTTGGATACCAGAAGATCTGTGTCTTTGCTGATTTGGTTGATAGTTGCAGGATTTATGAGGAGGATAACAATGCTCATTACAAGATTATCAGTGAGAAGAGGGGTAAGCACCAACAGAATCGTGGTAAGCCTTATGATGCCCCAGTTGGTAAAGGTAAGCAGAAAGTTGCTCAGAGTCAGAGGAAAATCTGGGCACAAGAGTAATGTGTGCACTACTGAAGTGAAGAGGTGTTTCCATTGTGGTAAGAACGGACATGTTGTATCTGAGTGTGAACATAAGGATGTGATTTGTTTCAATTGTAGAGAATAAGGGCATATTGGTAGTCAGTGTCCGAAACTGAAGAGAGCTCAGTCAAGTGGTAAAGTGTTTGCCCTGGTTAAGGATCAGACGACTGCCGAGGACAGACTTATCAGAGGTACATGTTTCATTAATAGTACTCCTTTAATTACTATTATTGATACCAGTACTACGCATTATTTTATTGCTACTGATTGTGTTGAAAGATTGGGTCTTATGTTGTCTTCTTTGAATGGAGAAATGGTCGTTGATACTCCAGCCAAGGGGTCAGTGACTACTTCTTTTGTGTGTTTGAAGTGTCCCTTGTCGATCTTCAATAAAGACTTTGCTGTTGATTTGGTTTGTTTACCGTTAAGAGGTTTAGATGTGATTTTGGGTATGAACTGGTTAGAGCATAACTGTGTTCATATTAACTGTTATGACAAGTCGGTGAAGTTTTCTACCCCTGAAGCAGAAGAAGATGGTCTGTTTTCTGCTAGACAGTTGAGGAAGTTGATGCAAGAGGAAGCACAAATGTTCTCGTTGATGGCGTCACTATCTGTAGAGACCCAAGATATAATTAAGGAATTACAGGTGGTGTGTGAATTTCCTAAAGTTTTCCCTGATGAAATTCTTGATGTACCACCAGAGAGGGAAGTTGAATTTGCTATTGATCTTGTACCTGGTACCAGACCTATGTCTATAGCACCATACATGATGTCTGCATCTGAATTGTCAGAGTTAAAGAAGCAATTGGAAGATTTACTTGAGAAGAAGTTTGTAAGACCAAGTGTGTCGCCGTGGGGAGCTCCAGTGTTGTTAGTAAAGAAGAAAGATGGAAGTATGAGGTTTTGTGTTGATTATAAACAGTTGAATAAAGTGACAATTAAGAACAAGTTTCCGCTTCCAAGAATAGATGACTTAATGGATCAATTGGTGGATGCTCGTGTGTTTAGTAAGATTGATTTGAGGTCGGGTTACCATCAGATTAAAGTGAAAGATGAAGATATCTAGAAGACGGCTTTCGGAACGCGTTATGGACATTATGAGTATTCGGTGATGCCTTTCGGTGTTACTAATGCGCCAAGAGTATTCATGGAATATATGAATAGTATCTTTCATACTTATTTGGATCGGTTCATGGTGGTGTTCATTGATGATATTTTGATTTACTCTAAGTCAGAAGAAGAGCATGCAGAACACTTAAGAGTTAAGAGTAGTGTTACAAGTTTTTAAAGAGAAGAAGTTGTATGCAAAGTTGTCCAAGTGTGATTTTTGGTTAAAGGAGGTTAGTTTTCTTGGTCATGTGATTTTAGGTAGTGGCATTATTGTAGATCCATCGAAGGTTGATGCTCTGTTGCAATGGGGAAACTCCGAGGTCAGCTACTGAGATTAGAAGCTTTTTGGGATTAGCTAGTTATTATAGAAGGTTTATCGAAGGATTTTCTAAGTTGGCACTTCTGTTGACTAAGTTGACTTGTAAAGGTAGAGCTTTTGTATGGGATGTTTAGCGCGAAGAAAGTTTTACAGAATTGAAGAAGAGATTGACGTTAGTTCCGATTTTGACGTTGCCTAATCCAGGAGAGCCTTTTGTGGTGTATTGTGATGCTTCTAAGATGGGTTTAGGAGGCGTGCTTATGCAAAATGGTAAGGTAGTTGCTTATGCGTCAAGGCAGTTAAGGACTCATGAAAAGAACTATCCTACGCATGATTTAGAGCTTGCTGCAGTTGTTTTTGTGTTGAAGATTTGGAGGCATTATCTTTATGGTTCTAGATTTGAAGTGTTTAGTGACCATAAGAGTTTGAAGTATTTATTCAATCAGAAGGAGTTGAATATGAGGCAACGAAGATGGTTGGAATTGTTAAAGGATTATGATTTTGGTTTGAATTATCATCCAAGAAAAGCGAATGTGGTAGCTGATGCGTTGAGTCGAAATACTCTACATATGTCAGCAATGATGGTTAAAGAGTTGGAGTTAATTGAGCAGTTCAGAGATATGAGCTTAGTTTGCGAGGTTACGCCGCAAAGTGTTATGTTGGGTATGTTGAAGATTAATAATGGATTTTTAGACAGTATCAGAGAAACTCAGAAGTTGGATGTGAAACTGGTAGATTTGATGGTTGGGATTGATCAGTCTGAGAACAGTGATTTTAAGTTAGATGCGCAAGGTGTGTTGAGATTTCATAATCGAATTTGTATTCTTGATGATGCTGAGATGAAGAAAGTGATACTTGAAGAGAGTCATAGGAGTAAGTTGAGTATTCATCCAGGATCTACAAAAATGTATCAAGATCTGAAAGGTTTGTTTTGGTGGCCTGGGATGAAGAGTGATGTAGCACGGTTTGTGTATGCATGTTTGACTTGTCAGAAGTCAAAAGTTGAACATCAGAAGCCTGCATGATTGATGCAACCGTTAGAAGTTCCAGAATGGAAATGTGATAACATTTCAATTGACTTTGTGACGGGGTTACCTAATAATTTAAGAGGACATGATTCAATTTGGGGGATTGTTGATAGGCTTACAAAGTCGACTCATTTTATTCCTATTAACATCAGCTTTCCAGTGTCGAAGTTGGCTGAGATTTACACTAGTGTAATTGTGAAGTTGTATGGTGTTCCTTTATGTATTGTGTCATATAGAGATCCAAGATTTACTTTTGATTTTTGGAAGAGTTTGTAAGAAGCGTTGGGTTCTAAGTTGAGATTGAGTTCAGCGTATCATCCTCAGACAGATGGTCAGACTGAATGGACTATTCAATCGTTGGAAGACTTATTGAGGGCGTGTGTTCTTGAGCAGGGAGGTTTGTGGGATACTTATCTTTCGTTGATAGAGTTCACCTATAATAATAATTACCATTCTAGTATTGGGATGACACCTTTTGAGGCGTTGTATGGTCGAAAATGTAGAACTCCGTTATGTTGGCATGAATCTGGTGAAAGTGTAGTACTTGGACCTGGACTTGTTCGTGAAACTACTGAGAAGGTGAATTTGATTTGAGAAAAGATGAAATCTTCTCAAAGCAGACAGAAGAGTTATCATGACAAGCGAATGAAGGATTTAGAATTTCAAGCTGATGACCATGTGTTTTTAAGAGTTACACCTGTGACTGGTGTTGGGCGAGCGTTGAAGTCTAAGAAGCTCACTTCTTGTTTTATTGGACCATATCAGATTTCAGAGAGAGTGGAGAATGTTGCTTATAGAGTGGCTTTACCGCCTAATCTTTCGAATTTATATGATGTGTTTCATGTGTCGCAACTCCGTAAGTATATTTCAGATCCATCTCATGTGATTCATATGGATGATGTGTAAGTACGGGATAATCTTACGGTGGAGACGATGCTTGTACAGATCGTGGATCATGAAACTATGACTCTGAGGGGCAAGGAGATTTCTTTGGTTAAAGTAGTTTGGCTAGGAGCTGTCGGAGAAAGCATGACTTGGGAGTTGGAGAGCAAGATGCGAGACTCCTACCCTGAGTTGTTTGATTAAGGTAAATTTTCGAGGACGAAAATATTCTAAGTGGGGGAGAGTTGTAACGCCCGTAATTTAATTAATTATTTAATTAAATTATTTTTGGAATATTTGATAAGATGTGTTGTGATTAATTAGATTTAATTATTTTATTAAGTGGAGAAATAATATTAGAAGTATGATATTATTTGATGTGGGCTTGTTTGTAAGGAATAGAAGTAATAAGGGGGTGTATTAGTTTTAAGCCCAATAAGGAATAAAGAATAATAGGTTATTTTATTGTTGTTAGAAAGAATAGAAAAGAAGAAGTAGTAGAAGAATAAGGATTGAGAAGAAGAATGTGAAGCTGCTGGAAAAAGAGGAAAAACGACAGAACAAGGTTTCAACTGGAAGATTATAGAGCGACCTTCAATCCAAGGTAAGGGTGGGGTTCTGACTCTATAATTGGTTTAATGATAATTGGTATGTGGGATTAGAGGTGATTGTTGTCTTCTTCATGAATTGAATGTATGTGATGTTGTATGATGAAAAATTGATGAATTTTAGATGAATAATGATGTCCCGATGTTGTTTAATTGATGTAGAATTATAGGATAATTGTAAGTGATGATTATCCATGATTAGATTAAGTTTTTAGGGCTTAAAGTATGAATCCCGTAGTGAAAACGCAAAGAAATCGCATAAATTATGCAGAATATAACAGGATATGTCGACCCCAAATGCTATGTGTCGATACAAGAAGGTGTAAAGACCCAGGATGAGTCGACACGAAGAGGTTTTGCATCGATACACGAGGACTTTTAGACTCAGGATGAGTCGATACGTAGAGGAATGTGTCGGTACATGCTGTGTGGTAGACTCAGTATGAGTCGATACAAGAGAGGATGCGTCGACTCATGTTGTGAACTCAGTGCAGTACGCGTTGATCCAAGGAGTTATGCGTCGATCCATGTTGCCTGGTTTTTGGCAGAATCAGTTTGGGAATGCTGTAACTTGAGTTTTAGGATGCCGTTTGAGACGTCGTTCGAAGTGTTGAATAACTAACACAATGAACTTTATTCTAGAGGATTAAAATGAAGAATAGGAAGTGTAATCCTAGTAGCCAATTTAGGATTTAGAGTTAGTTCCCGTGTTAATCGTTATGTTGGTTTTTATGCAGAATGATGAGTATGAAATGTTTATAGGCTGCTGTTTGATTTGTAAGAGTAGGAGTAATGATAGTAATGATGTAAGATTACAGAATAGTGATGTGAATTATTGTCGTATTAATGTACAACGGAGTTGTTGATGAGATGTTATTAATAATGTTGTGTTGATGATTTATGATGAATAAATGATGTTTGATGAATTATTATGACGATATGAGATGTTTGATGAAGAGATGTTGAGATGCTTTTGATATGTAGGCCTTTGGCCAATGATGATGATGTATTTAGATGTTGTTAATTATGGTGTTGTTATTACATTCATGATTGTGTCGCATACATTGCATTTTGAGGTGGAGCTTATGCTCGTTGAGATGGCCTGTATTGGCGAATATTGAGATGAAGGCTTATGCCTTGTTGATGCCTCTATTAATTGTCAAATTTTTGAGATGGGAGTTTTGCTCCAAATGGTACCACATGCATTTGCATAGTATTGAGTCGCATTATATGATTGTATAAAGAAGTTGTGTATTGATGTTGTGAATGTGTATTATTGTTGCAACTATTACTGATTTTGAGATGAGAAGTGGTGATGCTATGTGATCTAATTTAATATATTAATTATCATGTGCTTTATTATATTGTTAGATATCTCACCCCTTCTGTTTGAATGTTGCCCTTATGTTGGTAACGTGCAGGTAATTGAGAGTGAAGGTTGTATACCTTCAATAGTTTGAGTCGGTGTCATTGCTCTGATATGTAACACTCGGGGGGGATGAACGCTTGTTGCTTTTGATTATTGATTATTCAGTTGTTGAACCTTAAGTTGATTATTATTAAGTATTTGTTGGTTTGAAGTTGTTGTAATGATGATAAAGATGTCATTAAGAATTTCGCTGCGTATATGTTGAATTATTTAACTAAAGATGTTATGATGATGGTTCATCAGATGTTTTAAAAGTGTTATATATCCACGATGAATGCAATGAATTTTGATAGAAGAATTTGTGGCATCCCGATTCGTTTGCATGAATGATTTTTATAACTCTGATTTATTTATATAATTTTCCGTGGTAGAATTGGGGTGTTACAGTTGAACCGTGAGCTTGCGACACGACAATAACACCCCAAAGTATTTAAAAGGCAAATTGCCAATAGAAAAAACAATCCTGTCAACAATCAACTTCTGGATCATCTCTTTCACTCCCCCAAAATACAACTTACATTTAGTAGGATGCGCAATAAGACCAGTAGCTTCAGAAAAGTAAAATGAAACTTCTGCATTATCAACTACACATACATTTCACCCCCCCTCGAGAACAAAATTAAATCATCAGCGAAGCTTATGTTAATAATCCACAGCTTTTCACATCTTAAATGAAAGTTAAAGTTTGGATTATTCTTAAGTTTTCGAAGGCATCTATGGAGGTATTCCATAATCAACACAAATAGCTGAGGGGAGATAGGATCCCCTTGCCTAAGGCCACGACGCGCTTCCAAAGCCTCAATAACGCACCCATTAATGCAGTACCTATAAGAGACAATCCTCACACAAATCATAGTCCATCGAATGAATTGGTCAGCAAAATTCATCTCGCGCATAATGATCTCCAAAGCCGACCATTCAACCGTATCATATGCTTTTTTAATATCCATTTGGATGGCACACTGAGGGGATATATGCTTCCTACTATAACCTCTTAAAAGCTCCTGAGAAATCATTATGTTATCATGTATCATTCTACCCATAATGAATGCAGATTAACTATCATCAATCACAGTATTAATGATCTTGCTTAGTCTCCGTGTCAAGATTTTTGAAATTACCTTGTAGATGGTAATACAAAAAGCTATGGGCCGCATATCCTTAACTCTTATGTCCTCCGAAGATTTAGGGATCAGCGTCACAATGGCACAGTTAGTTGCAGCAAATGGCCTGTTATGAGTAAAAAATTCCAAAACTACACTAGTCACATCTTTCCTGGGTGCTTTTGAAAAATTTGGAAGTATAACCATCCATACATGGGGCTTTTGTTTCACCAATGGGATAGTAACAGGGGAGATGAGGGATTTTTTGTGCACATCCTATAACTGAGGGCCTTTTCTAATAACTTCGATGTCAACATGTTGCAGCTCTTTTCTCCCATTTCCTATCAATCTCCTGTAGTAATTCAGGACCTCGTTTTCAATATCCTGAAAGTTGGTTAACCTTCTGCCATTCACATCCTCCACACCATTGAGGCAGTTTTGGTTATATTTTCCCCTAACAATAGCATGAAAGAAGGCATTGTTTCCATATCCAAGTTGCAGCCAGTTGATTTTGGCTTTTTGCCGCAGTATCTTCTCTTCCTCTGCAACAACTTCCATCAATTTTTCAGCCCACATTTGCACATCTGCAGCATACTCCTTGTTAAATAGATCACCAGCTAGAATATTCTGGGCTTTATCCAGCTTATCTCTACATTCAGTAATACATGTACTTATCCTCCTATTCAAGTTTCTCAAATAAGGTTGAAGTCTTTTCAACTTCCTCTAAAGCTCATACATGGGTTTTCCATCAACATTTTTGCTTCCAACTATCTTCAACCACCTGTTTGAAATCCTTATGATCAACCATATTGTTCAGGAATTTGAACCTAGACTGTTGTCTAGTTGCAGTAGGAACATAACCAGGCAGGGTAAGTCTAAGGGGGGAGTGGTATGATATATGACAGTTCAACACCTCAAGAGTATAGTTAGGATAAGTAAGGAACCACTCCATATTACCAATAGCTCTATCAATACAGGAATATATCAGATCATCCTTATGCTTGTTGGACCAAGTATAAAAATTACCTTTAGAATCCAGCTTAAATAGGTTTGTATTGCTCATCAGCTTTTCCAAGTCTTTAATTCAGCCTGTTGAACCAGATTTCCTCTAATATGATCCATGGTATGAAGCAAATTATTGTAATCACCCACCACCATCCATGGATCCTAAATAATATAAGCCATTCTTTCAATATCACTCCAGAGGCTTCTTCTATTAAGCAGTTGGTTGTGAGCGTAGACAATGGTCAACCAATACAATCGTTGCCCTGTTATACTCGTAACATCACAGTGAATGAATTGGTCAGATTGCTCTTGCATCCTAAGTACCACTTTTATAGGATTCCACATAATACAAATCATTCCATTGTGGTGATTCACATAGTTATCTAGCCACATCCAATAAGAACCAAACACACTTCTAATTTTTGCAGCATTCTGCTGTTTAACTCTAGTCTCTAGAAAAGCAACATAAGGCATATGTAGGTTTTTGAGATGGGCTTTAATCTCAAGGTGCCTTGATTTTTTATTGAAGCCCCTAATATTCCAAA
The DNA here is from genome assembly GCA_948472305.1 of Vicia faba. NCBI lineage: Eukaryota > Viridiplantae > Streptophyta > Magnoliopsida > Fabales > Fabaceae > Vicia > Vicia faba. Next base: position 444,265,530 of record OX451740.1, read on the forward strand.
CAATCAACATGGGTCACCTAGCAGATGGTCTCCCATCACTAGAGCATCAAACCCATTCTTACTCGTTTGAATATGACCTACAATATCTACAAGATTATCTTCATAACCAATAGGCCCCTTACCTATGTGTCTTGAACGTACAACTGTCCATTTCTCAACTTCAATTTCACTTTGAGCTTGTTCTTGCCTCTGTACAAGTTCATTGTTAACCTATTTAGGAATACTGTCAGGATCTTTGTTTTGGGGTTGCTGGGGTTTATGAGTCCAAATTTTCTTCACTTGGCCTGGTTTGTTTTTCTTCTCACAATCATGCCCTACTTTACTGCATATTTTACAATACCCTGGCTTCCATTCGTACTCAACTTTTTGGATCAATTTCTGGCCATCAGGGTCTTTAATCACAATGATATGTGTCAACTCCACTGTGATATCAATTCCCACTAACACACGCTGTTGTATCCCAGAATTTTCCCTCTCATTTATCAAGACTTTTCTCACAAGACTTCTTTAACTCAAGACAAGATTAAGGTTTTGTCAGCTCAAGACATCTCATCTTGCACTGATAACCTAAAATTAGGGTTTGAGTTTGCACAAGGATTTTTGGACCATCAATTCTTCATGTGACTTTCATACATTATTTTGGACCCCTAAGATCTCATGATAAGTTTCAAGCCTTGAACCACATTTTTGATCAGTCAATTGGACAGTTGACCTAAAAATTAGTTGTATTGGGGAAAAAGTCAACCATAGTCAATTTAAAGTCAAACTTCATAATTTTTGATCCACATCAACATTTTAGACTCATATGTACCATTTGATCAAGTTTGGATCACAACTCCTCAAGAAATTTGATCAAATCATCAAAAGGTCAAAATGGTCAAAATTAGGGTTTTGACTGAGAAAGGACAAGTTCTATTTTTTTAACCTAGTCAATGACCAATTGAGTTCAAGCATGATTTCAAGGATTTAATGGCATCATCTTGACTCAATTACATGGTTCAAAACATCTCAAGTTCATTGGATTGACAGATGAAATTTGCAGTCAACTGATCAAAAGTCAACTGTACACTGAAAAGTCAAACTTTGACTTTTTGGTCAAAATCAAGTTCCCAGGGTCATAATTTATCAAGATATGTCAAAATGTGAAACTTGTCCATCAAGAAAACCAAATTTGCAAATTAGGGTTTTGAATTTGAAAATTTTCATAACTTGGAATTTTTCTAAGTATAAAAATTTTCTTATTTTTTCTCAACTTTACACCACTTTTACACCATGATGCCTATTGATTCAAGGAAAGTCCCCAACATGAAAGTTGTAGACCTCCATGAAAACTAAAACTTTGATTCACAAACTTTTCCCTAAAGATTCTTGGATCTCAAGTTATAAATTTGTGAATACATGGTCATGAACTTCTTAACTTAGTGAAATTTTGCCCTAATTTAGGCAGGTTTTGGACCCAACTTCATGGAAATTTTTCACCTAGTTCCAAGAAGTATCTCAAAATGAATTTCAAATATGGATTATAGATCATATTTCAAGATTTCCAAAATGTCCAAGAACTCTCCAAGATCATTTTTGAGTAGGGAGAATCGAAGAGAGGAAATTGGCATTTTCTCACTTTTTGTTCAAGCCATTTTCATGAAGAACCAAGTTGCAAACCAATCGTATGCTGGCTATTTCATGCTTTACATGTCCTAAACTTTCTACACACTTCTTAATTAAATGCTTACTCAGTTGACAAAGCCTATATCCATGCTTTTGAACTTTTATCCAATTGATAATTCCACTTATGGCATAAAGGTTCCATTGCCATTTTCATAAAGAGCAACTTTTGCAAACTTTGTGATCTTGAGCATTGGACCTGTCCCCTTGATACATGCAAGTACCACAGACCAAAGACAACTTGTAGGGAAGAAATACCAACCCTAAGCAAGTTGGTACAAGCATGTGAGCTTGGTCTTGTCACTTTGCTTTAAGTACAAGAAAAGTTGCAAAAAGGCTAGGGCTTGTACAACTGATAGAGAGCTGACTTAAAACCATTTCTATACTAATATGCAAACAATATACAACACATAGGACACTAAGCAAAGGCCTGAAACACTTCGAGCAAGCAAAGCACCAAAAACTGTCCAAAACATACAGTTTCTGCATAAACACATCCAACATCCATTTGGCTCGTGCGTTTTGTGTTTAGATCATTCCAACACCTTACATACTTGATATCAAACCCATCCAAACTATCATCCGTGTTCTGTAACCTCTGTTTCACCATCTGCCATTGTTAACTTTGAAGCTTGCAGTTGGACTTGGTCAGGGAGTTCTAGCCATTTTCAGAGCAAGGTAAGGGTTTGAATAGATTCAGGGAAGCTCAAGGAAGCTCAAGCAATCATCAGGCCTCCATTAAAGTCACTACATTTCCATACACGATTCCAGCTGAATGAGGTAATTTTTCAAACTCTATCTCCTTGTACAGGCAACCTCAGGCCACGATCTGTGAACAAAAAGTGTAGTTCTCATCCTAACGAAGCTATACATATCATCATCTTGCATTGATTTTACTTGTGCTAAGAGAATTTGGAAGTTGAAATCTCTGAAAATTTTAGGTTAGAAATTACGGATTTTAAAATTCTCTTTGATCTTTGATAGTTAGATTACATAATTTACATGGTTGGAATCGTGACAAATGCTACATTTTTCATGTTATAAGTTTTCATTTTTATGCAAGCATGAGGAAGTTGCAGGTTGAACTGGCCAAGGCGTGAGGAAGAAGAAGGCAGGACATGGACGAGCTCTGTTGGGCTTTTTGCTTCCTGGGCCTGTTTGTTTTTGCTAGCACTACCACTGATTTGCTATCTCACCCGTGCTAATTCCTTTCATATTTTATTTTTCATTTTTTATATTTAATACTTTTAATTATTTTCTTTAATGATAAAAAATCGTAAAAAATAATTTAATTATTTTTACCGTTTTATTTTATTTTTTGATTATTTCTCACATAAAAAATATAGTTTATTTTGATAAAATATAATTTATTTTCTTAATAAAATTATAAATATAATTAAATAAACTTAACATTTTTATTTTACATTTCATACTTACAAATACCTATTTTTTGTATATATATTTAATTTTAATATTTATATACAATATTATTTATTTTTATATAAAAAATACACAAAATAATAATATAGAAACATTATTTTCTTTTAAATAAAAATTAGGGTTTAATCCCTTTCAAAAAATTAAATCATTTCTCTTATTTTTTTTTTAGGTTTAAATTAAATTTTCTTTTACACAAAAATAAGACACAAAAATCTCTTTACATGTACATTACCTTGCATTACATTTTAAATATTGTATTATATTTATCTTAATTCGCACAAGTTCGATTTGGTTGTAATAATGTATTTAGCTTTATATTTGTGCAAATCCCCATTCAAACTTGTATTCCCCCTCCCATAAAATTGTTGTAATAACTTAGTATATTTACATTACGCAATTTATCGCTTTATATGTCATGATTAGTAATTAGGATTTGTATGACAAGAACCAAACAAAGCCAAATAGAAAACCCTAAATACAAGACAAAATCAAAAGCATGAAAATGATACACATTGCACACAAGCACCCTTAGAGTTTCTCCCACTTGGTTGCCTAAAACAAAAATAGCCATATTACGCATGCGAAGTATCTTGGCAAAACAAAATAAATATAAAGATCATAGTCCCTCGATGACACTATTCAAAAGTTGCCTTACAAAATGATCTTAGTCCCTCAAAATGCTAAGATACTTTGCAAACATTGCTAATCATGGTTATACGATGACCTACGCCCGTCCCGTTTACATCCAAAGATAGGGTTGCTTACCAAATCAATGGTAAGTCAACAATATCAAAGGAATAGAAAATGCACAAGAAAGACATTTGAGTAAGTAGATAGATTCTAGTTACTTGCTCCATTTCAAACAACAATCCTTGCTATTTTCAAACACATACACATTTCAAAAACATCTTACAAACATTGAAAACATTTTCAAAAGACAAACATCTTTGTATACATTCTTACGAACGAGAACCATTACAAAGATTGCTAAAATGAATGGCCTCTTTTACAAAATACTTTCAAAATTACACCAAACACCATTTCAAACAAACCAAAGCAAGTGATCTAAGCAAGTAACTAAGAGCCCATGGAAAACCATGGATAAAAAGGGTGCTAGCACCTTCCCTTTTCATAATCTACCCCCCGAACTCAAGAAAACATCTCAAAGGTCTTTCCTATGCTTTTTCACCTTTCCTTTTGGATAAAAGAAAAGTCGATGGCGACTCTTACTAACCGCGACATTTACGACAAAACGCAAAAACCTCAAGTCAGTTCTCCCACCACATCACACACGCGTATAAGTAACCCTCAATTTCTTAGCAGTACATTCGTCTGTCGTCATGGGTTTGCCTAAAGCACTCGTTATTTTCCCTATACTCTGCCCAAAAGATGAAAGGGAGTTGAGGGAAAGTTACCCATATAACCCGAGTGATATCCTCCTTTAGAGAAAACTTGGGACTCCATTCATGTAGAAACATAGGCTTGCTAAAAATGGTGTAAGTACCTCTTTTCAGAACGGTGTCCTTGTCTTCCTTGGATTGAAACCTAATAATAAAATAACCTTGCAAAATTCCAAGTTTTCATCATAAATTTTTTCACTCCATTCATAGTCAATTCTCCACCCAACACGTACATGATGAATGCGTTTTCCCAATATTTCCTCTACGAGGCCACATCTGCCTCTTCAATCACAACCTCAATTTCTCCATTTACTACCTTCAGAGCTGTATACTCAAGACCAAACCCATTGTTTGGTAACCTATTTCCAGGAATTATATCAACCCAAGGAACATCTCTGA